>CM031241.1:676120770-676720770 GCA_018340775.1 Taxus wallichiana var. yunnanensis
TCTAATATATAAATTAAATCATTAGAATAGTGATAACATTAGAATTATTTTTTTATATCTCCATTTTTTTATTTGATCAAAGCCATTTATGTTCTTCTCTTGTTCTCTTAAGTGACCTTTAGAATTAGAAACAACAATGATCCTTGGTGTTTTTCTAACATTTTGCTGCGTGGAAAATTAATAATCATTTGTGTGTAGAACCATTATGACGTTGGAATACTTTTTATCACACAATATCAAGAAAAAAACTAATTAAAAATTTTCATATAGGTTCCTTGGTAAAAAATAATCAAACTTTTCTAAAATCTTTAAAATAAACAAAACATATTGTCATTGCAGGTTTAGATAAGGGTAAAACTCACCCGCTTTATCTTTGGGAAGTGCTTGGTCTTAATCCTAAAACTCATTATGAGGAGTACCACATGAACCCCAAAATATTTTTCTTATTGAGGGAACCGTCAACGAAATGGGTAGCACCCCTTCCTACTTGACTAGTAATACCTGTGAGGGATACCAAAAGTTGTCAATGGTGATGACCCCATTCATAATTTATTACGGGGTATAGTCGATATTCAAAAGTTTTCTAATGCATGTACTCATTCAAGAAAGTATTGGTAAGTGATATTTATAAAAATCCCTAAGTAGACAACACAAATTGGGGCCAGCGATATCCTACATTATTTGTGTGTACCAAACCTTTACAAAGAAAAACTTTATCTTAGTTAAAAAATTATTTTAATGATATAACAAAGTCAAACTCTTTCTAAGTTGCCTTTGCATAATTTTCCATCAATAATTTTACTTATCTCTAAATTTTGGCTTCCTTTACCAAAGAGAACAACACGAAGTTATACCAAAATTATATCAACCATTTTTATGCTTGCACTTGAAATTTGTTTTCCCAAACTTGATTGAGTGCTTTGAGATTACGTTTTTATGTTGTCTAATTTTTCCTAGTTACCTTAAAAAAATTGTGACATTCAAAAATAGGAAATTTTAACCTTCATAGCCATTATGTTGCCAAAATTTTGTCAATTTTCTTTGATAACTTTCATCATATATCGTAAACACTTGGAAAATCTTCACTTTGTGGTCTTTATGCTGGTCATTTGGACTTAGATTCTAGTTGTAACATTTACAAAAATATATTAAGTCTTTGTAAAAAAATTCCATCATGGCACGGATCACACATTTGAGACACATGAGGTGTGCATCTAGCCCCTTCCTTCGGAAATCTTTAGAACCATCTTCTGATGAGGAACAAAGACTTGTTTAATATAAAGGGGATGAGGAAGAAATACCCCATAATATCTTTGAAAATTATCTTGCTCACATATATAAATTATTATTTCAAAACAAAGACCAAGTCTTGATACACCTATTAGAATTAGGGGTTAAATTGTACTATGATTTGAATCTCACCTTCCTTACTAGTATGATTTGGGGGAAGAAAGAACAAAACCTCCTCCTATTAGAATATTCGAAGACATGTTACAACATTAACATGCCTCTACATCAGCACCACACTGAGGTTCATAATGAGGAATTAACATCCTCTAAAATGGTTCATCATATAACCTTTATTAGAATTAACCATGAAGCCAAAACAGATGATGAAGAACCCCAACACAAAATCCAACCTGAGCCACACAACGAAGAAATCACCGTACAATTTTTTTATAAAATATTAGTCACCAATTGAAAAATCTAGCTTCACATGTCCATAGATACATAAATAGAGTTCTGTCATTGAGAAACATAAAGTGACATATGCCAACAAATACACTAAAAAATAAGGTGTGAAAAATCCAAATACAATCATACACATATACCTCCCACACAAAAATGTGGAAAAATATTTGATCAAGAATGGAATTCTATGAAATACGTGCTTGTTAGACTATAATAAAACAACATGTGACACAGTAAAAAGTATCACTTCAAAGAACTGTGTCCTTATTCCTTTGATCAAGAGATGTTACATACTTCCTTTCAAAAAACTTTGAATTCCCTAAATTTGACAAATATAGGGTCAAAGGTGATCCTCATGATCATGTAAAAGACTTCTTTATGGCATGCCAAGAAGTCCTTCAAATCGATAACTATACTATTCTCTTATTTATATGGAGTCTTTGGGGCTAATCACTTGAATGGTTTCTCCATCTCCCCAAAGGGTCTATTTCTACTTTGTAGACTTAGCTGAAAAATTTGTATACCAATTTTAATTCAATATGGAGAGTGATATTACCATGCTAGACCTATTTAGAACCAAACAATGAAATAACGAGAACTTTTCTTGTTTCTTATAATGATGACAGGGGTTGGCTAGCCACTTCCCTTGTTTCATTCATGAAAAATAACTTATAAGTATATTTATGTTGAATTTACACCCTGAAATATCCTTCCATTTACAAATGCATTACGTAGGCACATTTGAAGAAGTTATAGAAAAGGGAAGTCAAATAGAGAAATATTTATTGGCCAAAGGGGTCTTAAAACCCTTTCAATGAGATAATTATGAATCAAAACTTATGGAAAAATAAAAATTCTTTAACAAAAACAAAAACATCATAGATGATGGAATCAATGATTTGAAACATATGCAAGAGGTTCAAAACACCCCACATTTAAAACTCTCACGCGAGACACTTAAAATAGAAATCAAACATAGGGAATACGCTCCACTCAATAATTCCCTATCATCGATCCTCAAACAAATTGACTTGGCCAATATGGTCAAGTTTCCAACTACTACACCTTTAAAAAATAATGAACCTAAACCATTGTGGTATAAAGACCATGAATATTGTGAATATCACCATGTTAAAGGTCATGGCATGGATCGATGTGTGAAATAGAAAAACTTTATGAAAGATCTCCTAGATAGAGAAAATAGAAAAATTGATGCACAAAAACCCAAGAAAACATCTAGCAATCGGTTGAGGATCTATAAAGAATCTTTCCTAAAACATAAATAAGCAATTTAGAATCTAGATCAAGGTCAATCCTCTCAAGGAATAAGTTCCAACCACTTTATTTCCCAAACATCTAATCCATTTGATTCTCTTATTTTCTATGTTCATCTTATCACCGACCATATCAACACCATCAAAATCAAATCCCAAGAGTGTTCCATTACAATACGATGCACTCATCTTATTGTTCTAGGACATCCTTTGTATACTCATTCAAATGGTCACTATGATCTCCTAGAACATCTTAAGAAGACAACCACCAAGATTTCTATCTTGGATCTTCTTAAGATATCTACTGTTCATAAGGATATCCTCTATAAGACCCTTCATGATTTAAGAGTTCTTACAAACATTGAAACTTCACACTTCTAAACCTTATACGCACAAATAACCCCATCGAGAAAATCATTTTGAGCCAAAGTGAGATTCCTACGGACAATCAAACACATAACTTACCCTTGTATATAGAAGTGATCATTACCCGTAAAAAGGTTAAAAGGGTGCTTGTGGACAATGGATCTAAACTCAATATATGTGATCTAATTATTATAAAATAATTAGGACACAAGTGCTAAAATAGATCCTAATGTGATCAACATTAAGGATTATGATAATGCAGAACAAATATCAACGGTCCACAATTACCTTACCCATGGAAGTTGGCCCTATCACACATGAAATGAAATTCCATGTTATTGACCTATAACTTCCTTAAAACATTATCCTCAATCACCTATGGATCCACACCATACAAGTGATTCCCTCTACCTTCGACTAGTGTATCAAACTATATCATCAAGGATAGGAGCTTATAATTCCTAGTCACCTGTAACCCTTTACCTACTACAGAGTGTTAGCTTGTTATTACCAAGTAGCTTACAGAATTCAGATTTGGCTATTGAACTTAAATCAGATTCCCTCACCTCTTATTTCAATATAGATACACTTCACCTCACAAAAGTGTTTCTTCCACATCCATTTCCCCCTTTGCTACATGGGAATACAAGTTGAAAATTCTTCATACCAACTACGGAAAGTATGACCTCCAATAGGCCTTCCTTGTATTAGATCTTCCCATCACTGAAAATATATGGTATGCCCATATTTTTAGGAACAAATTACTTAGGCACTTTGAAATATCAGAAAATTTACCCATGCTTCTCTCCTGGTAGATTAAAAATTGGGTAGTATTTATACATTCTAGTGCCCTGATGAAAATATACTCTCTTGTTATCAATCCATGGAATATATCATCCCTTAAAAAATGATGTATGTTATGGGATAAAAAGGATATTGATGTGGCTTAGTGTGCGATAACCTTTTTTGGCACATGAAAAAATGGATAGATATGGCATTAGTATTCATCCATATGGAGCACATCCTCCAAAATTTAACACCACCTCTTCTGAATGTGAGGATAGTTCTTTAGATTATGATGGAGAAATAGTCTCTTTATAGTCTCTATTAAGATCTTGCCTTCACAAAAATATTTTATGAAACTTATATTTTAACCTTATCTCCCTCCATTCCTAAACTATACCTCGCATTACAGCACCCCTCATTCACTAGGGCCGATAAAAACACATACCAATTGATCTATTTCAGAATGATGAAGCAATTGGAGAGTTCATGGGTTACACAATGATGTACCTATAGGAGATTACAAGAAAGGATTCACTATCAACCTCAACATATACATGTATTTCGGGGAGGAGGATGAGTTCTATGGTTAGAAAAAGAGAAAGAGGCCAAAATATTAAAAAATCCAAAACATAAACAATTTAAGTCCTCAATGAAAACCTCTTTGAGGAACTTACGAGACCAGCAAAATGAAAAATGAAAAATGGATAATACAAGAAATCATTATATTGGTAAAAATATCATTAAGAATCCAACAGAGGAAGAAAACAATCTCCATCCCGATCCTATGTGTATGGAGGATGGTTTAAAATTAATGGTTGAAGGGACTATCAATGTCAACATTGGTACAAAGGATGAGCCTAAAATTGTCAAGATAGGAGCTTCTATGTCCACACATGAATAGAAGTCCTTTACTATTCTCCTTAGAGAGTTTGTGGATGTATTTTATTTTCCTGCGTGCGAGACATGCCAAGATTAGACCTTTCTTTGGTTATGTATAACCTAGTTATGCATGAATCAATAAAGCTTATCAAAAATAAATTTTGTAAAATGCATCTGCGTGTATTTATTATGGTCAAATAAGAATTGGAAATGTTACTAGAAAATCGTTTATTAGAATCATTGACTATTCGGAGTGGATCTCTAATATTGTTCATGTTCGCAAGAAACCATTGGTATCTAGATTTTCAAAAATTCAAGGACATCAACAAAGCATGTCCCTAAGATGATTTTCCTCTTGAAAATATCAATTTGATTGTTAATTCTATAATTGGCCACAAACTTTTATCCCTCATGGATGGGTTCTCTGGCTATAACCAAATCAAAATTACTAAAGACGATCGACATAAAACTACTTTTACTACTCCTTGGGGAACTTTTTGCTATTGGGTCATGCCTTTTGGTCTCAAGAACATAGGTGCCACATATTAGTGTGTCATTACTGTCATATTTTATGATATGTTACATGATATTTTTTGTCATGCAAATGTGTAATAGGGAAATTGACAATTTCCAAGCATGACAACAACACCCCTCTATCAAAACTTTCAATTTTTACCCTTCCGAGGCACCCCAGGTCTACCCAGTCAGTCACGTGACCTCCCAATGGATGTTAAATCAGTCCCCTAGGTGAATTAGAAAAGTCAAGTAAACCCCCTAGGTGATTTTAGGAGTTCTTGAAAACTACTATTTTTATTGGGAAGGGCTACCACTGGCCTTCTCAAGACTAATGCATCCCCCAGAGAAGTATGGATGAGAAAAATCCAACACAAAGGTGAACTAAAGGTCTAGTAACATCATGAAATTTATTTTGGAAGATTCAGGAAGGATTTGGAGGAGTTGGGGTAGTTTGATCAAAAACAGGGTTCATAGGCCTAGGTAGTGCACAGGGCCAAAAAGAGCTTTGAAACTTCGAGAAGTGATTACGGGAGCTCGGGTGGAGTTAGAAGCAAAAAAACATTTTATGAAAGGGAGTTTATATTTTATAAAATATGGTGGAATCATATTGTTTACTGATGCTTTGGTGCAATAGGTGTATAACTGGTTTTTTTCGTGCTCAACTAGAGAGCTAGATAAAAAATCCACTTTTTCAGGGCTTGAATGGAGGAATAAAGATCTAAGACACCCACCATCAGATTGATAAATCCATTTTTAGTCAAGTTAATATAATTTTTTTCTGAAAAAACTCCATTGGGAGCTCAAGATATTGCCATTGCAAGTCACCCTTAAGGTGAGCTTCTCACGGTTAGCCAAATTTCAGTGAGGACACATGTCAACTCCCGGAGCTTGGCATAATTTGATGTCTCTTTCGTCCCTCAAACTAAGGGACATGAGCTACAATAAAATGTTCCCAACCCCTATAAGCCCCCTAGTCACACATAGAACCTCTAGGATCACCGTTCGGCTCCGGTGCTTGTCAAAGCCTATCCCTCACTCGCTCGAGATCATGACAAGTATCGCATGGAGGCATGATGTGAAAATTGATGAAACTTATGTCTCTTTAGAAAAGGGACATGAGGGACATGAAAATTTTCTCATCCCCTTGAATACCTTAGGTCATCGACATGACCCTTTTTAGTGCAAATTTCCGGTTGCCAAGAGCTAGTGGAGCCAAATGCATAGTCGTTGGATTTCCACCAAGTGTCGCGTTGAGGCGCAATGTGTAAATTGATGTCCCTTTCATCCCTTAATTCTTAAGGGACATAGGGGATAGGAAAATTTTCCCATCCCCTTGAATTACTTAGGTCATCCATGTGACCCTCTTGCCGCTAATTTCCAGCCCCAGGAGCTAATGGAGCCAAATACACAACCGTTAGATTGCGCCAAGTGGCACATTGAGGTCTGATGTGAAAATTGATTTATATTTCATCCCTTAATTATTAAAGGACATAGGGGATATTAAAATTCATACATCCCCATTTATGTCTCTTGGTTCCTCATACAACCATTTTCTAGACCCCAAGTGCTTCCAGTAAGCTTTTTAGCCAAAGTGCTCAGTCATTGGATTTCTGCCAAGTATCGTTGTGAGGCGCATCCTACAATTTGATGTGCCTTTATTCCCTTAATTATTAAGGGATATTAGGGACAAAAAAATACACCCCACCCCTGATGATCATTTTTGAAATTCTTTAAAGGTGACACTCAACTTTATTTCTCGTTGCTTCTTATTCAAAGCATTGTACCTGCCATAGTTATGTTCATGCTTGCACACAGTTCACCATTTATGCTCTAAACTAGATCCAATGTGACCACCAAACCCTCCAATCCATGAAAATTCATAGGTTTTAAATAAGATAGTGATAAAAAAATTCAGAAAAATGAAGAAGGAAGGAGAAAACCAAAGAAATCCATCTGAAAACCTTCATTGTTGTGAGACAAAGATTCAAAGATATCTTGCAAACCAGTGCATGAGACGAAGAGACATTTTTTCTACTTTCTTATTTTTTAGAGGCCATAAAAAATCACCTTACAATTCCCCTTCCACAGCATGAATCACTTACAACAAAGAAATCTCCCTCTCGGCTCAACAAGGAAAAAAACTAGATTTCCCCTTAAACCGATAGTCGGTTCAAAGAGAAATTTCACCGGTGGAACAAGAAAAAAACCGACAAAAAATAAATTTGATTTTCACGAACAGAGAAGAAAACAAGACCTACAACTTTCAAGCTCTATTAATCGATGTCATGTCCAAAGCTATCATCAGGTCAAAATTTTGAAATTTTAAAATCTCACAAACCGTTAATCGGGTAAGTCTAATATTTCAAAGGGTGATATTGGGAAAAAATCCATATCATAAAACTTTGTTCCACAACTATCTCACCACCAGAAGCTCACTTTCTAAAAATAGAAGGTCTTCTACATGGGAGACTGCTATTTCAAGAAAGTCATCAATTGAAGAAGATGCGAAGGAGGCGGTGAACACAAAATAGGTATCACAAGAAAAAATCATCGAAATGATCATCTCAGTCTAGAATTGACACTTGCTAAAAAATATTAAATGGTCTCATGAGCACCTGCTAAAAATAGCAAACTAGTCTAGAAGGTGTGGGGAAAACAGGGAGAAGAAAGAATTTAAATTTCCACATCCAATCAAGGTTTGAAAGAGTCAAATTTTCACAATTACTAAAAATAGTAAGTTGTCTCCTGGACACTTACTAAAAATAGTAAGTCATTCCATAGGGTGAATTTCACAAAAGGGATCATTATGAGAGTTGAATATTCAGATTGGAAGCTGTAATTGGGGTTTAGAGAATAATTTTCACACTTACTAAAAATAGTAAGTTACTTTTTCCAAAAATAGTAAGTGTCAAGAGACGATGGGACTCAAGTTTATAGAATGGGCGTTGTCACTGAATATTTCCTTCACTAAGATTCAATGCTTGTCTCCTCAATGTACTATATTCATTAGTGGGTCATAAAATTTTCACAAGAAGCATCTTTGACGTCTCTCATGGATCTTTCAGAACTCATCTCGAGAGACCCTGGCAGTGTCTTTCAACACTCATTACATGGTTTGGGTCATAGGTATATCATACACAGGGTGAAAGTTTTGGTCATTGGCGAAACATTCAACAATATTTCTTAACATTCAATCCAAAGAATTTGTAGGTCAATTTGAAATATTTTCTCGGGGTAAAAGGATTTGAAGATTCATAATTTCACTACATTTGGAGCTTTCCATCGACAAGGACCAACGTACTTCATCAAGAACAACATCTCCTCTTATTTTTCCTTCTCTCTCTCTTCTCTTCCCTCCCAATGTTCTCTCTCTTCAATGTTCTAATTTCACGTTCGGGTTTGCACTTTTTGATATGTCTTTAAATGACTTTAGAAACATGATGTAAAGCTTAAGTCTCCTTGTTTTTATAAAAGGGACTTAATATTTGATAGGAATATGAACAACCTAAAGTCAAAATGTGACATATGAAAAGTCATGGGAAGATGAAGAGTCATTTCTCTTCTATAAATTATAATGAGCTCCTCATTTTGAGGGGTTCTTATTTTTAGATTCTTCTATTTGGTTGTACTCTTGTAATTTTATGAGAGAGATTTTTGCTTACTTGTGAGTGAAAAGAGTTAGCCATTTTTCCTCTCAAATTTCTTCACTCCTCAACTATGTAAAAATTTTGTTTGTGCAATCAATGCAAGAAGAAGGATTTTCTATATTTCTTTGACTAAGGGATTTCTTGATACTTTTTTTTATCATAAATTCTATTTGGTCTTATTACTACATGCATAGTTGTTTCCTTTTAATTTTAATTCATGTGATGAAACTTCTAACTAGTGTTTGTCGAATTTGATTTCCTACTTATAGGATTAGTTTCCCCCACATCATATTCTCACTCTGTTTCCCACTTTTTGACAAATTCCTCTCTAGAAAGAATTTCTAGCTTTTTCACGAGGTCGGTAGAGTGTCCCTATTGGATCCTCGGCCATAAGACCAACCTCGATAAAAATCACCTCACTCGTGCATACATATACAAAAGCTACACCGTTTAAGTAGAGGGACTTAGATTCCCATAGTGTTGGCAAGAAACCCACAAATTTTTCCCCGACAAATTTTCTGCATGATATTTAGCGCCCTTCATGGGGTAGATTTAGCAGCATATGCACCCAACATATGACTGCAAGGTCTAAAAATACAAAAAAAAATCCAAAAAATAAAAAAATCAAAAATAAGTTGACAAAAATCCATTACTAAAAGACACACTTCTAATTTCGACATTACTTTTCACATTCCGCAATGTCCTTTCATATCCCATTATAAAAATTTCTCGAGCTAGTTGAAAGAAGGTATACCATGTTGAGCAAGTTAAGAGGTTTTGTTGATTCCAATTTTGAAGCTTTCCAAAACCAGAAAAATCAAATCAGAGATAACCCTTATTAATTTTCTCAAGCCTCATCCCCATCTAGGTCTTTAAGTGGTTTACCTGGTAATCCCATCAAAACTCCTGTTAATACTCACCCTTCAAATTCTCCCATTTTTCAACCACTGTTGAGCATTGATTTCCCACAGGAAGAAGAAAGACTAGAAAAATAATTTGAAGAGTAATTTATAGAAGCAAGAGCCAAAGAAGAAATATAAACAACAATGGAAGACGAGGTTGAAATACCTCAACCCATTGTTCCATGGGGAAAAAATACAAGCCCGCTTTCTCTTGAACCCCCTCTTCATGATTTAACAACATGTTGCCACAAGAAATTTGCAAAGTTCAAAGGAAATGACACACAACATCCTGAAGAACACACCACCACTTTCACAACATATTGCGGGATTCTTGGAGTTGCACATGAAGATGTTGTTGTAATATTGTTAGTGGAATCTGTCCAAGAAAAAGTAGCAGAATGGATCTATCTCTTACCTACCAGATCAATAACTCGTTGGAATGATATCAAAACCACGTTCAAGGAAAGATTCAAATATACTAAGGATTTTTAATAACTCCTTGTTTAATTGGCAAAAATGAATAAGGAATAAAACAAAACTATGAGAGACTTTGTGGCTCGTTTCAACTGATTGCTCTATAGGATACCGGAAGAAGATTCACCATCTAAAAACATCGTAAAGAGGTTATTCATAAATTATCAATCACCAGAGGTAGGATTTTTCCTACAAATACTTCAACCAAGGAACATTGTAGAAGCACAAAGGATGGCCATCAAACTTTATGATGATCTCATCCTCTTTGGAAAGATCAAGAATCCCTCGAGGGGTAAGGCGTAGTGTCTTGGAGATGAGAGAAAAAAATTGTTGCTATAAAAGTTAGTAAATGAAATGGCATCGTTAAAGATGGAATTTTTAAACGAATTTATTCTCAAATAAACAACGAAATCAGATTGCAGGAGCACCTGAAGGCTTTCCTTGGAGGCCCCACCAATCAATGCAAGTTATAGGATTCAAGAAAATGAAGAAGAGCTTAAACAAGAAAGTGAAGGTGGTAATTTCCTAGAAGTTGATGAAGTTTAGAATGATATGAAAATCAGATTCTGTGAGTATTATGGAGGTGGTGAAGATGAAAAATAATATTAATCTATAGGGATCCAAGAAAACATACCACTTCATTAGTTCTATTAGCACCATGAAGAAAAAATAGAGAAAATGAGGAAAACAAAGGTTCTGTCATATTTTAACAAACCGCCGCTTTATGCAAAGTGTCGGTTGCGCAGAACCACCTTCCAACTAAGGCAGAGGTCATGTAACCACCACCCAACCAGGGTGGTGGTCCTGTAACTATCGTTTTGCACAAGGTGGCAGTCCTAACACTTCGAAAAGAAAAATAAATGGAACATGAATGGATGTGAATTTAAAGAACTTGATTGTGTCTCTTCCTCCCCTGACCTTTCCAATTACCCAATGCATAGGAGGACATGGGAGAAGGATATAAATACAAGGAGGAGTAAGAGAATTGAGAATTCGGAGAGCCAAAGAGATAAAAGAGAAAAAAATTTAAGTTTAATGAGAACAAGTGAGCAAGATCTTTAGTGTTGGAGTGGAATTGTAGGAGCAAGGTCTAGAAACAAAGCAGGAAAGCATAGGAAGGGAGAGTTTTATATTTTTGTATCCATTTTCTACTTCTTGTAATTTGTATTTATCTATAATTGACCAATAAAAGTGGGAAGAAAGAGCATTTTTCCCTTCCCAACTGGTTTTCCTCCATTGGAGGTTTCTAAGATAAAATTGTTTGGTGTTTGGAGTTGAATTTTTTTCTCTTCTCTGTAATTTCCTTTCTATAGCACTAGATAATCTTTCACTAAATCTCTAATCTTCAAGCAAATCTATAATTTTCCAAATTTGAAATTAGAACATAATTTTGTGGTTCAAAGAGTTCTAAAGTAGATGTTTACGGATCAAAGATGCACCCAATTTCTCATGTGTGGTATTCAATCGTTCTCAATACGAGAAAAGAGGACCTCCTCTACTATTGAAAAACAAAAGAAGGATGATGATCCTCCTATGGAAAATCTGAAAAACAATATAATTAGTCAAGGATCTCTATTCCTACCTTGTATGGAGTCTACACTGGAGAAACATGATCCTATAACAAACATAGGGTCACCTGCTATTCCAAGTAAGTCTTATAATGTTTCTTCCAATTCTAATTCTAAATCTACTCCTATAAAATATGGTTCTTCAAAAGTTCCTAGTGTGCCTTTCAAAATACCCTTTTTCCCCCAAACATCTACCCCTTTTTCCAAATCTATTCTGGCTCTAAAATCAGTCCCTTCATCCCCCTTGTCCAAATCTGCTCCCTTTGAATTCATAGAATATGCAAAAAATACAAGGCGAAAATTACTGATACTAAATATTTACTAAATCACCCTGAACAATTATAGAGATTTGTTCAAAATATCAGGAGTGGTAGTTTAACATCCAATGCTATAACTCCTAGTTTTAAAGGAATACTACCAAACCCACCTACACCTCCATAACAGAATGTTCTTTCTTTGAGTGCATCCAAGACTGATAAGGTTGAACCTTTCTATGTCTCCCTTCTTGTTGGATAATATGTATTGAACAATTGCATAATAAATTTGTGTGCCTCCAACAATGTAATGCTAGTAAAGGTCACCAAGGATCTCAAACTCACCATGACTCCACCTCATGGCTCTTGTTACTCCTTAGACTCAAAACAGGTCCCACTTGTAGGGAAGGTCAAATATGCATAGGTGGCTCTTGCCAAATATCCAGACAAGAAGGTTTCAGCGACGATTTTGGTAGCAGACATTCCAACTTCATTTGGAATGTTGTTGTTATGTAAATAACTCTCCTAGATATTTGGATAACCTACATACATATTTTGACTCTAAGATTTTCATTACAAGTGGAACGTACCTCGTTGTCTCCTTAGCACATTCACTTAGTCACTATTTCCTCACATGCCCTTGCACATTTCCCCTTCTCCCCTTTCCATTTTCCTTTTCCTCTTTATTCCACTCTTTCCTTGCATCGTTTTCGCACATTCACCTTCTTCCTAGAATCTATTCATCATGCATGCATGCCTTGCACTTGCTTCAATCAGCTAAGTCCCTAGCCCTCTTTCACACCCCACTTGTTAAGTTGTAATAGTTGCACCTTGACCATACATTCTCCACTCACTAGTTTTCCCCTTTTCCTCTGTGCACATTGCGATTGCACGTGCCTTCCTTCTACATTATTCCCACACCTCATTATTCTACGTGCATAAATTTTCACCCTCCTCTGCACCATTATGTGCCATGTCATTCTCTGACATGCTTGAGTATGCCACACGTAACCTATCAAAACATGCCAATAGGGCACTTTGAATCCTATGTAGCAAACCGGTGAGTAACACATGGCATAAATGACAAAACACTTTTACATAGTTGACCATATTTTTAGTCAATCAGTTTGCACCACATGTCTTGCGTGACGCATATGGCCATGAAAATATTTTGATAGCCATATATTTTTCGATCGGCATGTGCCGGTCTTAATCGATAGTTTTTGATGTAGGCTACAATGCTAGATATTCAAATTCAAATTCTTTGTGTATCTGGTAGGTGAGAAATGGGAAAATGTATTTTTGGTTAATAATGAGGAGATTTGATTACTCCAACCACCTGATTTTATTTGATACGCCATCTTTCCTTCTCTTACATGCCAAACAGACTTGGGGAAATGTATTTGAAATATTTGCATGTGGGTTCACAAGCATTGAATGCTTCTTGTTGAAGGTTGTATTTTAATTTCAGCTTTTCCCTCCTCTTCTTCTTTCATCAATTCATCTATAAATGTAAGAGTTTAGATCATTATTAATTTTGGACACATTGGATCATTACGCACTTGGCTAAAGACTTCATATTTCGTATTTTGAGTCGTGTATCTCTATAAATGACTCGTACATATGGATATTGGCCTCTTCACCATTATAACATTTTTGTGCATTTAAGAAGTAATGTAAGCATCATTTTGTGACTATTCTCTTTCCTAAGCATGTTTTTATTCTTTCTTCTTTCCTTTATTTTACATTGCGTGCTTGTTGTGTCACTCTACATCCTTGCAGCTCCGAGTTCTAGTTGTGTTTCATGAAAATGATTATGAAATACGTGTTGGTTTGTGCTACATGTGAAAAGCCTCCCTTGAAGCCTCTCCCTTTCATTTTTCTCGAACAGATGGTTTTCTTCCCCCTTTTTTAGTGTTATCACCTTCCTTAGATTAGTTTTCCTTTCTATTGTCCTTCTATCCCTAGTCCCTTGTCATTGTTAGCTTAAGTTTCCCCTTTCGAATTAGGAGTAGTAGCGGTAGTAGAAATGGATCAAGGAACTAGTCTTCTCTGGAGATCTATCTCAATTGGGTAAGGTCCCACAACTTGAAGACAGTTCCATTTTTGTCTCAAATGACTCAGTTCTTCCAGATCTGGAACATGGGTGCAAGTTTGACAACTAACAGTTTCTAGCATGCCTAGTGGGATAATCAGTGAAAGCTTAAATTTAATATTTCTAAGTTCTTGTGTCTAAACTTAGTATTTCCAGCCTTTAGAGGCTTAATTCAACACATCTGGCAACTCCCAACATTTCCAGAGCTCCTGTTTTGTAGTCTTGAACATTTTTTATGAGAAGAGTGCATACTAGATAGAGTGTTGCAGTTGAAGGATCCTTTGAATACCTCAAAATTTCTCCAAGAATTACACGCAAAATATATTCCATGCACGCATCTAAAATATCCATCGTGTTGCACACACTTTACTCCTCCATAAAATAGACAAGCGCACCCTACCATGGTGCTTCAACCTCCTCCTCCTCGAGGAAATTTTCTAGTTTCACTAGAGGAAGCTCGCTCAATCTCAATGCCCAACACAATATGTCAGTGACCACACTCAATAGTATTCCATACTTCATAGGAGAAAATAAAGTCACCCCTATTGAACACATTCAAGATGTGTCCAATGTATGCTCTGTCTATTTGATTACACATGATGATGTTATTGTCAGGTTGTTTACAGCCTCTTTCAAGGGTAAAGCACTCCAATGGTACCGTGGCCTAAGACATGCATCTATTGCTACTTGGGATGAGCTTGGAATGGCTCTATGTAATTACTTTGAAGATAAATCAGATCATCTATCACTGGTGGAGTAGTTGACTACAACAAAGCACACACCTAATGAGAAGATGACTAATTTCAACATCATATTCTAGAAGACTTGGGATAGAATTCCTCAAGTGGTAAGGCCTACATCCCAACATGATTTATTGTACTATCTAAGGGATTTGAATAGTGACATTTCATTCTTGATTAAATATATGGGAAGTAAAAACTTACATTGCATATAACATTGCAATAATGGTATAAAACAATCTCATCCAGGCTGGTAAGTTGGTGCGTAGGCCTCCTATGCCCTTATTCCTAGAGATGTCTCCAATATCCCAGCCTTCTATTACTCTAGTTCCAAGGCGAGCTTGCATCCGGTTGCATGTACATCCTAATCTCTTACACAAAAAAAGAATATGATGAATTGAAGGCCCTAATTAGAAACTTATCCAACAAGGTCATATCATTAGAGAAGCAGTAGGCATAAGCCTACAAATGTAATTCCAATCAGGTGTAAAGACAAAAAAACTTTGGAAAAATTAGTATGGGAATCAAAGATATAGATAAAACCAGTAGAATGATAGATGGCATGCTAATGCACACTTACATTTGCAATTTATTCCTCTTTCACAACCCCTTCCAATGCCCAAAGCACAAGTCAAGAACCTATCCCAATCTAGAATAACATGGCGCATGATTACGATTGGTGATTTCCATGTAATATGCCTCATAGCAGTATCACCTTTGCACTAATGTTGCACGCACGTTAGCTTATATGATCGAGAATGATTCGATTGTGAACCTTTGACAAGCACACCTACAAAAGATAACCAAAAAATTCGAAGCTCCTCCAAAGAAAAATTTTATGTTCTTTGGTGCCGAGGAATTTTGTGCATTCAACCAAGATGTAGATGATGCAAAGCAGACCACACACCCAAGTTGCGAGACAACAAAATATACAAGAAGATAATGCTCAAGCACGATGCATGAGTCATAATTCCAGCAACACAGGATGATCCTTAAAAACAAAAAGAGGCAACTAAGGCATCCGGTGGTAAAATCAATAAAGTTCCTACACATGAGGCTCTACATAAATATCCTCCTAAAGTGGTGTGCATCCATCCTTTAGTATCTCAAGCCTCTGCTCCAACTAAGGTTCCTATCTCTATGCGAGCAATGAAGCAAGGATGTTGTTATTCCTCAAATGCACAAGTTAGTGGGTTTTCCATTTAGCATTGTGGACTAGATGAAGAATACGAGATATAGATGTTACAATGTGGGATGCCCGACTATTCCATCCAAAGCATGAAATGTTGCATGAATCTCTAGTGAAAATCACCACGCACTGATCCAGTCATCCAAAAGTTGCTTGCTTTTGTCAATATCTTTTAAGAAGAGGAGAAATAAGTAAGTAAATTTTTAAGACCACACCCTTCTATATGTCTTTTATCATAGGAAAAAATCATCTCCATAAGCTTGTATAATTGAATCAGGTGCTAGTACTTATTTCATGCTTAAGAAGATAGTTGATGTCTTATGTCTTAAGTATAGCCCCCTGATAAAAGGAGTCCTGCAACTTGATGGTTCAACTGTCACTACCTAGGAATCATTAGGGTCTTGATTTAACCCTCCATGCATGTCCAAGTCTAATAAAAACTCAAGATATGTCAATCATTGATCGACCCCTTTATTTGCCTTATGTTTGTCAAGATATTTTACCGCTAAAGTGGGTGGTTACTTTCCTTCTAATTAGACCCATATGTTACTCAAGAAAAGGTATGGTACCCAATGTACCATATAAGATGAGCCAATATTTTCCTATCATGTAAAATCATATGTCCCATCCCCTCTCCAATCCAACTATTTACTCCAAGAAGAACAAGCTTGGTTTACGAAGAGTAGCCTCTTCCACCTTAAATTCGATCTAGTACTTGATGAGTGGGTGGATCCTCGGACATTGAATTATATATGTCAAGATCTATGATATATCGATGTTGAGGAGTTTTTATTTCTACTTCAAAGGAACCATAAATTTGACCCATATGCTAAAGAGTTGGAAGCTTATGAAACTGGGCTTGGTACTTACTGCATTCTTGAAGAAGAAGATGTGTTAGCACGTGCTCAAGAAAATTAAAGAGAACCTTGGTCTATGGAATTTATAATTTGATCGATCTAGAAGCAAAAATGGCATGGGAGAAAGATTCAATCTCATTTCCCCTAAGGATGAGAAGTTATTCATCACACATAGGTTGCAGTTTACATGTTCTAACAATGTAGTAGAATATGAGGCATTGGTGGATAGTTTGTTTATTGTTGAAAAGAAGAAGATTAAGGCACTGAAAATATTTGGGGATATAGATTTGGTTATCCACTAGGTTACCAATAAGTGCATGACAAATAATAATCTTCTCAAAGCTTATAAACACAAATTTTGGGACCTCCTTGAGATATTTAATGCTCTAAATATGTAGGTTGTGCCACACAAAATGAATAGGGAAGTTGACCAAATGGTCGTGCTTGGTTCACATTTCTCTTCTGCCGAGGACTTTATCAAAGGAAACACTCAGTAAATTAAGATGGTGATTAGACCATTCATTCCAGATAACAACACCAACACGTAAGTGTTTGATAGTGATGTGCAGATCATCCAGTTCATCTAGAATGAAGGTGAGTTCTCATTGAGCATGCAAGTTGACTTGCATGAAATCTATGGTGGCCAAGTAATAAAATTGAAGATAAACAAGTTTCCTAAAGGTCTGGTCACCTTAGAGAAAATGTTTATCCTTGATGATGAGTTTAAGGGTAAAGAAAAGTATATGCACGCCATGTAAGAAGACTACTCCCTAGTCACTATTGTGCACGGAAAGGATTTATTACTCAAGTAAAGCTTGCGTATAATGAAAAGAAGGCCTTCATATCTCTCTATCAAAAATACGGTGATATCTTCTCATCAGAGTATGAAGACCTCAAAGTTTTTGATCCAAGTGTTGTTCAACACTCCATTGACCTTGATTCTAGTATCAATCCCGTTAGAAGAAAGCAGTGACTAGTCAATCCAAAGATAGAACCCCTCATCAGAAAGGAGTTATCCAAACTCATTGAGGTGAAGATTATTTTTTCCATCAAGTGCTCTACATAGGTCATAAATCTAGTACCGATACACAAGAAGAATGGTGAAATCAGATTATGTGTTGATTTTAGAGACTTGAACAAGGCATCTCTAAAGGATAATTATCCTTTTCCCTCAATGGATAAAATTTTACAGACTGTGGCTGGTGTGAAAATATTCTCAATGTTGGATGGGTATTCAAGTTTTAATCAGATCATGTTCAAGGAAGAGGATCAATTCAAAACATCATTCACAATCAAGTGTGGAACATATGCATATCAGAAGATGCCCTTTGGTCGATCAAACACGGGAGAAATGTTTGACATGCCATGGACATTGCCTTCAAAGGTTACATAAATGAGTTCATCTTGGTTTACCTTGATGATATTATAATATTCTCAAAGCGAGTGTGGATCACATGGTGCACCCAAAGAAAATATTTGAGAGATGCAGAAAATATGGGGTATCTCTCAAACCCAAGAAGTGTAATTTTGTAATGGCGCATGGAAAGTTCTTAGGCCATGTGGTTTCAAAGGATGGAATCACAATCGATCCTAAGAGTGTTTCAACCATCCTAAACCCTTTCCTATTTAGCACACAAAAAGGTCTTCCAATCCTTCCTCGATAAGATCAATTTTTTTAGGCGTTTTATTCCTAACTTTGCAGGACTGGTTTGGCCCATCACCCTGATGCTCAAGAAATACATAACTTTTAGATGGATAGCATAAGGAAAGGAAAGCTTAAACAAAATCAAGCAATATATTTTTGCACGTCAACACTCATCAACCCGAATTATACCAAGGATTTCATCCTTTATGCTTATGGCAGCTGATGAAAGTGTTGTTGTCATTCTAACACAAGAAATTAAACAAGGGATGGAATAACCGGTGGCTTTCTTTAGCCAAACACGAAGGATTATGAAATAAAATACAGTCACACGAGAGAATTAAGCATTTTCCATCATGTGTGTACTTAATAAATTCAAGAGTATGCTTTCTAAAAATCATATCAAGGTGTTAGTTTCCCACTCTTATATCATATAATTCATCATGGGAGTAGAAATCAGTGAAAAGAGAGAATGATGGGTGACCAAAATCATGGAGTATGATTTGACTATCAAAGCCATGAATCGGTAAGAGGTAGTGCACTCTACAAGCAACTTGATACAAATGCACATAATGAATATGAGGCTTGATTATTTCTTGATGAAGCTCTCCGCATGTAGAACTCGAGTAGAATACAAATCCTAGTGTGTGTGCAACTAGATGAAGGACATGATCACATTCCTTTCTTAAGGCACATACCTTCCTAGCTTAAAAAAGGAAAAGAGAAGATATCTAAATTTAAAATTCATCCCTTATGTTTTATTTGATGGGATTATCTTCAAGAAGAATCTTTATGGCGTGTTCTTAAGGTCAATCAACGGTGTATAGAATGAAAAGGTGTTAGAAAAATTTCACAATGGATTCTCTAGTGGACACCTCTCTGCTAAGAATACATCAATAAATATCATAATGATAGGTATATTTTGGCCTACTCTATTTTCATATGCACACAAATGCGTCACAAAATGAAAATAATGATATTTCTTTATAGGAAAGAAGAGATTGGCAACGCTTCCCCTCCGACCAATCCAAGTGGATCAGTATTTTGTGCATTGGGGTCATGACTTCATTGGCATGATCAATCCACCTTCATGCATTGGACATAGATGGGTGCTGACATCTATGGACTACTTTACCATATGGACAAAAGATTTTTTTCTCAAGGAATCAACCGAGTCAGTCATTCTTGAATTTCTTGAAGGTATAGTCACAAAGTTGAAATTCTTCAAACCATTATCTCTAATAATGCAAAATCCTTCCTTGGCACTAAAATCACCGATTGGGCTCTAAATATAGGAATCTATCTGAATACTTCTTCCGACTATTAACCTCAAGGAAATAGTCTAGCAGATTTAATAAAAAAGAACCTCATTAGGAACATAAAGTGCACAATGAACATTAGCCAAAGATAGTGGCATACAAAGGTCTCGCGCATGCTCTGAGAAGATATAATCACAGTTAAAAAAGTAATATGTACTTCTCCTTACAAGATCATCTATGGAAAGGAGGATACCCTTCCTTTGACACATGAGTTTAACTCATTAGTTCTTTCCCAATAGCTAGATCTTGAAGGCACGAATCAGAGAGAAATCAAAATGGCATATCTGGTTAATCTTGAAGAATCAAGTAATGCTACCATGATCAAGCTAGAACAACATCAACAAGCAACAAAGAAATGGTATGACAGAAAGGCTAGGCCTCAAGATTTAAAATTGGGTGACTTGTTCTTAAAATGAGATGCTAGCACATATAAACCTAGGTGTCATTCAAAGTTTGATGCACTTTGGAGTGGCTCATACATCATCAGTTCATGCAAGGAGGATAACTCTTTCGAGTTAACTCATCTTGATGGAGGTATGTTGTAAATCCCAATAAATGGGATCTATCTCAAACCCTTCCATTAAGTCTGTTGTCTCATTTTGTAAATATTAGAGTATTTTAAATTCTTCCAAGTGTGTTATGTGTAAATTATTTGTTCATATATAGTTCTTTTCTTTTTCATGCTTCTTGTGTAAGCTCTTCTTTTGCTTCTAGGATGTCGATCTTCTTCCAAAAATTTTCAATAGTTTGCGCAGGATTTAGAATAGAATAAATAAATGATCCTTCAAGTGACTTTGGGGGTAATTCTTCAAAGTTTTATAGCGAGAACATGGCCCCAAAACTTGTAAAAACTATTATCCAAATAGCTCTCCTAATTATTTTGACAACTTACATACATATTTTGACTCTGAAATCTTCATTGCAAGTGGCATGCACCTCAATTGTCTCCTTGGCACATTCACTTGCTCAATATTTCCTTGTGCTTCCTTGCATAATTCCCCTTCTCCACTTTCCATTTTCCTTTTCCTCTATGTTCCACTCTTACCTTGTACACGTATTTTGTGTATTCACCTTCTTCCTAGAAGCTATTCATCTTATGCATACACCTTGTACTTGCTTCAATCAACTAAGTATTTGACCCTCTCACACACCCCGCACATTACCTTATAATAGTTTTTCCATGAACATACATTCTCCCGCACCAACAGGATGCCAAATCCTTGCAGCAAATTAGTGAGTGACACGTGGCAGAAATGACAAAACACTTTTGCATAGTTGACCATCTTTTTAGTCAATTAGCACATGCCACATGTCTTACATATGCAGGAAGCCATGAAAATCTTCTAACAGCCATATATTTTTCCAAATAGTTCCGATCGGTGCGTGCTAGTCTCAATCGATAGTTCTTTGATGTAGGCTACAGTGCTAGATATTCAAATTCAAATTCTTGGTGGATCTAGTAGGTGAGAAATGGGAAAACATCTTTTTGGGCATTAATGAGTAGATCTGATTACTCCAACCACCTGATTTGATCTGATCCACCCTCTTTCCTTCTCCAACACACCAAACAGACTTGGGAAATGTATTTGACATATTTGTAAGTGGATTTGCAAGCATTAATTTTTTTTGTGGTTGTATTTCAATTTTAGGTTTTCCCTCCTTCTCTTCTTCTTCCATCGATCCATCTATAAATGTAAGATATGGGCTCATTATTAATGTTGGACACCTTGGATCCTTATGCACTTGGATAAGGACTTCATATTTCTATATTATGAATCTTAGACCTCTATATCTAGCTCGTGGATATAGATATCTGCCTCTTTCTCCATTGTAACAACTATGTGAATTTCTAGAAGTCATGGAAGCATAATTTTGTCACTATTCTATGTCCTAAGCATGTTTGTATTATTTATTCTTTCCTTTCTTTTAGATTGTGTGCTTGTTGTGTCACTTTAAGTCCCTTGCAGCTCCAGTTCTAGTTGTGTTTCATGAAAACTAATTGTGTAAATGTGTGTTTGTTTGTGCTTCATGTTCCTAGCCTCCCTTGATGAATTTCAATTTCATTTTCACTAAAAAACACATGGTGTTCTTCCTTCTTTTTCTGGTGCTATTGCCTTCCTTAGATTAGTTTTCCTTTATGTTATCCTTCTATCCCTGGTCCCTTGGAATTGTTAGCTTATTTTTCCCTTTTAGCATCGGGAGTAACAGATGTGCAATAGAAATAGATAGAGGAACCGTCCTTCTCTAGAGATTTTTATCAAGCACACAAGGTCCCACAACTTGGAGATAGTTCCATTGTTGTCTAAAACAACTCGGATCTTCCAAACGAGACACAGTGTAAGTTTAAAAACCAATAGTTGATAAGTAGGAGTTTTACGTCGGCATGTTGGGGGTAAGATCTAGATGAACAGGTCTTACAGTAACCATCCCGAGTTAAGGGAGACATGGAAATATTGCTTCCTAGAGAAGAAAATGAGGTACACAGTGCAAAAAGTAGGAAATCCTAAAGCTAACATTTTGTACCAAGATAGCAGGAGGATGAATCTTTTCATAATGACTGAAGAAGAAGAGGATATTCCCATTTTGATAGGACCAAACATTCCTTCCCAAAGGAGTATGGATCTTGAAGAAGCATTGAGGAACTTTGAGTTCCAAGAGGATATACCTGATTTGTTGGATGATGTGATCCAAGAAGAAGAGGAAATGGTTCTTGATGGTTTACAAATGGAGAAACTAGTTTGTACACTTATCCATGAAGAGGATATGTTCTCATTCCCATTTGGAGATGAAGATGATCTCAATCATGCCATCTATGGAGGGACAAAAATATATTTTGATGATCTCATAAAAGGTTTGAAAGAATAATCTGTGTAAGATATCCTAAGAGTTGTTGAAGAGATAGAAGACCTTGAACTAAGTCTTGAACTCCTAATGCAAGCCATGAATCTAAAAGCCATGCACGAATCTGATTTTGAATCCTCAATCCTTTAAAGGTTTTCCATGTCAAAATAAATAAAGATGAGAAATCTGATGTCTCTCCTAAGCCAATAGTTGATGGATACAAGGACGAAATGGAGGTATTTTCTTTCCCATTTGAAGAAGAAAACTCTTTCAATGATGAAAAATATGAAATATATGGTATTGATTTCATTGAAGTTGAACATCCCATTGAGAAAGAAGTAGTGGAATGTAATAATTTTTAGGGAAATGAAGTAATCCATCTAGATAGTTTCCTTGAGCTTCAAAATGAAGACTTTTCAAGGACGTACAAAGATGAGCCACATGAAGTAAAAAAGGATAACTTTGTGCAAGATGAACTTAGAAATTTCTATCAATTGGAGTGAAAATCAGCCTTGGGGTAGTGATGGGATGCTCAATGAAGAATCGTCATGTGGATAAATGCGAGAATGTAAGCTGGCACTATGGCGATTTCAAATGGAATGAAGGAAATGGAATTTATAAGTGAAGGCCTGATCATCAAGAAGCTCATGTAGAATCACTCATACCAAGTACATAAACAATCATGAAAGCACTGGATTTCAAAAATAGTTAAGGAGAGGAGGCTACTTTCTTGAATTGATCAATGGCCCAGGAACAACACCACTCAGTGTTTCCCACTCATGAGTAACCCACGAAAATATGAAAATTTCTTTAGTAAAAGTGGGTTATCCTCTTCCTTTTACTATAGGTGATTTTCAGGTGTGTTTCCATTTCTTTTTGTGTTTCTTTTCCTTTCCCGAGTGTGTTGCATGTTTCTTTTCATCATTTTTGGTGTGTGTGTTTTCTTCTTGTTATCTCTCTCTTGTTGTAAGTTGTACATGACTCTGTAAGGCCCAATGGATAAGGCATTGGTCAATAGATTTTAAATTTGAGATTCTAGAATTCTTCATGTCATGTCATCATTGTGCTTAGTCCATACCATGTCCTTAAGCTAGAGTCAACTATTTTCATGTAAATATACAACAAGGAAATTGAGAATTTCTGAGCATGACAACAATACCCCTCTATCAAAACTTTCAAGTTTTACCCTTCCGAGGCACCCTAGGTCTACCCAGTTAGTCCCATGACCTCCCAATGGATTTTAACTCATTCCACTAGGTGAATTAAGAAATTCAAGTCAACCCCCTAGGTGATTTTACAAGTTCTTGAAAACTACTATTTTTGGGCAGTGTTAGGAAGGGCTACCACTGGCCTTCTCAAGACTAATGCAGCCCCCTGGATTATAAAAGAGGAGGAAAATCAAACAATGAGGTGATTTGAAGGTGTGTTAACATCATGAAATTTATTTTGGGAGATTTAGGAAGGATTTGGAGGAGTTGGGGCAGTTTGATCAAAAATAGGCTTCATAGGCCTAGGCAGTGCACAGGGACAAAAGAGCTTCAAAACTTCAGGAAGTGATTAAGGAGCTATGGGTTGAGCTAGGATAAAAACAAAAAAATTCATAAATGGATATCGAAGCTACATTTTATAGATAAATCATATTTTTCACAACACTCTGGCATAATAGGTGTATGACTAGTTTTTTCCATGATCAGCTAGAGATCCAGATCAAAAATCTAATTTTTTAGGGCATTAGTGGAGGAATAAATATCTAATACCCCCACCATTGGATTTATAATTCCATTTTCAGTCAATTTAATATAAAAATTTCCAAACAATTCCATTGGGAGCTCTAGATATCGTTGTTTCAAGTCACCCTCAAGGTGAGCTTCTCGTAGTTAGCCAAATTTCAGTGAGGACATGTGTCAGCTCCAGAGAGTGCGGCATAATTTTATGTCCCTTTAATCACTAAAAATAAGGTACATGATGAAAAATAAAATTATCCCATCCCCAATAAGCCCTTTAGTCACACATAGAACCTCCTGGATCGCCAGTTCAACTCCCAGGTGCTTGTCGAAGCCTATCCCCTCACTCGCTCAGATCATGACAAGTGTCGCATGGAGGCACAATGTGAAAACTGATGACCCTTATGTCCCTTTGGAAAATGGACATGAGGGACATGAAAATTTTCCCATCCCCTTGAATCCCTCAGGTCATCCATGTGACCCTCTTTAGTGTAAATTTCCAGCCCCCAAGAGCTAGTGGAGCCAAATGCACAATCGTTGGATTGTTGCCAAGTGTCACGTTGAGGCACAATGTGAAAATTGATGTCCCTTTTGTCCATTAATTCTTAAGGGACATAGGGGAAATGTAAATTTTCCCATCCCCTTGAAGCCCTCAAATCAACCATGTGACCCTCTTCAGTGCAAATTTCCAGCCCCACGAGCTAGTGGAGCCAAATGCACTGACCCGATGGATTGCGCGAAGTGTCAAGTTCGGGCGTGATGTGAAAATTTATGTCCCTTTCATCCATTAATTCTTAAGGGACATAGGGAATAGAAAAATTATCCCAGCCCCAAGTGTGTCTCCTCGTTTCTCATATGACCATATTCCAGCCCCACAAGTGCTTTGCAAGATTTTTGGCCAAAGTGCTCAGTCGTTGGATTTCCGCCAAGTGTCACTATGAGACCTGTCATGAAATTTGATGTCCCTTTCATCCCTTAATGCTTAAGGGACAAAAAAATTTCCCCACCCTTGATGAGCATTTTTGAAATGCTTTAAAGTTGACACTCAACTTTATTTCTGCCACTTCTTATTCAAAGCTTTGTACCTATCATAGCTATGTTCATGCTTGCACACATTTCACCATTTCTGCTCTAAACCATATTTTTGTGGCCACCAAACCCTCCAATCCATGAAAATTCATAGGTTTTAAATAATATATTGATTGAAATATTCAGAGAAATGAAGAACGAAGGAGAAAAGTGAAGAAATCCATCTGAAAACCTCCATTTCCGTGAGACGAAGATTCAAAGATATCTTGCAAACCAGTGCACAAAATGAAGAGCCTTTTTTCAATGATTTATTATTTTTTAGAGGCCATAAAAAATCACCTTCAAATTCCCCTTCAGTAGCACAAATCACTTGCAGTAAATAAATATCCCTTTCGACTCAACGAAGACAAAAATAGATTTCTGTTAAACCAAAGTGATCGGTCCAAAGAGAAATTTCACCGGTGGAACAAGAAACAAAATCCCATAACAAAAATATGATTGTTTTTGCAAATGGAGAATAAAACCAGACACTGAAACTTTCAAGATCCGTTAATGGTTATCATTTCTAGAGCTGCCATCAGATCAAAATTTTGAAATTTTAAAATCTCATAAATTGTTGATCGGGTAAGTCTAATATTTTAGAGGAGTGATATTGGGAAAAAACCCATATCAAAAAACTTCATTCCATAGCAATCCAACCACCAGAAGCTCACTTTCTAAAAATAGTAGGTCTTCTACATGGGAGACTACTATTTCAAGAAATTAATTAACAAAAAAGAGGTATCATAGGAAAAAATCATCGAAATGGTCATCTTGGTCCAAAATTGACACTTACTAAAAATAGTAAGTGGTCTCACAACACTGCTAAAAATAAAAACTATTCAAAAGGTGTGGGAACACAGGAGAAGAAAGAATTCAAATTTCCACATCCAGTCAAGGTTCAAAAGAGTCAAATTTTCATGATTACTAAAAATAGTAAGTTGTCTCTTGGATACTTAATAAAAATAGTAATTCATTCTAGAGGGTGAATTTCACAAAAGGGAGCATTCTGAGAGTTGAATATTCAGATTGATAGCTGCATTTAGGGTTCAAAGAAGAATTTTCACACTTACTAAAAATAGTAAGTTTCAAGAGAAAATGAGACTCAAGTTTATAAAATGGGCATTGTCACTAAATATTTCCTTCACTAAGATTTAATTCCCATATCCTCAATGTACTATCTTCATTAGTGGGTCATAACATTTTCACAAGAAGCATATTTGGCATCTCTCATGGATCTTTTAGAACTCATCTCGAGAGACCCTGGTAGTGTCTTTCGACACTCATTACATGGTTTGGGTCACAAGTATATCATACAGGGTGAAAGTTGTGGTCATTGGTAGAAACATTCAACATCATTTCTTAACACTCAATCCAAAGCATCTATGGGCCAATTTGAAAGAGTTTCTCAGGGTGCAAGGAGTTTGAAGATTCAAAGTTTCACTGCATTTAGAGCTTTCCATTGACGAGGACCAACAGACTTCATCAAGAACGACATCTCCTCTTCTTTTTCCTTCTCTCTCTCTTCTCTTTCCTCCCAACGTTCTCTCTCTTCAATGTTCTAATTTTGCATTGGGATTTGCACTTTTTGATATGTTTTTAAGTGAATTTAGAAACATGATGTAAAGCTTAAGTCTCCTTGTTTTTATAAAAGGGACTTAATATTTGATAGGAATATGAACAACCTAAAGTCAAAATGTGACATATAAAAAGTCAGGAAGACAAAAAGTCATTTCTCTTATAAATTGTAATGAGCTCTTCATTCTATGGGGTTCTTATTCTGAGATTCTTTTAGTTGGTTGTATTCTTGTAATTTCATGAGAGAGATTTTTATTACTTGTGAGTGAAAAGAGTTAGTCATTTTTCCTCTCAAATTTCTTCATTCTTCAACTATGTGCAAATTTTGTTTGTGTAATCAATACAAGAAGAATGATTTTCTAGCTTTATTTGACTAGGGAATTTCTTAATAATTTTTATCATAAATTCTATTTGGTCTTGTTTTATTTACAAAGTTGTTTCCTATTAATTTTAATGCATGTGATGAAAATTTTAACTAGTGTTTGTGAGCATCTAATTTCCTACTTGCAGCATTAGTTTCCCCACTTCATATCTCACTCCCTTTCCTACTTTCTAGAAAAAGTCCTCTCTAGCAAGAAATTGCTATCTTTTCCCTGAGGTCATTGGAGTGTCCTTGTTAGATCCCCATCCACAAGGCCAACCGGATAAAACTCACCTCACTAGCGTATGCATATACGAAATTGCACCATTTAAGTAGAGGGACTTAGATTCCCGAGCATTGGCATGAAACCCACAAAATTTTCCCTTGGAAAATTTTCTCGCTAACAATATTGTAGAGGACTATGTGGATGATATCCTTGGGAAGTCAAACTATAATAGAACACCCAAAAATTCTTTATCATATCTTTGAGTGACTAAGGTATTATAAGGTCATATTGAACCTGAAGAAGTGTGTGTTTGGTGTTAACTTAGGAAATGTATTAGGATTCATCATCTCTAAAAGAGGAGATTAAGTGGACCGAGAAAAGGTCACTGCTTATTAATAAGATAACTCCTCCCAAAAACCTTAAAGAGTTGTGTAGCTTAAAAGGAATAATTTAGACTATTTTCAAATTCATCTCCCATATCACAAATAAATTCCATTCATTCACACATTTTCTTAAAAAGGATGTTAATTTCTATTGGGGTACTAATTACTAACAAGTCTTCTCCTAATAGAAACAATACTTGGTTGACCCAACTATTATAGTCCCACCTACTCTAGGTGAACCCCTATTGTTGTATATCTCTACAAATCAATTTTCTATTCCCATGCTCTTGGGACGATATGATGACAAACATAAAGAAAGATACATTTACTACCTCAGTCATATAATTATCTCCTATGAGCTCAATTATCCAAAAATTGAAAAATCATGTTTGGCCATTATTTTCACTTTCAGAAGCTTCACCATTACCTCCTAAGTATAAAAACTAAGTTCATATATAAATTTGACCTACTCAAGTACCTATTATAAAAATCCATGCTCACTGAAAGGATGGCCAACTAGATCATTTTACTAACTAAGTTTGACATTTAATACATCTACCAAAAAGTAGTACAAGGAAAAACACTTTCTAACCAACTGGCAGAAGCACCCTTAGCAAGAAAGAAAAAACTAAATCTGGTTGTTTTAGATTCTTCTATTCTATACATCAAAGAATATTCTACCTAGAAAATATACTTTGATGGGTCATTCACATTTAATGGATTAGGGGAAGGAGTTGTTCTTATCACCCTTATAGGTGATCTTATTCCACAATCTTTCAGACTCAATTTTCTATGTATAAACAATATTACTTAGTATAAAACTCTCATCACAAGTTTAAAAGTTGCTAAAATGGAATATCAAAAAATTTTAGGTTATATATGACTCAAAAATCATCATCAAATAAGTGAATGACAAATCCAAAGTCAAATATGAGAATCTTGTACCGTATAAATGCATGGTGGATTGTTAAAAGTGTACTTTTTTCATATCACCTTTTTATAGGTCTCTGAAACACTGAGAATAGGTCAGCAGATGCTATGGAAACCATCAAATCATTGCTACAATTTTCATTAGATATCATAAATTTCTAGATCCTTATTGGTCATCTAACAATTCATGCTTATGACATGCCAAAATCATGTTTGTTTTATGGATTTTTGGTCCCCTTTCCCCTAGTACATTTATATCTACATTTAATTACAAGATGATACTGCTCCCTTGATATTTTACATTCCCAAAAGAGAACCCTCATTTAATGAATAATGCATTACACCCTCATTGGGGAAATCTCTATGTTGTGGCTATGATGGGACTTTATTGTGTTAACTTAATTATTAAGAAGTTATAGAAGACACCAAAGAGGTGCATGAAGGCATTTTGGTGCTCACACTAGTGACATGGTCCTCACAAAGAAAATTCTATGCGTTGGCTATTACTGACCTACTATGGAGACAAATTGTTTTTAGTATGTGAATACATGTGTCTTATACCAAAAACATGACAAGTTAATCCATGAATTATCTCAATATTTTCAACCTATCACTACACCATGGCCATTTTCCAAATGGTGTATTTATCTCATCTGCAATATTACACCCACCTCATCTTATGGCCATAACCATATCATTAATGCAACTAAGTAATTTACCATATGGGTGAAGGATGTTCCTCTTACCTATATTATTGGTGCTCATATCTCAAAATTTATCATGAACCACATCATTTGTCATTATGGTAATTCTTCTTCTATTGTATTTGACAATGGAAAACCATTTAAGAAAAAAACAAGGAAGACCCTATGCTAATGCTTTAAAATATGTCAAAAGTGGTTTACCCCTATTACCCTCAAGGTAATGGGAAAGATGAGGCCAAAAATAAAACCCTTGTTTAGATTATGGAGAAAATGGTCAGTAAGATAGGTCGTAATTGGAATCTCCAAATCCATCTTGCCTTATGGGCCTATTGAAATTTCATCCACATAAAAACAGTGCAACCCCATATTCCCTTATGTTCAACATTGAAGCTATCATCCCCTTAGATATTGAGCTTCCCTCTTTGTGAATATCCTTGAAATACTATCTGGATAATGAAGAGGACTATAGAGTGGCTAGAATAGAAGAACTTAAACTACTTAATGAAAAATGCCTGCATGCCTTATATCACCTCAAATTCTATTAGAATCGAATCTAGTCTAGTTAAAAGAAGTACATTATCTCTCATGAATTTTAGGATCTAAAGATATTATTCTTAAAAAAACTAGTTCAATACCACCAAAGAGCGTGAAAAGAGAGGAAAATTTGAGCCTAGCTAGTTAGGACCATACATTTTGGTTGTAAAATTTAGTTAAGGGCCATATAAACTTTCTTATTCGATGGTGAAGATCTCTGTTATCCCATGAACAACATGCACATCAAGAGTTTCTATACTTGAGCTTAGAGGTATTTAAAAAAATCAAAAAATCAAAAAAGAAAAATTCAAAATATCATAAAATAGTAAAGAGAAATGAATTTGTTAAAATGTGAAAACCATGCAATGATGGCACTTTAGATAGGTCCTTTGGTGGAAAATAGTTTGCAACACCATAGGAGGATTCTATTATTCAAAAAAACCTCACGTTTGGGGCATTATCTCTTCTTCCTAAATTTGACCTTCACTTATTTTTGTAATCATGTTGAGCTTATTCCTCTTGGCCTTGATCTAACTTATCTTATTATTGTATATATGTGTCAAATTTTACCTTGTATATTCTCATCTCTCATTGGGGGTATCTTATTGTTTTGTTTTTCATGTACATATCTTCACAAAATCTTAGAAAATCCTAAACATTTAAGACATTTAAAAATCCAAAAAAATGGTAAAATCATTTGTAAAACCGAAAATAGTGAAAAATAAAAAACACTAAACATTGGAAAATACACCACAAAACATCTTTCTTCAGTCCTTGCTATCTCTAGTGCGTGATATACTGATCATATTGTGATCTTATTTCACAAAAAATCTTATTTTATTACTATGTTTATCTTCCCAACATATATCGTTGCTTAGGGAAGTTTCATAGTACACGTTTACTTTTTCATGGGACTTCTATTTCCTCCATCCAATCCCTTGCATGTATCTTTTCTTGGGGCATAATTTTAACCCTTTTCATATAACTTGAACATTTGGGTATTGAAGCTAGATAACAAAAACATGGAAACATTTTTCTTAAAGATGGCTTGTTTGAGTATATTTGATTGTATTTGTTTGTTTGTTTTCTTTCTTGTATTGCATTTCTTACATATTTTCTTTGAGTCAGTCCTTTAGCATTGCAAAAAATTATTATTATGGATTTTCATGTCATTCTACCCTTTTTTGTATGCTTATATCAAATAAAAATTACTTCTAAGTTAGGGACGGTACATAAGTTACGTTATGATCTTTCTATCCATCATCTATCTTTCTTCCCATTATAACTAATTCCCCATTCTAACTAACATTCCTTCTCACTAAATTTTTCTATTTCTTCTAATCTATTGAGACATATTTCTCACAATGAAATGTTTCTTCCCCCTCCCTCCCTCCCTTATATAACTCTCATTGTGTAAGGGCTCTAACAATATATCAAATCCAACAAGGGAAAACTATGCCAAGTTCAAATCTTGGCTGATGCGATGAGATTTTCTATTGCCATTATCATTTTCCTCTTCATTTTTAGTTTCAATCGACCTCTTATATTACCCCATTAAAACTCAAGGGGGCGTCTTCCATCCTACTAATTTTTCTTCTACTGGTAAAAATAAAATTGTCTACTATTTTTTAAAAGATGTTGTTTGTACTACACCACATCAAAGAGAGGAAAATGTAGACACCTAGTTTCAACCACATGATTTTAATAATAAAATTACACTAATTGTCTTCTTTATTGTCATTTCATTATAATTAGTAATTTTTCACTAATTAGCTAACATTACACTTCATCTCGGTCAATTACCGACACTTTGCTAATTAACTAGCCTCATCCCCCATCTTGGATGTTAATTAACATCACTTCATTAGTTAAAATCCTCTTTTAATTAATTAATTAACCATTATTAGTTAATTATGCTTTTAATATTGAATTTAATCAAAAATCATCTTATTGGTTAAATCCTCCTCTCAACCCCTAAAATTCTACTAATTTCCCTCCAAACCATCTCTTCATGGATTCTATAAGCTTAACTTGGCCTATTAATTAAACCTTCCCAAACTCTCATGAGTTTCTAATATCTAATTAATCTATTATAATCATACTTGTCCCTTTCTAATTCTACATTCACTTTATCTTGCATTCACTAGGTTCAGAAGCTTCTCCCAAAACGGAAAGCTATATAAAAATTCTTGTACATCTTGTCACACCTTACACCATGTCCTTGACATACATTATACTTGAGAAGATAATTTCATGTTATTGGAAGGCTTGTTAAATCTACCCCTTTCGACTTTTTAAGAGTAGTAAGAGAAGAATCAAAATGAAAATTAAGCCATACTTGATGAGATATCTTCCTCTTTTCTTGAGAAATCCTTGATCGTGTGTGGTCTAAGTCTAAATCATTAAAGAAATACCTACATCCAAAGCACGTCAAAATATCAAAAGGATGATTAAACTTAGTATAGATTTATATATTTTTGTTTTAAGTGGCTTCCTTTTTGAATTTATCATGATATATTTGCATGAACATAACTAAGTTAGGATCTACTTAGTGTTAGGTTCATATAATTGACTTAGTTTAAGTTTAGCATACATACATGTTGCATTGGATTAGATATGTCAATAGAATTTATTATTGTGTTTCACTCTAAGTGGGATTGTAAGGGCTCTACTAAAGGTGGTATTGCATCTGTATCCACATTTTTAGGAAATGTGGGGATATATAATTCAACATATTTATGTATATACCATAATAAACAAGACAAGAATTATATTTTAATATTGAACAAAAAATTATTATGAATTCTATAACATTATGAATTATATATTATATTGCATGCATAAATAGGAAAGTAAATGAACACAACATAAAAAAACACAAGATATAAGTGGGAAAACCATGAGAGGTAAAAAAACCCACTGAAAATCACTTATATTTATTAAGAATATATGTTTCACCCAACACTCCCACTATTTCTAGTAGTTACACCTTCAAGGAGGAATTATAAATTGTCTAATACATTCTCTCATTTATTGAGATCATTTGTGTCATGCATCTTCACTTAGCTCACATTTCTTACTCACATATTGTTATCTCATTTTCATTACCAGATATCTAATAAGATCACCTTGTTTTATATAAGGTGGGTGACCAATTTGGGTCATACTTAATGTCAACTAAGTTCATGCTTATATTTTAAATTTAATTCATAATCCATGACCGTTAGTCTTTGGCATTTTTCTATTAATTTGGTTTCCTACTTAATATTACAACCCCAACACTCCCCCTTAACATTAAGTAGGAAACATGAAAATTTTATCTTTATAGAAAAAGGACTTACAATCCACAAATCATGAAGATTTAGGATATCATGTAAAAATATAGTTCTTCTTCTAAATAAAACATGTCAATTCACCGTTTGTACAAAAGGAATTACAATCCATAAACCATCTAAGTAATTAGGCTATCATATAACAAAACATTTCTCTACAAATTTTGTAACTATGTGGTATACTACTTCGGTGAAACGGTTCAATTCTATAGTATTTTACCAAATTAAACAATCTGAAGACTAAATGCAAGAATTCCATGGGTTTTAGAAAATATGTGGTACATTGCTTAGTGTTCTACAGACTTCAAGAGACTATGGTATAAAACAAGTGTTCCACGGGTTTTGTAAAGATCATAGTACATTGAAATAATAGAAATTATAAAGATAAAGTGATTACATATGAAGTATTACATAATATTATGGATTTAAAAAACTCTCATATCTAATGTTTCATTGGGTATTACAAGTAAACTCACATAGTGAAAATTTACTTAAACAAAATGGAAATAGTATAGGGAGTTTATAATTTATATAATCGGGCCAATAAGAGGTGGCATTGTAAAGAAGGTTGTTAAGATGTTTCATTGTTCATTGTCCACCTATTTTCCTTATTATTTCCCCCTTAAGGGAAACTCGAAAGGTCATAACTCATTTGATTCAAAGGTGAAGATCAAATTCATTCACATGATCATTTGAGCCAAAATTTGAAATGTCAACATAACATGAAATTTGCATAACTTTGTAGCACATAATGGCTTTGTAAAAATATATATAACTTAATATTCATAAGAACAAAACTTGAGGTCTATGTCACCATTCATTACTTTATCCCAAATGAAATACATATGAAACTCAATATGTTTAGTTCTTTGATGTTGAACTGGATTGTTTGCAAGAGAAATGCAACTTTGGCTGTCACATAGAAGAAGTGTGCTTCCTTTGACTCCCATATGAAGTTCATCCAACAATATTTTCAGCCACATAACTTCATTTTTTGTTTACACAGAATTTATATACTCTATTTTAGTAGAAGAGATAGATACTATTAGTTTCTTCTTGTTACTCTAAATGATTGCACTTGCACCCAACTTGAAAACATATCCAAAAGTATATTTTCTATCCACAATATCAACATGGTTAAAATCACAATAACCAAATAAATTTACATCATCATGAAAATAAAAATACAAACCATAATTGATTACACCTTTGATATTTAAATAAATCAAACTACCAACAAGTTGTCTATATAAAGTAGGATTAAATTTATCACAAGCAAATTTTGGATCTAATTTAATTCCAATTTCCATAGGAATAGAGGCATGATTACAATATATCATATTAATTTTTAAAGAAGATTAGAAGCATAATTTGCTTGATATTTAATAATAGATTTATGATTTTTATAAATAACCATGCCTAAGAAATGATTTAATAGTCCTAAATAAATCATTTCAAAAAAACAACTTTAACTTCTTGTTTATTCTAAGAATTAGATTCTTATCACTACTAGTAATCAAGAGATCATAAACATACATGATAATAATAATATGATTGTTTTCAAATTTTACAAAAAAATAATTATCAAGTAAAACAGTTTGTGAAACCAAGTTCTTGAAAGAAACTATTTATTTTAGCATACCAAGCTCTAGGATCTTGTTTAAGACCATACAAATATTTTTAAGCTTACACACATATAATTCCTTACAGGTTCTTCAAACCCTTTAGGTTTATGCATGTAAATTTCTTCTTTCAAATCACCATTTAAAAATTTATTTTTCACATCCATTTGGTGAATCTCCCATCCATGTTGAGCAACTAGAGTAAGAAGAATTATAACAGTGCTCATTTTGGAAAGAGGAGAAAAGGTTCCAATGAAATATAAACCATATTTCGAGTAAACCCTCTTACAAATAATCTATCCTTAAATTTTTCAATCTTACCAATAGAGTTATATTTAATTTTGTATAGCCATCTAGATCCTATAATGCTTCTTTTAGAAGGAAGAGGAACTAATTCCCAAGTCTTATTATTTATAAGACCAGTGTATTCAACTTTCATATCATTAATTCATCTTTCATCTAGGCTGGATTCTGTAAAATATTTAGCTTAAATCTCATACATATGACAACACATGATAAGCATGCTAACTACAACTCATCTTTCTCAAATTACTAGGCTAAGAATTAGAAACCAGATTTTGAGCCCATTTAGGAATCCTAGATTGAGACACAAATTGATAAGGATCCCCCTCAGTATCAACATCCATCATATTATAAGAAGGGTGATCAGCCTCTTGGAAATTAGTTTCCATTTTTTTGATGAAGAATTATAAAATTAAAGAGATTCAAACTTGGGAAATGTAGAGGGAAGAGAGGAGGTTTCACAAAATGGTTTCTCTAGAACATGCACATTCCTATTTTATAGAAACACATGCTTGAATGGATTTTACACTCTTAATACTTCTATGCGAATACCATATCCAAAAAGATGCAAGAATAAGAGGTAGGATCAAGTTTTTATCTTTTAACTTTAGGAATGAGAAGTGAAGAAAGACTACCAAATATATTGAGAGATATCAGGTTTTTGTTTGGTCCAAACTTCATGAGGTGTATTTTGATGAAAATATTTAGTAGGAATTCTATTTATAATATGAACAACAATGTTCATGGATTCATCCCACAGGAACTTAGGCATTTTGGACACATGAAGTATGGTCCTAGATATTTCTAAGATTGTCTTATTATTTCTTTCAGTTATTTTATTTTTTTGTGGAGAATATAGATTTCTTGAGTCTCTTTGTATTCCATAGGACACACAAAACTCATCAAAAATTTTATTAATATAATCACCTCCATTATTAGTTTTGATTCTCTTTATTTTTATATTAGACATGTCTTCAACCAAGGCTTTAGACTCTTGAAACTTAGATAGAACATCATACTTTTTATTAATGAAATAACAAAAATTCATTCTAGAAAATTCAACATATAAGGCTCCACCAAGAAAAGGAATTTCCAAAGGAAATCTCACATCATTATAGATTAACTCAAGAAAGTTAATGGAATTAGACTCATGATGTTTTTAAAATGGTTATACATGTTTCTTACCACACAAGATACTTTCACAATATTCATTTTCATATTTCAACTTAGGAAGACCTACAAAAAGGTTAAGGAAAGACATTTCAAACATACTTTTAAATTTCACGTTCCCAAGACTTTCATTCCCTACTTGAACATCATCATAAGAAGAAGAAGAAAGACAAGATTTAACAAAAAATCCTTCAAAGATATATAATCCATTCTTCTAAAAACTAGCAACAATAATCTTACTAAGATCATTCTTTACATACCATTTATATTTTAAGAACACAACTTTGTAGTTTTCTCTAGCTAATTGAGAACAAGATAAAAGGTTTTTCTTTAAGTTAGGAACAAATAAAACATTACTAATGGTTCCATTTGCTAACTTAACATTACCACAACATTCAAACCAAATAACAAAATTATCTCCTAGATATATATTCTCATGACATTCAACAACATCATAGAGATATTCATGAATGTATGTCATGTTCCTAGATGCACCACTATCTAGAATTAATTATTTGTCATTAGAGGCTGAAAGAGTAGTATAAAGAGTAATAGTTTTCTCAGACTTAAGTTATCTTGGTTTTTATTGATTCCAATTTCTATTCTAGTTCTTATTGTTGAAGTTATTATTTTTAGCATGATTATGAACCTTATTAGTTTTAGAATAATAATCATCTACTTTATGACCAATTTTCCACATTTAGTACAAGTTCCATCAAACTTAACCTTAAAATTTTGCTTATTCCTATTGTTTTTAGGATTAAATTTTGATTTAACATTGCTAGTATTATAATTTTTAACAACTTTTTGATTTTGGGAGAACAATGCTTGAGAGGCATTATCTTTTGAGTTAAAGTTATCCATCACTCTTTCTTCTTGAATGAGTAGAGAAGACAAAGTATCTAAATCAGGTAAATCAAACTCATTTTGATATTTAAAATTTAAAATAGAGATATAATTTCTAAATTTCTCATGAATATTAATTTGAATGATAAAATATAACAATTTATCTTGAAATAATTGACAATCATAACCATCTAACTAAGCCTTAATGTTCTTTTTTTATATATAGTTAACTATATTTTCATCTCCTTTCATTGGAGTTGTAAATAGTTCCATAATTATTTTATTATCTTAGAAAGATGGTTTCCTTCATGCATTATTTACAATTACATTCATGCATCATCTAGAGACTCCATGTGTCCTATATGCAACAAGAATTCATGTCTTATACTTTTTGATGGGGTTGGCATGGCCTCTTGGGAATTTTGGGAGAAGATTATCAACTTATCAAGGGTATCTTGTCTTTGAGTGGGTCTAAATTTCTCATGAATATAAATTTGAATGATTAAATATAAAAATTTATCTTGAACCAATTGAAAATCATAACCATCTAACTGAGCCTTAATATTCTTAATTTTTCTAGATAATTAACTATCTTTTCATCTCCTTTCATTTGAATTGTAAGTGGTTCCATAATTATTTTTATTATCTTATAAAGGTGGTTGCCTTCATGTATTTTTTACAATTACATTCATACATTATCTAGAGACTCCATGTGTCCTATATGCAACAAGAATTCATATTTTATATTTTACGATAGGATTGACATGGCCTCTTGATACTTTTGGGAGAATATGCTCAAGTTATCAGGGGTAGCTTGTCTCCCAGTGGGTCTCTTTTCAACACCACTAACCAAATCCCATAGATTTCTAGCCATAAGTATAGCTTTAAGCCTAACACTCCAAATATTATAGTTAGTGCCATTCAATAACTATGATTTATCCATGGAAAAATTAGATGAACTAGCCATATTTGAAAAAAATTAGCAAATTTTGAAAAAACTAGTGTTATGTGGGTTTTAATCAGTTGTAGATATCCACAGTTAGAATAAATTAAACTGCAGATTTTAAACAAAACAAAAACTCTTAATATTAACTTGCAACTTATTAAAAACACTCAAAATGTGTTAAAACCAAGAAGGGAGGCTATAAAACACAATAAACTAGTCACAAAAGGCTACATGACAATAGAGAAAAGTTAGAATTTTCAAATTTTTAAAATCCACGAATCAAAGGAACAAAATTTCATGGGTTTTTAACTTTTAGAGTTCTTTGGAATATTAAAAGCCATAGAACAAAAGAAATCTCATGAAATAAAAAAATATTTTGAACAAAGAGAAAGAACTACAAAACAAAAGAACAAATTATCCGTGGTTTTGAAAAAAATTAAAAACTTAAAAAGGGATATTAAACAACTAAGGAGAAGTTGCGAAGCAAGAAAAAATAATTACAAAGATATATAATCCCATAGATAAGAATTTATATCTTATCCAAGTTTAGAAGTTGTGGAATAAGGAAATAGTGTTCCATGGTTTTGAGTTTTTGGTGTTCTACGGAATGCAAAGGAAAAAGTCACGAAAAATGAATGTAAGCCATAATAAAAGGAAAAAAATCCTCATGAAAAACTAAGTTCTTGAAATAAAGAGAATGATTCCCGGATCAAATGAGTCCAAGGAATAAGGAAAAAATCCATGGAACAAGGGAATCAGTAGAACAAATAAAACGGACCATGAGACAAAGGAATTCCATGAAATAATGAAGCGTAAAATTCTACTTTAGAAAATTACAAAAGTAAACAAGCTCGATGTTTGTACTTCAAATTTACTTTAAAATGACATTTTACTAAAAGCTATTAAATGAAATTTAGTTCTTATAACTACTTGCAGTAAATAACATGAATAATTAAACACACAACACAGTATTTTTTATTATGCAAACCCTGAAATTAAGGGAAACCTAGTCGGGAAGGGAAATTGATCTTTCTTCCTAGTACTCTATTAGCCAATTCCAAATAATACAGATTACAAAGTTGAAGGTAGAAAATAATGTTACTTCTACCTTCTCTACTTAGGTTTTCTACTCATACAACGTCTACAAATCAATTCTATCACTAATGGTTTCTTGTTCACTCCTTCCATCAATCGATGATCAATTCCACAAGCTCTTCTTACTTTTATAGTTTTCTCCCTATGTCCTCCCATACACTAGAGAATAGGAAGGGTCATACAAGGAAGAGACATAGTCCATACATTCCACATCCATGAGTATTCCTGGATATATTTTTTGTTTTATATCATGACAGGACCACCGGTGACCACAAATCGACAATTATACAACCATCGGTGTCTAAAAAGGGGATTATGAAATTACCACTCCATAGAAAGTGGCGGCTATGTAACTTAAAAGTTTTCTTCTATTTCTACTTATTTTTCCTTCTGTTTATAATTTCTTTGATGAAGTTTTGTTTTCTTATATCCCTATGGTTCACACCTCCCCGACTCAGGAGGCTTTTGGTCCCACAAAATCTTAGTGGGGGAGTAGATAAGGAAATAAGTCCCTCACTTTTTGACCTCTCCTTATTTCCCGACCTTTTGTTGTAGTAGTACATCCTCCTCCAACTCACTTTGTGAATCCAAGACACAATACTCTATGGTAGGTAGAAAATTAAATTCTTCTTATTCATCAAGCATAGATGGCTCATATAGGTGCAAGTTCTCACAATTTACTATTGATTACATCCACATGAAGTATGGAAAATAAAGTCTGAAATCATTTTCTCCAACCTTCTCCATCATAGTGAAGGGTCTATACTTTGTAGTGTATTGAGTTTCCTTACTTAACCTTGTAGTCTTTCCTTGATCAAGTACAACCAACCCTTGTATCCAATATAAAGCTTGTGATCTTATATGTTTATCATGCCTAGCCTTTTACTTGGATTAAGACTTCTCGATTGTTCTTTCACCTTGAGATGGATTTTTTGGATCCTCTCAACAAAATTCGCTGCTCTTGTCACTTCTAAATCATGTATTTCCCCTTCTTCCTACTATCCAACTATAATTGTTAGTGGATTTCTAGGTAAATATCCAAATCATGTCTCAAAATTTGACTACATAGTGGATGTGTGTACTTCCCTATTGTAGGAATGTTGAATGTAGGCTAAGGACTCATCCCAAGTCCTTAAATATTTACTATTATACCCTCTAATCAATTGTACCTGTTATTTGAATTTTTGCATGTAAGAGAAACCCATTTGAAGCTAAATCTTGGCTGAGAGGGGACTTAACCAAATTATAAAGAGAAACGAATGAATCCAAGACCATGACAAGTGTCGATCTGGTGGAACTTCAAAAGTCAAAGGGGGATGAATTATAAAATTCCTACGGGAAGAAGCAGAGCCAACAAAGGAGTAGGACAACGAGCTGCCAGATGGTGCCAAGTGTCCACCGGCACATCCCCTAGAGCCTTAAAGAAAATCAGAGTCAAGAGGATGTGTGAGCCTTCCACATGGATCTTGCAAACAAATGGACTCCGTCTTTGAAAGCAGGCCATAAAGATGACAAGCCACCCACCATGTATAAGTGATTTAGGGTCTTATCTGTAAGATTTAATGCTCAAGATGTTTTCAAAAGATCAGAGGTGAAGGGTCATTTCATTACAAAATATGTGTCATTTGGGTCAAGGGCTGTGAACCAATGCATAAAGGGTCAAAATATTTGGCTGTGTAATAAATAGCTGAAATTTTTTCTTCTCAAAAGGTGATTCCATCTCAAGGGAGTCGGTTGTAGAATAATTAAGATGCATTAAATAGGCATGGCTCTCACTTTTTGAAGGGGTCAAATTGTGAGAAATATTTGAGGAAATCTGTTTCTATCACTTCATATCATTTATCATAATTAAGGGGCAGTTGAAAAGGATTTTCAAAGTTCTCTCTTACCTCCTCCTCACCCTATAAATTGTAATGAAGTTTTGATGAAAATATATAGATGATATATGATAGATTTCAGCTAGAGGATAGTTTTAGTTAGATACTAGGAGAGTTAATATTTTCCTCTCTATCACAAGTTTCTCTTCTGTAAAAGGCAGAGATCTTGGAACTCTAGCCTTCTGCTTGAGTTTTTAATAAAAATCTTGCCTCTTTCTGATGTAATACTGTGCACAACCATTGGAGTAATATATATGTTTTTGTGGTGTTTTTCGGTTCATCATTTGCATATATTTATTGTCTCGATCACCTTTATTTTCATTTATAAAATTTACATCTTTGGGTTTTGTTGCAACCTTTGGTGTTGTGCTTAAGTAGTTCAAGATGATTGTGTATTCAGTTAGCTTCCTGGTGTATTCTTTCGGTGCATCACCTTAGTTTTTTTATGTTTTTCTTTCCATTTTTCTTGATCCCTATCTCCCCAGTAGATAAAATTTGGCTTCTTTAAAATCTAGATATTTCCTTAGGACGCATGTCTCACCAACCTAAGGATTCCCATGACTCTGACGGCTCTATCCACCAAGGATGTTCGTCAACAGTACCAAAGTCATGTTCACCACCTCTATTTATCCATTCCTTTTGGGATGGAAGTTTGTGCTCCTCTATAACTTGGTGTCCATCTTGTTCCACAATGGAGTCTAAAGATTCCCAAGAACCTATAATCTATTTAAGAAACAATAGACTTTAGAAAACCAAAATGCACCCATACATTAACAAATAAAATTTCAATAGCCTCACATTCTTTTATTGTCTTTTTATATGCCATGAGAAGACACATTTTTATAAATATATATACAACAACATATATATAATCATGGCCATGTCTAGACATAGGTAATCCTCCCAAAAAATCCATAGAGATATCCTCCCAAGGTCGAGTAGGACTGGTAAAAGAATATACAAACCATCCTTCCTAATTTTAGGATTTCTGTATAACAAAGTTTACATCCTCTTATGAACATAGATACTTCATAGTGCATATTGGGCCGGTCGCATACCTTTACAAGTGGTCCATGGTCTTTCCAATGCCAAAATGTCTTGATACTTTTGAGGTATGTGTTTCCCTCATTAATAGAATCCTTTCTTCTTTTGGCACAAAAACTTCCCCCATTGGTAGAGAAACCCATCTTTGAGATAACAATCATCAATACCCATATTTTCAGCCCCTTTACACTATAACTACCAATATGTCACCCAAAAATCTTTGTCTTGAGCATATGCCTCTCTGTAAGCTTCCTTTGTGAAGGGCTCAAAATGAGAGATGGTGGCCAAACTAGATATTTTCTCATGTGTGGGTGGCCTAGACAACACGTATTTCATTAAATTTGTGTTATCTTTCTTATATTTGATCACCAAATGGAACTAATCAAGGAACTCTAGCCACTTGTAGTGCCATGCCTACTGCAATTTAGATTGTTCTTGTAGATATTAGAGAGGTTTGTGGTGAGTATGCATAATATTTTATTTACCCAAAAAATAATGTTTCCATTTATTTATTTCCTAAACTATTGCATACATATCTTTATCATATACTTGAATATCCCTTAACTCTTGAAGTGAATGTTTAATAATGATAACATCTTGGCTTACCTCCCTATAGCAACATTTCTCCCATAGTGTAATTGTTGGCATCCATCTCTACTTCAAAGGGTTGTTGTAAATTAGGAAGGGAAAGTCTTGGAAAATGGCTAAGTTTTTGTTTTAATAAATCAAAATCCTTATCTTATTCCTTACCCAGTTAAAACCCTTAATCTTTGCAGCCACTATATGTACGGGTGTTGAAATACTAGAGAATCTTGGAATGAACTTCTTCATGTATTATCTGCTCCCACAAAACTCCTAGTTTATGTGGCTCTTATTGGTGTCACCTAGTTTGTAATGCATTCCACCTTCTTTAGATCCACTCATATTTATCCTCCTCGAACCACATGACCAAGATATACAAGTTATTGTTTGGAAAATTCACACTTCTTCATATTACAAAACATCTATTTCTCCTTGAGAACTTGCAAGAATTGCTGCAAATGTGTTCGATGTTCCTCTCATATGGAACTAAAAATCATAATATCATCCAAATATACAATTACACGTGTATTTATGAATTCCCATAAAACATCATTCATCAATCTCTTAATTGTAGCGGGTGTGTTACATAAATGAACTAGAAGTATAAACAACTCGTACAAACCCTTTTTTAAAAGGAAATCTTCTATATGTCCTCCTCCTTCATCCCGACTTGGTGATAACCATACTTGAGATCCAACGTCATAAAGAAATTTTCATGTTGAAGTTAGTCTAATAGATTATATATGTGTGGGAGAAGATATTTGTTCTTTATGGTAATCTTGTTCAAAGCATGGTAGTTGATGCGCATTCTCTAAGAACAATCCTTCTTTGGCACAATCACAATAGATGAACCACATGGCGAGGTGCTAGGGTATATCACCCCTTGGTATAATATTTCATGAAGTTGTTTATTTACCTTTGTACTCTCCAATAAGGATTTCTTATAGAACCTGATATTTGGTAGAGGGGACTCTGGCCACAACTGAATTTCATGCTCTACCTATCATTTTGGTGGTAACCCGCTGGGAGTTTGGAACACTTCCTATAAACACTAAATTATGTTATCCAAATCATTCATCCCTTGGCTAGAAACATCTGAAATTTCTACCCCATCTTGCTTATATTTCAATAAAAGTAAACATAAATGATTATGATTTTCAAAAATTAGTCTCTTTTCTTGGTTATCACTTACCATGGCAAGTTTTAGATTCTGCTAGTGTGGCTAAATGTTGTATCGACTCCATCTATATCATTTCTTCCTCCTCATGAATATAACATCCCTGATATATAAGTAAGGACTCTTGAAAACAACATCAAATTCATCAAGTGGAATTACATCAGCTTTTAATACATCTATATATTGAGAGTTGATGCAGGACTTGAACTTTAATCTTTGTGTTACCTAAATTTCTACACCCTTTTCACCCATCCAAAAGGATAAGGATGTGGATAAGGATGTAAATAAGGGAAAAAAATTCTCCTATTAGCAACCCTTATCCTTGTAAATTATTTAGATCCCTCCCAAGAACTTACAAAAGGATGATTCTTCTTTTCACAAGTGGCTAGATGGGTTTCCCACCAAACCAGAGCATGTCCTTCGATCTTGAGACATGAAAAGGTGATCCTTTGTGCCTTATTTATAGTTTGCACACTAAACTAAACTTATAATTGCTTTAACTATTTATCTAGTACTTTCACATCTACTTTTCCTTCAAATTTTTAAATCTCAACTTTAGTTTCAGCTTTAAAAGGAACATGATCATATTTTACCTTTCCCTTTTCAACTAGAGTTTCCTCTTCCCTCTCTTCCACATCTTCCTCATCGTGGCTCTTTCTTATGCCAAATTTCTTGGCCAAATCTCGAACCACTAAGTCTATGGAATATTTCTTATCTTTTATTGTCCTTTGTTGATATGAGAGTTCCCTTTGGTGTTGAAACACCCTATCCATAGTGATTTCCAACATCTCAATTCTGTGGACCAATTTATCTTCTTCCATTTTTCTCTAATCCTTTATTTTTAACTTTTCGTAGATATCTCATGATCATAAGTTATTACTTCTTCAGCTTTAGACCTTCTCACTGTTATAAAAATCACACAAGAATAAATACCACATTCCCTTGTATTTTAAGTTATTACTTCTTGGTGATGTCATCACCCCTTTTCTTGGTGTAAACTTCTACTTTAGAAACTTACAAAACCACACAATTGTTGTTCCTACTTCCAATTTACTTGAAAATGAAATATTATTGAAAGCTAGTGAATGAATTTTAGTGCTTATAACTACTTGTAGAAAATAACATGAATAATTCAATACACAACACAATATTTTTATCCTAGAAACCCCTAGATTGAGGGAAAACTAGTCGAGAAGGGAAATTGATCTTTCTTCCCAGTATTATATTGGAAAATTCAAATTAATATTGATTACAAGAAGATGAAGGAAGAATTTTTTTACTTCCACCCTCTCTACTTGTTTTCTTTGCTCGTACATCTTGCTTCTAAAAATCAATTACAACAGAAATGGTTTCTTAGTCACTCCTATCAATTGATGATCAATCCCACATACTCTTCTTGATTTTATGGCTTGTTTCCTATATCCTCCCATGTGCTAGAGAATAAAAAGGGTTATACAAGGAAGAGACACAATTCATACATTCCAAATTCATGATTATTTATCGATGTGTGTGTAGATATATATATCATGATAGGAATGTTGGTGACTATAGATCAATGTGGTTACTATTGGAGCTCAAAATTGCACCATGCTTCGAGTCATAGACAATCCAAGATTTCGAGGAAACATGGGAATCTCTCAAATTTGTGGGATTTGCACTAAGACAGGACTCTCAGAGAAGGCCAATTCCTCTATCTATTCCTAATGTTAAAATTACTCCCTAAAAAAAACACAAATCTAACTAATCCTAATCTAAATATTCCAAGGGACCCAGTTAGAAGGAGATGCACGAAAAGGGAAATCCTAAGTTAAAAAGGGGCAAGTGATGCCAAATATTTTCCTCTTTTCTCCCATGAAAATTCATCAATCTATAAATAAAAATGATGCCAAATTAAATTTCTCAGGAGACCTTTCCATCAAGACTCGATTTTGTGTGATTTGGAGCTCTAGAGAGAATGTTATGGCCATTAAATTTTTGTAGGATGCAATGAACAAGAGAGTGAAACGTGATAGCATTTGATTGGATTTACACATTTCCCTTATCTATGTGTTACTTTCTTTGACTTTGACATGTGTTGGTCTCAAGTTGGTTGTGGGGTTCAGATTTTTACTGTAGCCTTGCATATTATCCCCATGGACACGAAATGCTTTGAAACCCAACTCATTCCATAGACTTTACATATACGGAGCCCAATCGTCTGATAGTCCGTAATGGTGACATGTATCCACCATTAGCTACTAATATTCTACCATGTGGTTCCTTCAATTTGTGCCACCTTCCTGACCGCTTACTTTGACGCACCGTGGACCTAAAATGGAATCAACCTTGATTGATTTTGTGGCCTTCAGGTCTTCTAGATTCCATCAGCCTCAAGTTTGATGAAATTACACCACATGTCCACCTTAGACCATTTATTTTACACCATGTGGCACTATTTAATTGCTTTCCGACCACCCGAACTGGTAGAATTATCCATTGTGGCTCATCCTAAGGATTTAACATTCATGAAGCCAAAAACATTTGAGGAGATATCGAATGGCAATGTGTGTCTTTTCCTTGACCGTTGATCTTCTATCGTGTGGCCCCTGACTAATATTTGGCATTAAAATTTATGCCTAAATGAATTCCACATGTCCTTTTAAATATAACCAAACTAATGGATTAGATGATCCTTATGTGGGTTTTTAATTCCAATGGTCGAGTGTTTTTGAGTGTAGAATTTGAGATTCATTTAAACATCACAGTCTTGTTTAAATGGATAAGTCCATTTTAAATGAGTTATCCAAATTAATTTGGGAGGTGGTTAATTTGGGATGATAGTTTGGAAACCTCAAAGATATGTCCTCTTGCTAGTTGAAGAGATTAGTAGCCTTGAAGCATCCATTAGGCATGGAGTCAAGCCAAAAATTAAAGAAATTGATCTTTTCCTTTGAGAATTTGAAGAAAATTACATCTAGAGAGAGGGAAGGACGAGAGACAAAGGATTAGCTCCATGAGCTATTAAACAACTCTATAATAATAATTCATAAAATAAATGTCATAAATGAGCTAACCGAGCTCGAATGAGCTAATTAACAACCAAACAAAACTAAAGAAAAATTTAACAAAGTAGGTAGCAACACATGTCAAAGATTAAAGCAATCAACAAAGACACGTGTTGGATTTCTAGAAAATTTTAAAGTATATCCACCTAATGGATGTGAAGTCCCTATAATTTAATCAAAACAAATAAATTGTTGGGGGTTTGCATGCAGTTTGACAAGTCAACATAATACACAACAATCAAACAAAGGAACGCAAGGAAAAAGATCAATGATGGAGAGGTGACACATGGCCAATTTTTGACAATCTCAAGCTGAGATTCTTTCCACGGACCTTAATCCTCAAGAATAAATAAAATAACATAGACTTCCGAGGTTTGGGCACACAATGAGACACAAATCAATAATGTCTTAAGGGGTACTTGTCACCTTTCCGGAAACTTAGTGGATGTGAAGTCCATGGAATAAACCAAAGATTAAAATATTTTGAGTTAAAAAGAGGAGAAACATTGAAAGGTAGAGACTAATAAACAAGCACCACTTGGAAAATATTTAATAACCAAAGGAGGAAACTTGTGACATTCCGCCAAGTTTTTGAGAGATGGCTACGAGAGGATGTGAAGTCCCCAAAATAAGCCAACATAAAATGAATTTTGGATCCTCTCATCCGTAATGAAATATAAGGAAAACATGTGGCACAAAGTCAACACAAGTTAGCGAGGATAGGTGTCATAATTCGACACACTTTAAATGAAAATTAAGCTACGAGACTTAAAACTTCTAGAATAAGTATAATTTAAACAAAAAAATTGAGATCTGCCCTGAAAAAGTAAAATTAGGCCGTTAAACAAAATCACAAACTATTAAAATAATTGTTATGATGACTATAAAGAGTGCAATTTTTTTAAAAACTACATACAACTGTTGTAAAGAGCAAGAACAAGGAAACAAGGTTGCGAAGGAGAATAAACACATATCTATGCACATAAAATGCACAAGAAAGATCTAGTCATCCAATGTTCACATTTATTTGTGAAATTGGAAATTTGAACTGATTGACTTGAAGTCGATGGAATAATAACTTGTATTTTTAGATGTGGAAAACTTCAAGTTCTTTACTCCTACAAATAAAAATATCTAAATCTATCTCTACACAAGCATAACCACCAGATTTGATATCTTGTGTTAGGAAATGACAGAAGATATAATTAACAAATTATAAATCCATAAAATAATTTCCAAAGATTATAGATTATGAAGTGCAGTGATTAAACATAGATTAAGATGTTTATATATTGCAGATTACAGAATGTACTAACAAGAGGTGAAATAAAATAACAATAAAGTAAAGAGATGGGAACACCAAATTTATAGTGGGGAAACCTAAAGGAAAATAATCCACCTGAAATAAAGCACTTCATGTATTAATAATTTCACATAAGCTTTTACCCAACACTTCCACTTCTCTCCTCGGTCTCACAGAATAATTGCATAATAGTTTCTCACAATTACAATATAAATGATCACAAACAATATGATCTCGCATGTACCAACATAATACCAATAATGTGAGGGATCACCCTATTTATTTAGGATGGGTGAATCGGTCACACCGTTTTACTCTAAAGTTGTGGAAGACCGACATAATAAATTTTATTAAATAAAATTTAAAATAACATGGAGTGTGAAGTGGTGGTCCACCTAAATGGTATCCCCACTTGACATTATTACCCCAACATAACCGACTTCCCTTAGAATCATATGCCCTCTTTTTCTCACTTTGATCAATCTCATCTTCCCACTCAAATTCATACCACTCTTTAATAGTTCTACAATCATCATACATAATAAGATTGGTTGGAGATGATACATACATGAGGGGTTGTTGATTTATTGCATTGTTAGACACATAAGATGTGGAAGAAGATGGAAGAAGGGGAGAAATGGGAATGGATTTCCTTTGTGTATCCTAAATGAGGATCCTCTCACTACTATAACAATGTCAACTTCCCGAGGAATAGTGTTGTCTCCTAATATTTGGATAAATAGATCCAAATCAGCATCCAAAGACCTCAAATAATACAAGAATGTCATACCTTGTGAGGGTCTAAATTCTTGAGGAATTATGTGTCAGGTCCTCTCAAATCTGATGTTTAAATATTAGATGTATTCAATTGAATCCCACTGTATTGTGTTGATATGATCTATGAGGAAAATGAAATCTACATTTTCCATGAACTGATTGTAGAATTTTTCTCCCAGCTAATCCCAAGTTAAAATTGATAGTGAATCCAAACCATTGTACTAATCTCTTGCTTTACCTCTGGATGAAAAAACAATATGTCTAAGGTAAATTTTATCCTCTATGATATTTTGAATGGCACAATGGTTTGTTATATCTTGAATATGATAAATAAGAGATTGATCTTCATTTCCATAAAAGAGAGGAAATTTCATTAGGGTTGTTTTTGGGATATCATCCCATTGCTGCAAATGGAGGGGAGAAGAACTGAAATGAGAGAATGGAAGAGCTCCATGAAGAGCCATGAATGAAGTGGAAACATGAAAATGAATGGAAGGGTGAAAGGAAAGGAAGAAATGGATAAAAGGAAGGGTCTGCAAATGAGATAATGGGTTGGTTGAATCAGTGGAGTCGCCAAATGTGCTTGGATTATCCTCCAAAGGCTAGAAATTACTAAGTCACGCACCAAAACTTAGTAATCAAAAAATTTAATCTTTTAATGCTTTTACCACTAGGCATGTCAGAAATGTTAGAGCTCAAAATTTCACCTTGTCCCAATTCATAGACAACCTAGGATTTTGAGGCAACAAGGGACTGTCTCCAAGTTTTGGGACTTGCACCGAGAGAACTCTAGAGAATGTTGGTTCCTCTACCTATTCATAATGCTAAAACTACTTCTATAACATAAATTAAATCTAACTAATCCTAATTTAAATATTCCAAGGGACCAGGGTTAGAAGGATATTCATGAAAAGGGAAATCCTAAGTTAAAGGGGGGTGGTGATAGTACCAATAAAATGGTGATGAACACTCTATGAGGGAAAATAGGGGAAAATTGGCAGAGAGAGGGTGGAAAATAGTTCCACAACTCAAAATAACATTTAACTTTCCATTTTCACATGAAACATAATCAAAATGGCTCCTACAAATGAGAGAGGTATGTACAACACATCAAAATAGTAAAAAAGAGGTAAGATATAAATAAAAAAACAAGTATAGGGAAGAAGAGAACCACAAACACCAGATTTTATTCCTTAAAATTGTGCACAGTCCATTACATTTGAAACAAAAGGCAAGAATGCATCTACAGAGGCCAAAATAAATGTTCATAACTCCCAACTACTTAGGAGACCATTTTGACATGGTTACTTTATAGATTAGAATGTCCATCCTTTGAAATAAGCATAATTTTATAAAATATAGAGAATGGGAGAGAGAAGAGGGAATAGAGAGAAAAAGATATTGGATTTGATCTTGTCATTAATGAAAATATATGATTCTCCTTGCAAAATGGATTTAAATCTTCAACCACCATTAATCATGCATTAAATCTCTGGGAAATAACATGGGAACCCTTGCAAGACAATTCCCTAATGTCTTTTTGTTTTTAAAAGAAGATAAGAGCCCCATTATTCAGAGATGTTTTTAACTTTCTACTAAAATTAATGTAGTGAAATAATAAAAAAAAAATCAAACTCAAAAGATGTGGGGTTTAACGATACCCGTGGAGATGGGTGCTAAAGTTGATATGTGATTCAATTTGATTAAGTTTGGATTGATGTAAGTCCTCCTATCCTACAAAGTAACATGTTGTCAAAGACACTAAATAGAAAGGATTAGACAAATGGATAGGCGAGTTGCTTTGTAAAAGCCAATTCTAGGAATCCCAAGGGACTTCCTTGGAATATGTTAGCTCACTTGTAGATAATTAAGTAGATTAGTACAGAAATGATATGGATGAAGATAAAGATATACAATCAACGTAGATATGTAGATAGAAGATGAGAAGCTCTAGAACTCTAGACGAATGGGAAATTCATGTGCAGCTATGAAATTGACCCAAGAAAGGGGGTAGACACAATCTTTACATGTTCAAAGTAGTCATACCAGAAATCCTTGGTTTCTTGTTCAATCTCATGAAGGAATTCAAATTGATCCTTGATGTCTTGATCAATATCAAGCAAATCGTATTGTATAAAGTGTGAGATCATGTAGGATGTTGTATTGTTCCCAAAAGAAAGGGTGCTAGACTATTTAAAGGCTATAAATGATGGTAATAAGATGTAATCGGCCAAGAAATATCATCTAATAGAGATCCATGCTTGGAAACAACAATGTTAAATGCAGAGGATTTGATAAAATTGACAAAAAGTTGATAAAATTGATAAAATGAAAGGTTTTGACAAGAATCATCGGTGATTATGCCAATCACTGGAGATTAGGAGAATCAATGGAAATTTAAAAGGATTGTAAAAATTTAATAAAAATCAATATTTGATAATACATAATGGCGTTTCAGACTAATTTAAAAATTAAATATGATTGGAAAGAAGTAAAGAAAGATTATAAAGGTATCTTGGATTGATGTGAAGCTAAAATATGCCTCAAACCTTTGTTTGGAGAAGATTTGAGTTGACAGAGGATGTTCTAATGCTTAATGCAGCCTACCTCATGAAAGTTGGTCTTCGAGAGGACTGGAAAAGACTTCATAATTATTTGGTAATGTATGATGATAGTCTTGATGTCTTTTGTTGTTGGTGATGGAATGCAAGATACTACTACTTGAGACAAAAAGTTAGGGCTCGAGATTGGCGAGGATCCTAGAGAAAGAGAAAAGAACTAATATTTATAATCGTTGGTGATTCAAATTGAATCATTGGCTATCCTAGTTTTTCAGGATTTTGAGTGGTAAAGTGGTTAAAACCACTTCTAAACAAAGTTATTTGGTTTTTGGAGTTTGGGTAAATGTTGAAGGGATGTTGTTATTTGAGGTGAAGAGGTTAAATGGTTATGAAATGGTTTTTTTTATTTATTTTTATTTTTCTTTTGGTTTTCAAGTGGTTTTAAGCAGTTAAGTATAGATTTAAGGGTAGATTTTACAGATGTGGATAATATTTATGCTAGGTAAATATGATGGAGGATTTTAGACTTAGGATAGGGGATATATGAATTAAATGATGGGTTTGATTAATGTATTGTGGATAAAGGAGTGCAATTTTTAAGTGTCTACATTTGCCCCTTTTTGTCGAGTAGTTTGGTGTAGGCAAAGTGCTAGAAAAAAATGATGATAGATTGATTTGTATGGGTGATACCCCCTCAAAATGGGGTGAATGCAGTGTAGTGTAAGGAACACTAGTTTGATAGGTTGGTTGGATAATTTTGACATGCATTTCATAAAAATTCCCTAGGTTGAGGTTTGAAACAATAAATACTACCATAGAATCAAGTGATAGGGGAACCAAATCGTCTGCATTACCTAATATGATTTGTAAAGGTGGACCAGTAATGACGGTGAAGTCAAGTGATTGGGGAAAAAGAGCACATATCTCATAGATGTATGACGTATCTCAAGGTGATTTATTTGTTTTATATTTAATATTTTGAGGATTGGGGTTGTGTTGAAAAAAATGGGATAATTTGATGTGGATATAAAGAAATTTGAAAATAGGGGGATTAATAATGATTTGGGAAATCACGGGTGATTGTGATGAATCACCTGGTGATTCAAGGAATCGTTAACGATTATCATGAAAGGTTTTTTTGGGGCTATAAAATCCAAGGTTGGTGATGAATATTGCATTATTACGACCGCATTTGTGTGATTTAGGAGAGAGAATGAGTTGAAAAATAGTGATTAAGAAATAAATAGTTATGGCGTCTTGAGTAGACAAGAGGCCCACACAGGAAGAGGTTAGTCCTAAATTTGTTTGTTTTTGGATGATTTTTTCTATTTTTGGATTTGTTTGGCATTTTGTCACATATCGTAGTTTTGTTTGGAAATCATGGGAATTGTTAATTCCCATTGACCACCGTGATTCAATTGAATCGCTAGTGATCGGTTTGATTTAGTCGTAACCAATGTTTTTTTATGGAATATAATGTTTTAGATGGAATATTTTTTATAGTGAAAAAAATTTATAATGTTGGCTTTTATGTGCAGGTGGATGTGAAGTTGACCCTTCGAGATAGGATACCGATTATTTTAGAGGAGGTGTGGGCAGACATGATGGATGATGATTGGGCCCATGTAGAGGTAGTGGGATTTGTGGGGATGAGGGATTATAGGCAGATCCATAGATGTCATGGTTTTTGTTGGCATTGATGGAGAGGTGGAATCCTACCACCTGTACTTTTGGTTACCGATAGGAGAGATTACTATTACGGTGGAGGATATCCATAGGATCATGATATTTCTAGTGCGTGGAGAGGGTATTTATACTATTGATGAGTCTGAGAGAGATGGTGTTATGAGGAGGTTATATGGGGACAAGGTAGATGATGTGAAGTACTTGTCAGGAGATTTTTCTTATTATTCTTTGTATTTTCCATCGAGAGACGGGTGCACACAGATGACAATGATGATGGTGGCTATTTTTGTTTTTCTCTTTGTGATTTTGGGACAGTCGTTTTTGTGGATGATGATAGGAGTAGTGGATGAGATGATGGAGAATTAAACTATTTTTAGTGGGAACCAACACTAATAGCACAAATATATAGAGATTTTGGGCTTGGAAAGTCCATAAGAGGTTTGGTATTGATGTGTTGTTTTCATTGCATTATTGGGCATACGAGCATATATCCATTTCTCATCCGCAGTTTTTCCATGGGTTGGTTTCATGGATAGTCATGTTGCTTTTATGAGATGGAGAGAAGATATGTGTTGGGAGGAGAAGAGGATGAATAAGGTGAGTTACTATAGATATATTTTGACAAGATTGCAGGTAGGTGATGTGATATGGAGGCCTTATGTAGGGTTTCTGAGTGGCCAAGATATGAGGATGAGCTTGTTGGGACACAACAAGACTTATGGGTACAAGAGAAGAAGGGAAGAGAGAATGAGATGGTTAGATTTAGTTGTGTTAGACAATAGTTTGGTCTGAAACAAGATGTACCCGATGATCATGTTCCTTATAGATGAGAGGATGGGAGTACTGAGAGACTCACAAGGTAGTTGTATAAAAGTTTTTGTGATTGTATAGGGGTAGGGGCTATGGGTATTGATGATGTTGGAGTGGCATATGACTAAACATAGTGGTGGATAAGGGCATATGTTGAGTTTGAGAGGACTAGATTGATTCAGAGGGGGAGGAGAGTGTGTGCTCGGGTAGAGGGAGCACAAGAGGTAGTGAATGTTAGTGATGATAAGGATGATGAGGAGGATGAGGGGACTTGGCAGCCGCAGTTGACATAGTTGACGGGTGACAATGCCACTATGGATGTTGAGAGGATAGTCTGAGGAGAGAGAGATGATTTATTTGGGGTGAGGGAGACATTGATTGGAGAGAGGGATGGTGTTATAGCTGAGTGAGATGGACTCAGAGCACAGTTGGAACATGTGTAAGTAGATCAAGATCGATACTATCGTAGGGGTATACTTTGAGGAAATCCCTAGGCATTACGGGCTCTTCTATATCAAGAGTAGAGTTTACAGCTCATGCGCATGCTAGTAGTCATATGGGAGAAATGTGTACAATTGGTATAGCTCATTATCAAGTACTTACAGGAATAGTTGGCATACTATGAGGATATGGTTATACATAACTTGCCTAATGTTGTATTATATGTGGATCATCTAGCGTAGCGAGGGGAAGTTCAGAAGATGAGTACGGGGAGTGTAGGTCAGCCACCTCGGGGGCCAGATGGAGGATCCGGTGGTGATGGGGGTGTTCAGGGGGGTGGAGGTGATGGGAGTGATATCTATGTCGGTGAGATTTCGAGAGATGTTTAGTTTATTGAGAGTGATTATTTGTATTGTGACTTTGGATTTTGATATGTATATGGCTCTTTGTGAATCCTTTGATGATATACAAATATGTATTTGGGAATTTGATTACATATATATGATGACATGGTTTTTATCCGGCTTATGTTGATTATGATATATGTATTGATACATGGGTTTTGATTTTTCTTTAATTAGTTTATCTATGATTTAAATGTTAAATGTGATTTGGATGATCATGTATGATGCTACTTAATATGTGATCAAAATTTTATCAAAATGTGTTATTTACTTTTGAAGTAGGAATAAAAAATGGAATGATTGCTTTTGATATGGATTTTATACATATGTAATGGGTATAAATATGTGAAAGCACTTGCACCTTTATCCTTTTAATAGTGTTAACACAATACTATCAGTGGGTAGTGATACATGGGACCTCAATTATAGAGATAAATTTATTATATGTACCTTCCTTAGACACAAAATGGGTTTGACATGTATAGGTCATGTGGGAAAGAGTGTTCTCCTTTCTAACAGCTTCATCAGAGGAATGCCCTAGCTTTACATATTTTGATTTTTGACGCAAAATGATCGATACGGGAAATTTTCTTAAATGGGAAAGTTGATAGATGTGGGAAGATTTCCTAGGATGCTTTTGATACTTTGATTTTTGAAGGTTGATCAATGTAGGGAGCCTTTTTACATAAGTAGTCATCCTTTGAGGGAGTGGTCTACAACTTTTATTTTACAAATAGCCATTCTTCGAGGGATCACCTACTTTTTCTCTTTGATAATATGTTTTTTAGATTTTGAATAGTTGTCCTTCAAGGGATCATTCTATATTTTTATTTTTTATCAAGGGCATCCATAGATATTTTTTAATTTTATTTTGAGCTGAGTTCAAACCTTACTAGACTATTTTGAGGAGAAGAAATATGTGTACATGACCTACACATGTGTGCCTCGTGACATGATTTTAGTTGGTAAAAATTTAGATGGATGTAATGATTACATGGTTCCTACTAAGGAGGAACTTATCCAAAGTGTAGTGAACAAATCCATGGCACTCATCTTTAAGGTTTATGAGGAGGGTGATGGAAAACCATATGCTTTCGAATCATTATGATGAGAAGATGATTGGTTAATGGTGGGATAAGGTCTTAGATATAACTATTGTCATGATGGTCAAAAGTTAACATTAGAAAGGTCATAAGTGCAAGGCATTCAAAGGTTCCTTTTCAATTTCACCATCAATGGAGGCTAAGCGATAAGATCCCGACCCATACTTGTGAGTAATGATGTATGGACTAATCCAATTAGGGGAAAACTTTCCATGTTTACTTCATTCTAAAGTAGTGACATTTTTATTTTCCTTGAGAACGAGATCACCAATTTTGAAGTCATGTTATTTTACATGTTTATTTTAGGCACGTTTGACACGCTCTTGATATACTTGATGATGTTCTAGGGCCATTAGACATTTTTTTCTAATAATTCTAGTTGTGCAAGATGGTCTTGTCAATATTCTTCATCGGGATAAAGTATTTGAGTGATACATAGAGTGATGAGATTTGAACTTCAAGGGGTATAAATTCCTCGGATCCGTCAACTAGAGAGAAGGGCATAACACATATAGGGGTATGGATGCTAGTCCGATAATCCCAAAGAGAAAATAGGATTTGGAGATGTCAATTCCTACCTATGTCATCTATTGTTTTCATAAGGATTTTAGTAATTATCTTATTAGAGGCATTAGCATGGACATTTGCTTGGGGAAAATCCAAGTTTAATGTTGAAAGCATCGCAAAGATTCTTAACATCCTTGTTCTTGAAGTATTTTCCATTATCGATGACAAGTTTATGAGAAACACCACAACAACATATGATGAATTGATAAATGAAATTGATGATTTGATTTTCTTTAGTTAAAGTCAAAGTAATATCTTGACCCATTTTGTGAAATATTCAGTGGTGTGATAATTGAATGGTGTTGTTGGCATGATTTTGGATTGATCATGCCAATGAGGTCTAACCCTCATTCTAAGAAAGGTCATAGATCATGAGCAAAGTTGTAATCGACTAGGGACATAGATAATATCTTAGTGTTGTTGGTATTTGAGGCACTTCTTGATGTATGAACAACAATCCCAATTGATAGTAGGCCAATAGTAATTGAATCGTAAGACACATTTAGCAAAGGCATTACAATTTAAATGTCCATTGCATATACCATCATGGATCTCTTGGATTGCTTTGATAGATTTGTGAGACTTAAGACACCTTAATAGAGGAAATCAAAGTTGTGTTTGTATAAGATACTTCCTATGATGATGTAATGAGTGGCGTGTTGAATAAATGATCATTTAGTGCTTGATGATAATTCGGAGGGGATTTTAGATTTAGAAAGATAGTAAAATATTTGAGAATACTATAGGTCAATTAGATGATTGTCAACAGTTTCGATAGGAGGGAGTTCATTTTGATGTGAGGGTTGATCCAATATTTGAGAGAATACAAATACTTTGGAGTTGTCAATTGATTATTAAGTTTGTAATGGAAAGAGGGCTCCTAAATAAGACATAGTATCTACAAATATGTTGGAAGATCATGGAATTGTTTGGATAGTGTAATGATCAATGGATCCAAGGAGAAAATAAGTGTTGGATTTATATTTTTGTAAGATTTCATTTTTACATTGATACTCTCCTTTGGCTTGATTGATAACAATTTGCAAGTCTCCGTAAATTTCTAAGTTATGAACACCCAATAAGATAACGATGGCGAGACCCATGATTAAAGCTTTGTATTATGCCATACTATTAGTACATTCAAAGTTAATTTTAAATGATAACGTAATAGGAATCCACCAGGGTAGTATGATAACAACACCATCTCCTCCCCCTTTCTAGAATATATATCCATCAAATAAGAGAATCATTTTGATAGGAATTAATTCATGTTCATCAATAGTGTTGATGGATTCGTTAGAAAATTGTTGATGAGGAAGGTGAGTATCGGGAAGGGGTGCTTTTGTAAGTTGGTCTATGATGGTTTGGCCTTTAATAGACTTTTTTATATGAATTTAAGGTCAAAATTAGTCATAAGCATGAGCCACCGAGTTATATGGTCACTATCGTAATATTTAGAATGCATGGTTTTAAGTGGGTTAAAGTTGGTGACAACAAAATTTTTGTGATTGAGTAGGTAGTGGCGTAATTTGGAGGTAGCAAAGTATAGAGCGCAATATAATTTTTTGACCTCAGTATAACGGGTTTCATATTCATGGATTGTACGTATTATGTAATAAATGGCTTGTTCACACCTTCCTCATCTCAATGAGCAAGAATAACTCTTAAAGCATGATTTTGATAGATAGATATAGATAGAAGGGTTCCCCTCGTGAGGAGGTGTGAGTACAGTGGTGATAAAAGATAGTTTTGACTTATTTCACTAAATTGGGACTTATTCCAGTCCCAACAACTAAAAAATATAGCCAATATTGGAATCCAATATTGCTATTTTTGGATTCCAAAATGTCAAATATTGGAATTATCTGCACTCCAAAATCACACATATTGGATTCCAAAATCGCACATATTGGATTCTAAAATCACACATATTGGATTCCAAAATTGCATATATTGGAATCCAAAATCACATATATTGGAATCCAAAATCACCTATATTGGAATTAACTGTACTCTAAAATCACATATATTGGAATCCGAAAATCAAAATATTGGAATCCATTAATTCTCCTTCCGAAGTCCAATATATCTGGTCATGATTTAAATTTATGAAACTACGAATTTTTTTTAATGATTTCAAGGAATCCAACATTTATCTGGGAAATAATGCCTAGCAGCCACTAGCCTGTATAGAATAGATACGTGTTCTGTTATATAAGGGCTAGCAGCTATTAGGCTTAATGATTGATTTGTAATAATTCTCTTATCAATTTTTAGATGTTTTTAATATTAAACTATATAAATTTGAATATTTCAAACTCCATTGAGCAAGCGGCCACTACACTAATGAAATTCACAAGATGTTACACACTTCCAATTCAATTACTATGGTTCAATTGAACCTGGGGAAACAGAGAATTACCAAATATGTTATGAAGAAACTTAAAGAGGGTGATGATTCAATTTAGGAGAATGTAATTAACTGTAAAACCATTCCAAATATATTTTCATATTTAAAGTTAGATCTCATATTTACTTCATTTATTATGGTGTGATTGAACCTCAATGCAACCAACCAGAGAATTTCTGAAGATGTTATGAAGAAATTAGCAGAGGGTGACGATCCAATGTAGGAGAATGTAATTAATTGTAAAACCATACCATATATATTTTCATATTTAAATTTAGATATAAAATCAACTGTAAGAGACATGGCATAAAAATTTTCATATTCAAATATGGATATGAACTTATTTAAAATTAATTGTAAAACTATCCCATATATATTTTAGTATTTAAATATAGCTATGAAATAAATTGAAATTCCTTTACTAAAGGTAGGTAGAATTATAGTAAAACATTTGATGAATAATTTGAATTTATAATGTAACACTATTCCCGAAGATGGGCTTCCAAATCAACAATACAAATCATAGTAAAGCTCCAATAAAAAATCTCCTATAATTATTTTTGTGATCTAATATAATCCTCGAACATCTTCGACGTCCTTCAATGGTCAAACAAAGGCCACAACACATCTAACAAGTATGTGTCTTTTGACTTAGAATCTATGTTAAATGTTTCAATAATTATGTAGTTCACAACATCATTGAACTTGTTTTTCTCTAAAGAGTCATCTACAAGCACTATATTTTTACAATTGTACGATGCATTAAACCATGACCAAACGGAGTTAAGATTCTTGAGATATAATTTGGGATTCCCAAAACCTTCATAATCAGAGTGTTTGGTCTCGATGTAATCTTCCTGTGTAAATATGAACTCAAATCTTGCAACCTCCAAGCCAATGTTTTGAAGGAATGAAGGCATCATGTCATCAACATTTGACTTTCTCACCGATGTCCATATTGCTATGTTGAAATGTTTTTGCACCGTTGCAAGAACTCTTTCACATTAGGTTGAGAAAAAAAAATTTTTTGAGCTCAATGATGCCAAATTTTTTAACTATTTAAATGTCGAAGATGCCTTGTGGAGGTATGTGCCAAAAACACATTTATATCAAATATGATTAGTTTCATGTTACATGTGTTCATATCTATAAATGAAAAAAAACAAAATCAAATGGTTGAGGGTGGTGAATCAATTAAAAATAAAAACAAGTCCCTTTCGATATTGTTATATCAAAAATCAAATGGTTGTAGGTGGTGACAAAGGTAAAATCTAAGGGCATTCCTCATTTCTTATTGTTATACTAGGAATATTTTTTGTGAAGAATTTATTTGAATAGAATGTAATGTTTATGATAAGTATTTACATATCGTATTGTAGTTATTTCATTACATTGGAAAGTGGTATACATTTTCTAATATCGAAGCAAAAACTAGTATTTAAGCATGCTCGCAATTAATTTAGGAATACATATTTCATTAATAAAAATTGCTCAAAGATTTGTTACATTAAATATTTTCTATTAATTCACATTTGTAACTTATACACTCACACTCTGAACTTATAATCAGGGAAGATTTAAATTTCTTAACTTATAATTATACAATCATAATTTAAATAGTTATACGCAGTAACCATCACTAAAACATATGAATGTATTTTATTTACAATGTTAAGTTGTATCATCACAATAACATTTTTAAATGCTAACTTTTTATTTAGCATTTACTCACTCCAAATATTTGATGCCCTCTACCACATTCAATCCCTTTGACACTATTAGTGATAAGTCTTTGTGTAAATGGTCATCAACCACATATATTTTGAGCAATTTTCTCCTCTTCTTTTCATCCCAACCATAAAATTTTTGGAGGGTTTCCCTTTACACCTAATGTAATACACATTATGTCTTCAGAATTGTAGGGGATATTCTACTCCAAACATTTTCTATATATTTTATTGTAATTCCATCAACCATTTTACAATGTTCTTTTCCCAGGTGATTAATGGATTCAAGTCAGTCGATAATTTTTTATTGAAGGCCTTTTTCATCTTTTCAACATCAGTTGAAGTGATTTTGTCTGACCAGAATCCCATTTCAAATTTTGTTGATAATGAATTTATAAACTCTTTCAAGCCACCTCACACGTTGATTCTCTCCTAAAAACTTGAATGTGATGTCCCCAGAGGGTGATTGGTTTTTCTCATACAACAAGCCCTCCAAATCTAAAATAAGAAAGTAATTCTTGTGGCTAACTACGTAGGAAGTAAATAATTTTTTTAATCGGTCTCATATCAATTCTAACCAATGGAAAAAATCAACATTTTAGCTTGTGGCTACCACTTACCAGTGGGCCTTGCATGTAGGATTGCATCTTCTTTACCCGTATTGGATCCTTTGATGAAAGATTTGTTTCAAACAATATTAATATTATTAATATAGCTATTCTATGGAAAATGAAAGTGTATTTGAAAAAAACATACTGAACTACGTGGTAAAATGGTAAATTCAATATTAGCACTTTAGGTAGCTACCACTTACCGACTGAGCTTCGGCTTGGCTTACATAGACCTTACTAGATGTTGGTTTTTTGATGTAATATGTATTACAAACAACAATAATCAATTCAAAATCAATTTCATGTTATCATCAAATGAAAGCATAATTGAAAAGCATATTGGTCTCCATGGTAATATGGTAAGTACAAATCAAAATGTTCTATGTCTTTTGAATGAATTGTAGCACCTACTAGGGTTCGTTTATATCCATTGAACCACCCATTAGGATAACACTTTTGAGATATTGATGTGGATTAGTGACTGCTAGGCTATGCCATCATTGGATGGAATAAGCATAGATTCTAATGTCTGTATCATTATGTCAATACTAATGGTTTATGCAAACAACCAATAACCTGGAAACTACAAACTATGTAGTGTTGGATGCAACCATGAACTTTTGAAATAGGTTATTTGGTAATTCCTTCTTTGAAAATGGTTCCGCTTCTAGAATTAGCTGATATATTTTTCTATAACTATGTGAGCCTTAGAAATGGTTATGTTTAAAAATATGCATGGCTAACATACTTGGTTTTGTCTGCATATTTGTGTTGGCTACCACCATCACTCCATTGTTACTTTCTCTAGGTGTTGGTGGTCTACATAAACCATTAATTTTTTATAAATTTGTGGGGCTTAGTAACAGTTCTTATTTATAAATGCACATGACTAACATACCAAGATTTTCTTGCATATTCATGGATGATGTGGCTAAGTTCTCCTCATCTGTGGTCAGAGCTGGTGAGCATAGAGTATTGTCAAAAAAATGAGAATAATGGAAATTGAAAACAAAGCTCATTAAACATATTTATAAAGTGATTGAAGGTCAATCACCATGATGAGTTGGTTGTGTAGTGTCAAGTTGAGAGGTTTGTACATCGATTCCTATTGTTCTTGGGTTGTCTACGTAAATAAGAAATGTGTAAGTAGATTTTTTCGGTTGAAATAATTTTAACATAATCACATGTTTGAGTTGTATTCCAGTACGAACCTTTCTTCATATGAGAATAGTAATGTTTTAAAAACATTTCCTGACTATGTGTCTCAACAATAAAAATAACAGATTGATTGGATTCAACTAATGCATGCGCACATGCAGAAACATTTCCGTACATATAACACTAATACTATAGAATCCTAGGAACAACATCGAGAAAACATCTCAGACCTAGAACTCATATGATCGCTCAAAAGGAAAAGGATGTTTGTTTCCTTTTAGGAAAATTTCACTTATAGTTATCAATTATTGTGGTAGTTTTTCCATCCAATCCCTAGTGACTTCTTCTCTTTCATCATTATTTTTTTGTCACAGTTGTGCACTCTAGTTATTGTGTACATAAGACAAAAACTTTTAAATTTCCCGCTACTATCATAGAGTTCTGTAGCATCCATCATAATTGATTCTTCACTGTCTTTAACCTTTTCCATGTATTTTTTATTTTTCTCTCAACATTTTTGAATATTCAATTGGTATGAGAACAATAATAATACATTCCAGCGCATTGGTTCCAATAACTGTTAGTAGCTCCATTATTTCTTCAAAATAAATATCGCTAGACAAATTACAAAAATCAGTGATAACACATTTTGCATTGAAAGGATTGGTGGCAGGAATAGCTGATAGAGTTGACAAAAGATGGAACATATGCACATTGATAAGTAAATTATTTTGTGTCCTCCATCCTTTCCGGTATATTGTCTTCCATTGACACCACATAGTTGTCTAATATTGTTTGAGCCTCGAAGAAGATCTTCTTCCACCACCTGGTCCTTTTTCATTTAGCTTTTTTTTCCCCTATGTGGGAATCATATTTTCTCTTTCCTTTCCTCTCTTCACCCAATAGTATAGATAATTAGTGGTAGTGTGATTCATGTAATTTAACTTTTTCAATTACATTGGATTCACTACAGGATGTCAATAGATCAATATCTGGATGTTTTCTTTAAAATATTGTAGAAATTTTGCTCTCATTTTTCTATCTCCTTTTATTCTCCAGAAGTAAGAATCAAATGTATCTACTATTATTACCTTCCTAAACTAGGGAAAATTAACTAGACATCCCCTAATTGTAATTTATCTTCTAGTATTGATAGTTCTTTTCGTTCATTCCTCTAACAACCCTGAATGAATTGGATGTGAATCTTGCCAATGAATTAGGCTGAAATTTATCTTGATTATCTTTAATAGGTGAACAAGCAAGGCCACAGATCTAAACAACTCAAATGTTGTAGTCCATTTAGTTCCATATATCATCTAACAATAATAAAAAAGTCCATTTTTCATATAGATTGATGGTTGAGTCCATTTTGAAAATCAAAAGGCATTGATCTCAAATTTTTGCATTCAAAGGAAAATTATAAATTTTTTATCTTTTTATATAAGGAAGAAAAAAGTTAATAAAAATGCAATAAAATTAAAATACATTACCTTCCATTCCTCTATTTTGTGTTTTTCCAATCCGGGACATTGAGGACATCTAAGTGATTTCCAAACCGATCTAGCTTTGTACAAAAAATCAATAAACTTGGTTTCTATCCAAGTTTTGTTCACTTCATTCTATTGTTTGCAAATATTAGTAATGGACTTCATTAGTTGCATTTGTAGAAAGAATGTGAGCCCTTCAAAACTATAGCCTCGGATGTAAATACTTGTAAGTATCTGAGCCCAAAAATTTTTTGTGCACATATTGTATGTTGGCCATCAAGTATATAAAATTTAACGTCATCCTTTCCAAGTATTTCAGATATTTGAGCACCACAACCTTATTCGTAGACTCCAAGAAGGGAAGAAGAATTGTGTCCCTCTTTGTGTAGGAATAACATTTATCAACATGGAGTGCACAAGAAGGTCAACATTATCATCATCAACATGATGATATTGATACTCTAGAGGTGCTACATGGCACCTAGAAACATCAATTGAAAATACTTCACCATTAAACAAAAAGTAATCAAACTACTTCTTAGTTGAAGGTTCTATTTTCATGAATATAGTGGTTGCTTTCTTCAGCAATGCAATTTGATTTAGTATTCTTTTTCAACCCATGGAACTTTGATCTGGATGGATCGAGCTCCAATTTAGCCAAATATGTTCTCCTCAGCATAGTAAACAACTTGGCATGTTTAGGCGGTGAAAGTGAACCTTTTCTATTCAAAAAAATGACAAAATGGAAGAGGTTTATCACCTCTATACAATTTTCTAAGTATTGTAAGCATGCCATTTGAATTTCTTCTACATTTGAACAACTAGTTTTGTCTTTATCTACTAACAACCCCAAATCCCATCCATGTGTTGAACAAGAACATTTTTTTTATCTTTTGAGGCTTGCATTTCCCATTTCCTAAATAAAGAAACATCAACTCCATATCCACAATAAGACACTTATTATTTTCATAGTCAATGTGTTTGACCTGAACACGCAATGTTCTTGAATCAATGACTACAGAGGATATAACCATTCTGACTTCCTCATGTCCATCATCTATAACAAAAAAACAACCACATGTCATTGTAGTAGTTGTCAGGGCCATGGACTTCAACAAACCAGTCATCATCTCTTTTCTTCCAACTCTCTTATGCCTTCAATGAATGGAATTTCCAAGAATGGATTGTGACCAATGGAAGACATTGTATCTGTAATTGGAGTAGAATATATTAAAAATTACTTCACATATGGATTAATTTTGTTCTCACCATATGTTAATGAATGCAAGTATTAGCCTTTGCGATCACCAATCTCTATAATACATTACTTTTTATCATTGGTGAGAAATCAAAGTAAATGTTAGCTACTGTTAGGCTTCGATCAAACATGACATCTAACCTTCAACTGGTTATAAATCATATTTTGTGGATCACAACATTAATACCAAAAACTATGCAAAATTGTTCTTGACAATTAACACACAACATATTTTGGAAGGATTATCCATTTAAAACCATCCACAGATGTTATAAAAAAGATAGATTTTTGAGAGAAAATTTAAGTCAACATATGAATGGAAATTTTTAATATTACTTGTTGGTAATTTTACCCAATTGAATGGACTAGCTTAAAGGACATTAAGATTTAACCACTCCATAAATAGTAGAAAAGAATAAGAGAACCCCAAATTAGCTCAAGAATGTATTTATTTGAAAATAGCTATATAATAACAAATAATGGTCAAGCTTAGAGGCCACTAAGACGAAGGATTACAATGGGAAGAGCTAACACTAACAATGTTCAAAAATCAAATTTGGATATAGTATAGTTTTACGCCACCGCCACCAAGCCTTGAGAGAGATTTCACCACAAGAGAGGATATGACTTTTTCATGATAGTAATTATGATAGTAATTATATCGTATTGGTTGGACTTCGCATGTTAGACCCAATGAAAATCACACTACATTTCAAAAAGACGGATAAAGACTTATGTATTTTTCCTAAAATATATCTTTGTAAATTATAATCCATATTCATTTGTATCAAATAAAAATCCTAACAACCGCTACAATTGAATGTATAATTTCAAAATAACTATCAAATAACAAATCATGGTCTTCTTCTTATATCATGTTGATAACTTTCATTACCTCTACCAGAATAGAAATCACTAGAAGTACATTTTAGAATGATTGTTATTGTTAATGACTATAATGTATCAAATTAGGACCAATAGCACATTACCACGTGTGGAGCCAACCCAGAGTCTCCACTACTTTCCATCAAGAGGATCAAGAATTTATCTTCATATCAAAGGAATAATTTTGCAGCCAATATGTAAATAATTCTAAATTTGAGAATTTGAGAATAGATATATAAAAAAAAATGGTCAAAATTAGCAGCCATCCAGGCTCTATCATACACAATTTTCCATTGTAATCACTATTTTTCAACTTTGGATGGTTAGTGCTTTTCATTGATTGTAAGTGTCACATATTGGGTAGACTTCACACCAAATGGACCCAATTACTACACTACATTCCATCGAGAGGCATCTAGTCTTATTTATTTCTCCTAAGATATATCTTTGAAAATTGTAATCATGCATTCGTTAGTAACCAAAAGGTTGGGTATAAAACTCCACTCAAGAATTTCTTAATTTCAAAATATTCTTATTGAATAAAAATCATGGAATAGTTTTAGTCACTATGTGCATATCATTACCTCTTGTCATAAAAAATATCTATACAATTTAGATCGATTATAAATGTAAATGATTAAAATGTTAACAAATTGTTTGTACGTTACCTTGTGAAGCCAATTCCTATAATGCTTTCCATGAGAGCCAAAAGACTTCATATTCTTATGAAATAAAATTCTTAGACCATTTCTGTGCTTCATTACTCATTAAAAGGAATAATGTAGTGTAGGACACTCTCAACAATTTTAATTTTGAGAGGATTCAAGACTTATTTATTTCTCCTAAGATATATATTTGTAAATTATAATCCATATTCGTTTCATATAAAAAAAAACACTTACATGCCTCTAGGTTTAAAGGCTTAAAAATTTTTAATTACCATCAAAATTATTTAGTTTGATCCAACTCTAGAAGAGGAATCTAATGTCAAGGTATAAAGATCCTTACTCTACTTGAGAAGAGGATGATGGCATCTAATGATTACCTCTTGTCGTAGTAATCATTATCTTTACATATTTAGATGATTATAATTTTCAATTATTATAATTGTTTGAAAATTAACACGTAACTTACCTAGTGGAGGTAATTTCTACACTACATCCATCGAGAAGGATCAAGACTTTTGGTTCGTATCAAAGAAAAGGTTTTAAACCACTAAGCTTGATTAATAGTTGAAAGGAAGATTTAAATAGGAATCAACAATTTTAATTTTACTTAATAGGTATATTTATAAACAATGGACTAGCTTTAAAGGCTATTAGGATCCTATCATTCTAGTACTTAATATCATTGTAATTGTATCATTTTTGGGAGGAAAGACATGTATTTAAAACCTAATTACTACACTACATATTTAATACAAAATATATTGGTTTTTTAAATCCATAATACCCTGAGAGTAAGTGATATCGATTTTAGTTTTGATTGAGTCGTAGAAAGCACATACACGTTCAAGAAAAATGGATGTGTGACATAATATTGTTTCTCTGATTTTAAACAATATCGTATTGATGGAATTGATATAAAGAAAATCCAAATCATGAAATGTACTAACATTTCAACAAGATGGATAAAGACACTTATTATTTTTTCATTCTTAAAAATATATCTTTATGATTTTTATAATAATCCAATCGTGAATGTACAAATATCAAAAAAATCAAATATAAGTGCACAAATTAATAACAAATCATCTATCTTACTCCTCAAACTACTTAATACATTTCAAATATAGTAATAACATTAAGAGATCATTATTTTCAATGTGTGACTTTATTTTAAGGTGATCAAAGACTTAATTTCTTTATATGATTATAATGGATAGAAATCCACCACACATATAATATTGGTGATCAAAAAGGGTGTGCAACCCAATTACACTAATTCCATCAAAAAGAGGTATCAAGATTTTCTTTATCAAAGGAATAAGTTGTAGATATAAGTGCAATAATTTTATATATTTGAGAATAGAATATAATAAGAAAACAATGAATCTTAATTTCCTTTAATAGACTCCTATCAAATATACCATTTTCCATCAGAAAGAGTCCAATCCTCAAAATTGGATTTTTTTATCACTTATAAGATGTAATAAATGAGTGTAATCAATACATTTGATTGTAACCAGAATTCTTATACATTGTGACTTACAATTGAAAGAATGACTACATTTTACAAAGGCATTCCCAATCAACTATTTTTAGCCTATCTCCCTAAATCGGGCTTAATTGTTTTAAATGTCAATCACAACTTATATTTTTTCGATTATATTGAATTAATACATTAAATAGTGAAATCATATTATCTATAATTTATCCTAATTTGAAAGCTTATATATATAACCATCAAATTTTTAATTTTCGTTGAATAATAAATCATGGAATCGGCTTACTTTGTGAAGCCAATTCTTGCAATGCTTTCCATCAGAGAGGATCAAGACTTTCTATTCTTATCAAAAAAATGCTTAATTAGCGACCAAAACCTTCATTACTCATTTGAAAAGGAATAATACACGTTATAACCTAGGCTCAACAATTTTTTTTTGAGAGAATTAAGACTTATTTATGGGCTTCTAAGATATATCTTTATAAATTATAATCCATATTTTTTTGTATCAAAAAAATCCTAAGTGGATGCTAGGCTTAAAAATGATCAATTTCCAAGTAGGTTATTGATTAACAACTCATGATATAGCTTAGAGGAACCTTTTTAAAGTGATCCTTTCATTACCCTATCGTAGTAATCACTTTTTATCTTTACATTTTTAGATCGATTGTAATTTTCAATGATTATAATTGTTTCAAATCGTGGGCTACATTACTTAGTTGAGCTAGTTTACGCACTACGTTTTCCCACTTGAGAGGGGTTTCAAGACTTTTTTTATCAAAGATTTTTTGAAAAATTAGACCACCACTACAATGGATTACTGAGTTCAATAAATATTTTAGCTTGAGTTGACTCGCTCTCTAGATCAACATTATTTTTACTTTGTGAATAGCTATATTATAACAAACAATGGTATAGCTTAGTGGCCCCTAGGCTCCTATCATTATCACCTGTCATTGTAATTATATCATTTTGGGCAGAACTTTACATGGCAACCATAATTTCTGCACTACATATTTATCTCGTACAAGATATATCTTTTTAAATTAGAATCCATATATACCCCTAAGAGTAAGTGATATTTTTGTAGTTTTGATAAGATAAATCATTGCACAACAATTACTTAATTTGGAAATAATGATAGAATAACAAATCATGATATAGCCTAGCGCTGCTAGCTATATACCAATACCTCTTGTCATTGTAAACACTATCTTTACAACTTTGAGGCACTAGTGTTTTTTGTTGTTTTAATGCAAAAAAAAACCTTTGGGATTTTAGAATTTTCATGCCACGTGTCATCATTTTAATGGTAGCTATTTATATTATAATATCATGGTTTCATATAGTTTCAAAATATTTTATTATTCGTTTCTTTACATTTAAATTTTGTAATAAATGTGTCAATTATAATGTTTTCTAACTATTAGGTTCAAAACATGCCACGTGGCACAATATAATTGGATAATTATTTTTCATTTGCACACTACATCTAACATTGTATAGGTCGATTTTGATAAAAATTAAAAAAATGTCCTATACATTCATACACTTTATTTCATTTGTTTTATTACAATATTATATTTTTTTTATTGTGTTTCAACTATTTTAAGCTATAGCCATGTGTCACCATTTTATTGGTTGTTATTTATATTATAATATTGTGGTTTCATATTATACTAGTTTCTTTACATTTTAATTTCATAATAAATGTGTAAATTATAATGTTTTCTAACTATCAAGTTCAAACTTAACATGTGGCACAAAGTAATTGGAGAATTATATTTCATTAGCGCACTACATCTAACATTATCTAGGTGATTTTTGATTAAAAATAAAAAAAATGTGCCTATAAATTGATATAATTTATTTCTATTATTTTATTATAATATTATAAGTTTTATTACGTTTCAACTATTTTAAGCTATAACCAATAACAAAAGGTGTTGTTTTCAATATTGTTTATTTTTTCGATATCCCGCACCTTTTCTCAATGAGTGGAAAATTCAAAATTTGAATTGTGAATTCCCCCACATTTTTGAGAATTTGAAATTTCAATATTAACACAATTTCCCCCGCTCTGATTTTAAAATTTCCATATCCGCATTTTTTATATTTTCAAAATTTCTAATGTGGACTATGCCTGAAAAAAAAAAAATATTAAATACCCCAGAGAACTAGTTTTTAGGGTTTTTTTTTTTTTGGTCTTGTAGAACAACAACTCATGAAATCATAGAACAAATACAAGCAAGCCAAAGATGCAAGGCCAAATGCAAGAATCCCGATCATTTTGGCTAGGGAAAAATCAGGAAGTAATTATAATCTCATTTGTGGATTAAAAAATGGAATAATCAATTAGTAACAAAAAGGGTGCTCACACACTGGGGAAGCAAAAGGGGTTATAGAAAAATAGAGATAGTTAGCTCGATGCAACAATCGGTGGTTTGAATGACATCACCAAACATGAAAAAAATATCAGATCTAAATAAGGTATTTATCAAAAATGTATACTATACTAAATGTGCACCTTTTTTATTGTAGGACTTATATAGTCATTTTGTCTTTGACTAGATCCTATCTTTTTAACCTCAGTCCATCCCTTCTTTTCCCTAAAAAACTTGCTTAGCTAGCTCTTAAATTACTTACGTTGTTTTGTCAAATTCCTTCTAGTTTATCTTTTTTTCAAGCCCTAATTTTTCCTTGTGAATACTGAATACTAGTTCCCTATCTTTTTTTTTTATACTAGTTCTTATTCCAACCCTCTTTTCCCTATGAAAAAATGCAATCGCTTTATCGATTTCTTTTGACCTTGTGAATACTAGTTCTATCTTTTTATCAACCCTACTTTTCCTATTGATTGCCCTATTTTTCACACCGATCATTTTTTCACACCGCCTTTTAAAGAAAATAAGGAATATGTTGGGCCCCAACCAAAGAAAATTTAATCCCTTTTCAGCTCTATTTTTATTTCATTTGAATGCTTTCAAGTTTCCCGATCTATGTCCCCCTCTAGATTGTTTTTCCCGATAATGATGGTCAATCACCTAAACACTAGTTTTTAAAATTTAATGTTTAACGAGACTCAAAATATTGTTTTGGTATTCATTACGTCTCTATTTTTTTCCTTTTAATATGATGATAGAAACAACCCAAGGTAAATATTTCATTGTACATTGTTTATATGGTTTCTGTGTTGACTTTGTGAGAAGATATTCGAGGTTAACAAAATGGTCTAAATCTGTAAAATCATATTAGGTTTTCAATTGTGAGATAATTTTTTGTGCAATGGAAGGTTAAACATATTATATATACACCTAAATTTTATCTATAAAATATTATAATCACTATGTATTTAAATTTATATATTAAATATTTCAATCACTATGTATCTATGTATGTTATTCATGATGATATAATTCATTTAAAATAATATTATTAGTAGGCCACGTATTATTGGCGGAAGATAGAGTGTTGGCATATATATTAATTCATTAGGGTTGTTGTGGAAGGCCACAATATTATTAGTCTATCTGGAAGGCCACAAACTAATATTATTTGGATATTAGTTGTCCCTAGGATTTTAAAAAAAAGAAAGCTATTGAAAGCTTAGCATACCTAGGGTATAACTTAATACCATATTTGTAGCTTAGTAATCGGTACTCAATAACACATATCATGAAGTCATACGCCACTAAGACACTACCACATCGTAATATTTGGAACATAGTTGTCACTAGGATTTAAAAAAAAAGAAAGATATTGTGAGTCTAGCATCTCTAGGTATTACCACAACATATTATTTGGAGCTTAGCTAGGTATTTCAAACAACATATTATTTGGAGCTTAGTGGTCATTAGGGTTTCACAAAATAAAGAAAGATATTGTAAGTCTATCATCTACTAGGTATTGCTGAAAGGTTATGCCTTAAAACATTTTTTGAGCTTAGAGATCGGTACTCAACAAATGGATATCATGAAGTTATACACCATTAAGACATACTTTACAACATATTATTTGGAACATAGTGGTCACTAGGATTTATCAAAATAAAGAAAGGTATTGTGAGTCTAGCATCCGCTAGGTATTTCCGCAACATATTATTTGTACCTTAGCGGTCACTAGTATTTCACAAATTAAATTAAGGTAGTATGAAATTAGTGGCCTCTACATACTACAACAACATAATATTTTAAAAAAATATTTCTACAAGATTTACCATTTTAAATGAAATTGATTTGAGCTTAGTGACCACTAGCCTTTACAATGATGTAACAATTTAAGCTTTGCATTTGTTAGGATTTAACACATAAGATTTGGGTCATAGAGGTCAAGAATTTAACACATTAACATAAGATTCTAGGAGGATAGCATCTACTAGAATATGCATACTCATAATGTTTGCAAGTTGTTGGTGGTATGCTTTAACAAATCAAATTAACAAATTTTGAGCTACATGGCATCTAGTTGCTTCCACAATAGAATATTTTGAGCTTGGATGTCTCGAGAATTTAACAAGATGAAGTATGAAATTTTTAGCTTGACGTCCACTATCTTATGATGCAACATATTATTTGAAGATATGTTGTCACTAGGATTCAACTAAAAACATGTCAGATATTGCAAGCTTAGCGCCACTAGGTTATGCCTCAAAACATTTTTGAGCTTAGAGATCGGTACTCAAGAATGGATATATCATGAAGTTATATGCCACTAAGACACTACCGCAACATATTATTTGGAGCTTAGCATCCGCTAAGATTTCAAAAATAAAGAAATATATTGAAGTCTAGCATCCACTAGGTATTTCCACAACATATTATTTGTACCTTAGTGGTCACTAGGATTTCACAAATTAAATTAAGGTAGTATGAAATTATTATCCTCTACGTATTGCACTAAAACAACATAATATTTAAAAAAATATTTCTACAGGATTTACCATTTTAAATGAAATTGATTTGAGCTTAGTACCACTAGCCTTTACAATGATGTAATAATTTAAGCTTTTGTGTTCGTTAGGATTTAACACATAAGATTTGGGTCATAGAGGTCACAAGAATTTAACACATTAACATAAGATTCCAGGAGGCTAGCATTCGCTAGAATATGTGTACTCATAATGTTTGCAAGTTTTCGGTGGTATGCTTTAACAAATCAAATTAACAAGTTTTGAGCTACATGGCATCTAGTTGCTTCCACAATAGAATATTTTGAGCTTGGATGTCTCGAGCATTTAACAAGATGAAGTATGGAAATTTTTAGCTTGACATACGCTATCTTATGATGCAACATATTATTTTTGAAGATATTTGTCATTAGGATTCAAGTAAAAACATGTCAGATATTGCAAGCTTAGTGGTCATTAGGTTATGCCTCAAAAACATTTTTTGAGCTTAGAGATCGGTACTCAAGAATGGATATCATGAAGTTATATGCCGCTAAGACACTACAGCAACATATTATTTGGAGCTTAGTGGCCACTAGGATTTCACAAAATAAAGAAAGATATTGGAAGTCTAGTGTCCGCTAGGTATTTCCGCAACATATTATTTGTACCTTAGTGGTGATTTAGGATTTCACAAATTAAATTAAGGTAGTATGAAATTAGTGGCCTCTGTGTATTGCAACAACATAATATTTAAAAAAAATATTTCTATAGGATTTACCATTTTAAATGAAATTGATTTGAGCTTAGCAGTTGCTAGCCTTTACAATGATGTAATAATTTAAGATTTGCGTTTGTTAGGATTTAACACATAAGATTTGGGTCATAGAGGTCAAGAAGAATAACACATTAACATAATATTCTAAGAGGCTAGCATCCGCTAGAATATATGTACTCATAATGTTTGCAAGTTTTTCGTGGTATGCTTTAACAAATCAAATTAACAAGTTTTGAGCTACATGCATCTAGTTGATATTTCCTTCACAATAGAATATTTCGAGCTTGGATGTCTCGAGCATTTAACAAGATGAAGTATGAAATTTTTAGCTTGACATATCCACTATCTTATGATGCAACATATTATTTGAAGATATTGTCATCGTTAGGATTTCAACTAAAAATATGAAGATATTGCAAGCTTAGAGGCCGCTAGGTTATGCCTCAAAAAACATTTTTGAGCTTAGAGATCGATACTCAAGAATGGATATCATGAAGTTATATGCGCCATTAAGACACTTGCAACAACATATTATTTGGAGCTTAGTTTCATTAGGATTTCACAAAATAAAGAAATATATTGGAAGTCTAGCATCCACTAGGTATTTTACCACAACATATTATTTGTACCTTAGCAATCTTTAGGATTTCACAAATTAAATTAAAGTAGTATGAAATTAGTGGCCTCTACGTACTACAACAACATAATATTTTAAAAAAAATATTTCTACAGGATTTACCATTTTAAATGAAATTGATTTGAGCTTAGCGGTAGCCTTTACAACGATGTAATAATTTAGGCTTAGTGTTCATTAGGATTTAACACATAATATTCAGGAGGCTAGCGTCTGCTAGAATATGCGTACTCATAATGTTTGCAAGTTTTCGGTGGTATGATTTAACAAATTAAATTAAAAATTTTGAGCTACATGTTTTTTATCTTAGTGTCCATTATCTTATGTTGCAACATATTATTTGAAGATATGTTGTCATTAGGATTCAACTAAAAACATGTAGGATATTATATTCGAGGTTAGTATCCGGTAGGTTATGGCTCAAAAAAATTTTGAGCTTAGCATTTGGTTCCCAACAATGGATATCATGAAGTGATACACCGCTAAGACATTGCTTTGCATCATAATATTTGGAACATAATGACTGCACTAGGATTTAACAAAATATAGTAAGATATTTCAAAATTAGAGTCCTAGATTATGTATTGTGGAAAAATATTATTTGGATCTTAGCGGTGGTCATAGGATTTCACTCATTTAATTAAGGTAGTATGAAATTAGTGGCCTCTACATACTGCCTCAACGTAAAAATTTACGCTTAACATTCATTAGTATTTAATGCATAATTTGGAGCATAGCGGTCGAAAGGATTAAACACATTACATTAAGATTCTAGGTGGCTGGAGTTTTTGAGCTACATGGCATCTAGGTGCTTCCACAATAGAATATTTCATTCTTAGATGTCTCAAACATTTAACAAGACAAAGAGTGAAATTTTAAGCTTGGCGTCCGCAAGCTTATTTTGCAACATATTATTTGAAGATATGTTGTCACTAGGATATTATGAACTCTTAGGTTGTTAAGATACTACCACATCATAATAGAACATAGTGGCCATCAAGATTTAACAAAATAGAGAAATATATTTTGATGTCTACCATGTGCTAGGTATTTTTGCAACACCATATTATTTGTAGTTTATGCCACAACAAAAAATTTGGAGCATTTGTCTCAAACATTTATCAAAACAACAAATGCATGTTTAGATAAGTATAGCATTTGGAATATATACACGATCATTGTATCAATTATAAATATTCATCTATTAACATGTCATACATATCATAGTTTTCTCACCTATCTCACATACTACAATTTATGATTCACTATGGTTCTTCCTTAACTATGGGGTGTTATGATTTGAGACCATGTGGGCATGGTTGCTTCCTTAACTATGGGTTATTGTTGAACCGAGCCCACAGCATGCATTGCTTCTTCTAGGTTTTTGCTCTCATTTGGGACCTGTTTTATCATCTTGTTATCATGCCTCCTCAAAATATTTTTTTGCAAAATATGAGAATCTCTTTTTATCTTTTCCATATCCAAAATCGTGCTTCTATATAGCACAACAATAGACTTGTCAAGCAAATCCTTTTGACTACCACATGATTTTTGGAAATTTCCTTTAGAGTCTCTATTTTTTGTATTTTTCCCTTGTTTTGGAAACAATCTCAATGACATGTGAAGTTTCTCCTTCATTCACCTCAGCTATTCTCCTTTGAAAATTAACCATGAATTGTTAAAGGGATGTCGAACTCTTCATAGAAACCAATGCATGGTTTCCTTTAAATATTTCCATGACCGAAGCTTCTATGAAAACATGATTTCCTCTAGAAATAATGTCATCAAACTAAAATAAATTTTTCTTACTGTTCATTCCATTCCCTTAGTCTTTTCTTTGTATAATTAGCATATGTCTAGCATATACCAATATCATCCATGGTCATAATTGTAGGGTCTTTACAAATTCCTTTTTCAATGACCTACCCCATATGTATTAATGTTTTTTGCAATGATGTCATTCATGTAATGATTTTTTCATTTTTTTCCAAGAACTTCTCCTTCTTCTTTGCATGGATGCAATTCTTTATATTATTGTACAAGCCATGCAATGCCTCTTCTACATCAGAAACTATGTCGGGAGGAACTGTGGCCTTTAACTGAGTTTCAAGCTCTATATTTCTAGCATGTACTCCCCTCACTACTTCTATGGACTTGCTTCTATTGTGGCCCTTATAAAGGATTTTAGATCTTCCTCATATTGCACCACTTGGGATCCTTTGGCTTTCCTTTTCTTTGTAAGAGTGAAGAGGTCTTCTAAAGTTTCATGCCAAACAATGGCTTGTTGTGTTGACATCTTCTTTTTGGTTACCCTTTTCAAGGTTCTCATCCTTGGATTGAATTCAATGTTCACTAAGGGATCTTCTTGTGCCTCCCAATCTAGATGTTCTTTGTAGGAAATTATGAATTCTCTTGCCCAATCATTTCTCACTTGTTGTGAAGTGGAGGGAGAAGATTGAGAGGGTTACACTAGGGCTTCACTAGCTGGAGCTTTATTTGGTTTGAATAAGACTTCTCAAAACTCAGATCTAGATTCATTTGGTGGAGATAAGGGAGCACATGGTTGTTGTGAATGTTCTGAATACAAATATTTCTTTCTCTTCATAGCCTCCTTTTTAATAATTTCTCTCAGAGGTGGAACCACCCCTGACTCCTTCATATTCTGTTGAACAAGGCTATCTTGTGTTTGGGTAATCCATACCTAGTCATTATCATCATGCACGTGAGCATACAATATATTTAACTATCCTTTAAGGGAATTAAGGTGTTGGGAAACCCTATTCCTTTTGTCATATTTCCTTAAAGGGTGTTTTGGAGGAGATGAAATGAATTTCTATGGGCTAAGGAAGCCTTCAAATTGGGCCACCTATTAAAAACATTTACATCCCACAAAGATTGGGAAGGAGGGATGTGTTTTAAGCTTCTTCTCCTTACACTTTAAAGAAATACCATTGCAAATCTGATATGTAACCTCTTGTACTACCAATTTTTTGGCACATAATATGGAAACTGAAAAGGAGGTGTAAGGATCCCTCGATCATGATAACTGTATATTCTGGATAGAAGAATGGCTCCCATATTCCTTATGGAAGTGAGGATGGCATCAGATATTCTTGGTGGCATTTTTCATGTAATTGTTAGTAGAGAAGGATACAAATAAGTGCATATATCTTGAATATGTGATCTGAAATGATGGGCATACAAGTCTGAATATTTCTCATTTACCCTCAAAGGGCTCAAAGGAGACCAAATTTGATAGAAATCTAGACATTTGAGAACACCAATGACAACATCGAGAAGATAGGAAGCCATGTAAAATGGTTTCCCATGGTCAACAAAATTATTTCTTTGTGTCACTAAATTGAAACAGAGCACCTGACCTAAGGAGGGAATCTTGTCTTCATCAATAATAAAATAAAGTAATGGGATCAGGAAACATCCACCTTAGAGATTGACAAATTTCCATATAGCCTATTCATGAGTGTCATGCCAATGTGACTCCTGGTCTAAACCTTTTAATAAGGATTTCAGACAACTTAGAATCATCCATATTATCCATGGGTCAAATTCCCAACTCTGCAAAACATCTCTTACTCTCCTTTTGGCCATCCAGGACTTGACTTGTGTTTGAGTTGTATAAGTAATCGATCTAGCTCTGGAAGTTTATAATAAATTTTGTATGCATTCCCAACAAACAAACCTATTCTTTTTTCCTGATTTAGAAAATAATGAAAATCCTTGGACTTGGCATGAAATAGATAGGAAGTGAAAAAATGGAAATGGAAGCACCTCTAGTTTAGTACAATTAAATGGAGGCCAACTCTTTTTATCACCCTTACATCTCAAAACCGTAGCACTTCTCTTCCGGTATACATTATGTCTATGACATCAACATCAACACTTTCATTCTGAACTACATGGAATATAGAGCTGAGTAATGCTGAAATTCATCATCTAAGGCTGTTGGATCAAACATGGTATCTCTTATTACTTTTTCATTTTCATTGGAATATAAATAAGTATCTACCATCACCATTTCCCACTCTCTCGCCATGTTGAAAAATTTAAGGGCCACATGAAATGCATACATACATCATTAACAAAAACAAATTTGAGACAAATGACGTAATTGATTTTACAAAAACATTCATATGTCCCTTATAATGAATATTAGGTAAGCTTAGAAAATAATTTCCAAATAAATGAAAGAAGTGTTGATCCTAGTGGTCATTGCCAGAGTCAACAATTACTAAATATTTAGATCTTAGCGGTCGCTAGGCATTATTCATACAGACTTATTATTAATGTAATGAGAAAAGTGTGGCATATTGTACATGCACCACTAAGGGTTCAAGATATATGTAGTTTTAGCCATGGTGTTGTTTTTAGGCACTCGGTAGTAAAAATATTAATGCAAAGATCTAAGTTTATCAATACAAGCACTCTTGAGGCTTCAAGACTTACGTAGTTCAGATCCTAGTGATTGCTAAGTTTTAAACTATGCAAAATTGTTCATGACAATTAACATGTAACATATTTTGGAAGGATTATCCATTGTCTGACAACCATCCACATTGTGTAGATAACATGAAAGGAAAGTTTGAAAACATAGATGTTAGCGAGAGAGAGGATTTAAGTTGACATATGAATGGACAATTTTAACATTACTTGTTGGTAATTAACACCAATTGAATGGACTAGCATAAAGGCCATTAAGATTTAATTTTTGAATTTTGAAAAGAGTGTGCAAGAAACAAAACACAATAATGGGTCCAATGGTCGCTAAGAAGAATTTGTTAAACAAAAAAATGTTTAGTTGTCCCATAACACATTTTACAAAGAATAACGTAGGACCCCAAATACCTAACTAGTTTTATTTGAAATCGAGCATTGGAGTATGCCATAATTCACATCCATTCATATCAAAGAAAATGCTTCACAGCCATGAAACTCCATTACTAATTGAAAGGAATGACTTAAAGACCACTAGGATTTTCCGGTTCTTAATTTAAAAAGAGAGATACTTTCATTACCTCTTGTCGTAGAAATCACTAGTTATACACTTTAGAATGATTGTAATTGTCAATGACTATAATTGTATCAAGTTAGCCACACGTTACCTAGTGGAGCCAATTGTTGCACTACTTTCCATCGAGAGGGATCAAGACTTTCTCTTCATATCAAAGAAAATGCTTAGTGACCACTAAGCTCCATTACTAGTCTAGCTTAGTGGCCGTTGGGCTCCTATCATTAACATTTTCCATTGTAATCACTATCTATTCAATTGTGGATCGCTAAGTTAGAAACTATGAAAAATTGTTCTTGAAATTCACATGCAACATATTTTGGAAGGATTATCCATTGTATGACAACCATCCACATTATGTAGATCTAAGTCTGATCTAAGTCTATCAATAGAAGAAATCTTGAGGCTTTCAGGACTTACGTAGTTTAGATCCTAGTGATGGCTATGTTCACCACAATGAAATATTTAGAGATTGGTTGTATCTATGTATTATCCATCAGAAAACTATTATTAGAATGAGAAAAATTTCCAATCTTTGAACTAGTGGGGTGTCAAGATATACGTAGTGTTGATCTTAGCAGTCATTATGTTCAGCCACAACAAATTATTTAGAGATTCATATCTAGGCTTATTTCAAATCCCAACTATTATTGCGATGAGAAATAGAACACCAATCCTTGCACTACTAAGGGGTACAAACACAAGTATTTATGATCCTAGTGATCACTAGGGTTAGCCATAACATATTTTTAGAGCTTAATGGTTTATAAGAATCATTAACAAATAAATACATACTTCTTATCATAGTTTTACTATGATCAGCCACAATGATATACCTATAGCTTAGCGGTCGTTAGGCATCATTAATAGGAAAACTACTAATGCATTAACAAGAAAATATATAAATCTTAATGGTCAATAACATCCACCTGACAAAATATTTAGAGATTAGGGTTAGCAAAACACCATTCAATGGACATCTATCATTGACTTAAAAAAATTGTTGTAATACATGTATTCGTAAGGGATCAACATTTACTTATGTCTGATTAGTTCATTGTAGGATCATGAATATCTCATTATTAGACATCATTCACGAACTTACTATTAATGGAATGATCAAAAGCACTATTATGTAAGCACCAGGAGGGTCAAGATATACATTTTTTTAACCATGGCATTTGCTAGGCATCACTCTAGTAAAAAATATTAATGCAATGAGAAATTTCTATCAATACAAGCACTCTTGAGGCTTCAAGTCTTATGTAGTTCAGATCCTAGTGGTCACTAAGTTGATCAACAAATGAAATATTTAAGATTGGTCATATCTAGGATTTTATTCATAGGACAACTATTATTAGAATGAGAAAAATTTCTACATTCTTTGAACTGGTGGGGGTCAAGATATATGTAGTGTTGATCTTAGTGGTCATTATGTTCAACCACAATGACCTATTAAAACCTTCTCTGTATCTAGGCTTATTTCAAAGCACAACAATTATTGCAATGAAAAAATGCCAATCCGATCACTATTGAGGGGTACAACATAAGTATTTCTTATCCTAGTGGTCGTTAGGGTCAGCCGCAACATATTTTTGGAGCTTAATAATGTATAAGAATCATTAACAAATAAATATGTGCTTCTTATCCTTCCTATTACTACGATCAGCCCCAAGGATATACCTATAGCTTAGCGGTCACTAGGCATCATTAACAGAGGAAAACTACTAATGCATTAACAAGAAACTATATAAATCTTAGTGGTCAATAACATCCACCTGGATAAAATATTTTGAACTTAGTGTTAGCAAAACACCATTCAATGGATGTCTCTTTAATTAATTATAATTGTATAATCTCCCAGGTCATTAAATATCACAATGAGTAGTCAACACATATCAAAATTGAATTCTATGGTCTCTAAGGTCAGCCACAACAAAATATTTCTAAGGTCATCCACAACAAAAAATTTTTAACTTAGTGTTAGGGCATCATTTGACATCTATTATTGAACTAAGAAAATATTTTCATTACATTTTTTCGATCATCAAATTAGTTTTTTGAATTTTTGAGCCAAGTTTGCACTAGATCCTCGTGAGGGAAAGCCTTAACTAGTTCTCATACTATTTACTATAAGTTATTGAAAGGAAGATAAAAATTCCACATTTTAATTATAAATGAAATCTCAAAAGAGATGGTGATCTATAATTAGTTAGTAAATGAAGTCTCAAAGGCCATGGTATAATTCTAATTAATAATAATGAACACTTTCTTTTGTGTTGAGTAAAAATAAGACTCAAACCCTATGTATATCCCTTGTTATTAAACCTCATAATTTTTCATGATATCACATCTCCCTATTTCCATATGCTTATTTATTGTCACATTAAGAAAGAAAAGCCATGACATCTTATAATTTTTGTTGATATATCATTAGCTAATTTAACTAAAAAAACTAGAGCCTGTAATTTTAATCTCTAAATGTTGTATATGTCTTTCCAGAACTATCAATTAAGTGAAACATTATTTAGAATCTTGTTTAGCCTAACTTCTCAAATAGTAGGTTTTATAATTCCCGATTCACTCATTTTCAAAGAGGAACCTACACATAGATGGAACTCTTTGCATTTTCACTTTGGAAGTCACATATATGTTTAAAAAAAAATTTATTTCCAACAATTTCCTTATGTAATCAAACAATTATTGTAAACAAGAAAACAATTATTTGTGTTACTATTACTATTTCATATTTAGAAGTTATTATCATTATTTCATTACTATAATTTAATTTAAAATGAAATTTCTATAAAAACTGTCATTAACGGTCCAAAATCCCTAAACGATTAACAACCCTAACTGAGAAAAATCTATTTTCCTCAGCCTTTTCAAAACACCCATTTTGTTCACTTCCAATAATCATTGATGTCCATCTCAGGTATTTTATGAATCATTTCTTAGTCCTCTTGTAAAAAAATACCCATAACATGTTTTACATTACTCACAAGTAGGGTACACACATATTTAAAATCATTTAGGGATCGGAAAAAGAATGAAAAAATGATGTCAAACCCTATCAGTTGAGAAGTGTTTGTCAAAGAGCGTTAAAGAATAGAATAGATTTGACTACTGAAAGTAGAGAAAATAGGGTTTCATTGAAAAGGCTACATAATATTCTACATACATAGAATTTCAAAATTTTGGAAGGAGAAAAGGTGAGAATGCATACCGATTTTTGATGCCTTCACAAAAACAAACCATGCTCAGAATTTTGGCAATCGAACTATGATCTATGATTTTCTAATGAATTATTACACTTATGGATTTTTTCCCTTACGCCAATGTTCTCACACAAAGCTTCACAAATTTAAGTGTCCTTGAAATATACTAATGAATGACAATCTATAATTATATGGAGCAAGACACTTCCAACCACCACTTTCTTTGGCACATGAATTACAAAAGACACGGTTATCATTATTATATTTAATTTATAATTAATGGCTATCAAATGGCACACATATTTTGAATATCACGTGAACTTTACTTTTTTGGTTAATGGCCAATTAATTTTAGGGGAACCACTATATTAACCATATATGCCACACATAAAAATTATCAATATTAACAACAATATCATCAAAAGAACAACATGCTCAATGTCAATTTTATCATCTTTAAATTACATAGTGAGTATATAAGTATTCCATACTTTGACTATACTACAAATGATATGTGGTTCAATTGATGTCTCACATATTGAATTATCATATTTCAAATATCGCACAAACTTTACATTGTTTGGTTTAATGGCACTCACAAATATTAACCATATATGCCACACACAAATAATATCAAAATTATCAACATTATCAACAAAAAAGAACACCATGCTCATTGGAAATATTATTGTCTATAAATTACATAGAGTATATAAGTATTCCATACTTTGACTATACTACAGTGATATGTGGTTCAATTGATGTCTCACATATTGAATTATCATATTGTCCTCAACAAAAATATACATGTTTACCAACATCATTTTTAAATTGTTTTGTTACACAAACAATATCTTTGGATGTGTGTGTCAATGATCTTGGTGGCACCCATGATGTTGATCATTGGCATTGTTCTGAAATAAAAAGGAAGAATGCAAAATAGAGAAGTATTAGCTAACTCCAATGCATGATATTTTTTCTTTTAAGATGGAATGAATGATGCAATACTATATTACTTAGGTTAAAAAAACTATAATTTACCTAGGTAAAAAGACTTGTGACTTGAAGTTGTACATCAATATTTTCTCCATTAGCTTTCTCTCTTGTTCCATTCTTTCACGCTCTAGTTGAAGCCTTCCCTTGCTCAATTTATTTCAATGTTTGACTGAATATATGCATGTTATTTTTGATTACCTCTTTCAAATCTCCATAAGAGTTTCTTTTTCTCTTCACATCTTTTCTCTGAATTCCATTTTTATTCAAAGGGGTTTCTATCTTTTCTCCTTCCAAATTTTCAATGTTGATAGAAGGGATTTCTGATTTCCCTCTCATGTATTTTTCAGAAGTAGAAGTGGTTGTATTAACCCTCTCTTTTCCATTAAAACCAATAACCTTGTGTGTTTTCTATGTAATGTGATCTATATCTTCATAGAAATTCCATGTTGAATGTGTTGCCAATGTTGTGTTTTCCAATTGTTTCTCCTTCTTGAGGGTTTTCTTCAACTATTCATCTTGTATTTGCATTGCTTCCTAGTGAATGTTTTTCCACAAACTTCATTCAAAGCATCTGTTATATTATCCCAATGTTTCTTTTGATATATCCATGGTTTAAATGTTCATACACCTCTTCGTATTTTGAAATAAATGTTTTCACATCAGATTTTGACCACAACTCTTCTTTGTATTCTTTCATCAGCTCCTCTTTATTTCTATCTCTTTCATATGCATGGGTTATTGAAAATGTTTCTTCTAATTTTGAATCATCAACATCATCAATATATGGAGAATTTAGATCGATTTGTGAATGTGGAATGTAAGGACCCAATTTTTGTGCACCACTTGTATTCTCTTGCAAATTTGAGACATTATTTCCATCTAAGTTTTTTGCATAGAAGTCCTTTACATGGAAGTTTCTTAGCTGTGTTGAAAAAACCATATTGTCTGCATAGTTTCTTGGAGTTGATTTGAAAACTTGTGATTTGAAATGTGAAAACAAGGAAAATGGTGATATTTCCATGTCCTACAAATTTATTAGTTACTATAAACAATCACAAATGAAACAATTTACATACTCCATCTTTTATCTAAACTTAATTTCATTTTCCATTTTCTAAAAATAAATATACAAGGGTCTGCGCTCATAAAATCACATAATCAAAACATGTGGAGAACCATTGAAAATTGGTTAATTACCTACTAACAAATGCAATATTTATAATCACTGTGAAATGGGTGTATAAAATGAAATTCTTCAAAATAAAATAACAATGCTTTACCTCTTTTAATTTTTGTAACTCTGTTCTTCCCCCATTTGTGTATGTGCTCCTTGTTTTGGTGTGGTCACCTTGAAATGAGTATACAATTTTCCATTTTATTGCATTAAATATAGACGTTAGTAGAGTTTGTGTGGATTAAAATTTAATATTGTACCACTTAATATTAAATGTAGTACGAAAAAATAAAAACATACTCTCAAGTGGCGGATTTTACATTACACGGTTTAATGGCCATTTAATGTTTAGGGAAGCACAATATTAATTATGTAACATTTGACCTTACAAAAAAGTGTAATTGTTATTGTATTATAAAAATCTTAATCTTTCCCCTACACTATGAGGTTTATGGATAAAATTATACACACGGAAACAAATGCGATCTAAAATTAAGGTAACATTTTTATAACATAATTTTTAATGTATGAAAACTACAATTCGACATTGTTTGAGACTTAATTTCAAAATTTAATTGAAATTAAGTCTTTAATATTGAGAATTATTAATAAAAAACTATGTAGCATGTGTTACTTCTACTCAATATTATATACAATTATTAAAAACAAAGATATAAAAATCTTAGAAACAATTAATACACATAATTGAATCAAAGCATATACCACCATCGTTAATCAAATAAAGTCTAAATTATTAAAAATAAACTTATATTGTTAAAATATTACGTAGGATATAAAAATCTTAGAAACAATTAATACACATAATTGAATCAAAGCATATACCACCATCGTTAATCAAATAAAGACTAAAACTTGAACTCTATACCATAAAATAAGCATAGCTATACAATTAGAGAATTAAATACATGAATGATTTACTTTGACACAATATTAATGGCCCTAAATTTAAGTCCAAGAGATCACTTAGGCTATAGACAATTTTTACTAGAATGGTAGGTGAAAATATGCCCTTCGATATGTGAGTGATCGTTATTCCAAGTGTGAATTCACACTTCATCTTGAAAATGCACTTTTACAAGTGTGAAATATGAGGATCACTTCGATCATGTGAGGATCTTTGATGTGTGAGGGATCACACTTGACGTGTGAGGGATCACACTTCATCATGAGGAGATCACACTTTTACATGTGAGGGATCACACTTCGTGCGAGGAATCAAACTTGGTAGATGTACATGGCCACGACTCTCTCTCTCTCTATGATCAGCTATCATTGTCACATCCAGTGTGAGTTTTCAAACTTGGAATTGCACTTCGCTCACACATTGAAGTGTGATCACCAACTTCTAGCCTCCCATTCTAGTCAATATTTGAATTTTAGCAGTGTAAAAAAATAATTACATCACAATGGCCACTAGGCTATACAACTATTGAAAGCCATAGGGGAAAAAAAGCCAATGAATGTGCATAAGCCAATGAATGTGAGTGGTAATGTGTAGTATAGTACCACTAGTTGTAAAAATTGAAGTCAACATTTATAACTTGTATACTAAGAATTTAGAAAAAAGGTAGCCAATAAGATGAGTAAAATCAAGTCACATGTACAAAGCAACCAATAAAAAGGTGACACATCAGTTGTCCGAAAAGGTGATTTCATTCACAAGAAAGGGCCAATATTAATTTTCTTTGTACTAAAAAGTACCTATTTTTAATCCCTTAGAAATACTTTTTCAACAAAATTTAAATGCACAAAATAAAATGTGTGCATTATAAAATATTAATCTTTCCCCTACACTATGTGGTTTATGGATAAAATTATACACACAATAGTAGGATCTAAAGGGTGTAAAACAATTTGTTATATGTTTAAAGATTTGGATTAAATGAGGTTTTAAAGATGTTCATATAAGATGTATATTTTTATTTTCTCATTGTGATTTCAATTCTCCATACTAATGTTAAATATTTAAGTGTTCTTTGTACTAATTTTCTCTTTTTATTTGTGGATATAGTTGAAAATGAACTTTGTTTTTGAAGAAGGAGCACATGTGGATTTACTATCCAAAGGTGTGAAAGTTGTGGAGGGACTAGTTTATCCATCCAAAGATACACTCCATTGTAGAGACGTGGGGTCTAGCTTATTCATTGTCATAATAAGTATTGTATTCAATGGAAGAGTGAGACTTCCATACACAATTGATGATTGTGAAACCTGAAAAATTGAAAACAAGGGATACTTTATCCCATGGGAAAGGAAGAAAATGATTAAGCATGTGATTTCAAATGTTTCACATGTGGGGGTGATGGCATTCAAAACATCATGAGTAGTGACTCAGAGGATACATTTAATGAGGATGAGGGTTTGAATTCTACTAGTGATAGCCATTGTTTCACAACTCCTAAAGACAGGATGAATTTTCTACAACCTACGTGGTGCTAAAACATAAGTGTCCTATAAAGAAGGTGACATAGTTGAAGGGTTTATATCCCTGGTACAAGAACAACATGTGATTTTGGGAGTGGTGTTGGGACCCACACACTTTGGTGTTTTTGTGGAGAATATTATAACTACATGCAATGATTTTATCCAAGTCTACAATGCAACAACAAAGTTTCTGGCCAATCAAAAACTTAGTTTATCTAGAAACAAAAACTACACTTCGTGTGAATGGAAATTTAACTCCAAGAAACAACCACCACATCAAACAATGACTTCAATTTGAATTTCAAGGGGTTAATGCCAAGTTGATACATTTTTGTTCAAAAGAACACAAATTTTTTAGAAGCAACAATTACAAATGTTTGTGAAGGAGACATGGTGCACTTTAAAAATTAGATGGCAATACATTTGGGGTGCATGTTGATAAATTAATTACACCTTTTTGCAAGGTTTTCTCCATATCAGAAGGATCTCTCATCCAATGGCATGCCATCCTAGTTGGCCCATCAAGATGGTTCCATTATGGAAGTAAGGCTAAAATAAATTCTAGAAGAGTTTCGGTAGAAATGTGGAGTGCATTTGAAGATCCATTGCCTCAACTAGTATACCCAAATTCATATGAATCCTCCATATGTAGTAGTAATGAAAACTTGATAAAAATACCTTACAATGCCTACAAATGCCAAAAGGTAAATTCTACTCCATCTAGTACATCAAAGGCAATGGAAAATGATGAAAAATCAAGAGAACAATTTTTTCTGAAGTTGAGAACCCTTTTCAAGGAAGGATGTCTCTCAATCTATCTCTAAGTGCTTTCAATCACAGTTGGAATTTAACTCTAGATATGAATGAACCTGCCATAAAAAAATTTTGTACTTAATACATTCACCACAAATGCTATAGTTGTGATCAAGGTCAAACTTTAGAACATAGTATAGATAAATTGAAGTTATGTGGAAGGGATGTATGTTAGAATGCATGGTACAGATGTCATGGAATCATGAAAATCACCTATTATAGATAAAAAATCTTGGATTAATGGTGAGAGGAGGGAAGTAAATGGAAATATAGGAAAACAAAAACAAATGCCAAACACTGTTGCAACTATTGCATTGATATCCAAAATGGTGGAGAAGAATTTTGATATATCCCCACACATGTCTCATTCAAGTGGGACAAGATGGTACTAAAGTAACAATGAGACTGTTTCCTGCATGTTATAGTTTTTCTTACATACTACAAAAAGTGTAATGAGGGCCTTTCACTATTTGGGCCTTCCTCAAACGTCATAGTCAAATCTCAAAAAAATATGGCAAGAACATTTCTCCCATGTTTCAATCACCAAGAACAACTTCTTCACCAAATGTGATGAGTGCATAGAGCTTAAGAACAAACGTGCAATGACCTCATGTCCAAAAACACTAGCACAAATAGATCAATGCTAGAAATGGCACAATGATTACATTCAAAGTTGTCGTGTAACTTACTATGCACATAGAGTGCAATCACAACAAAATCCTAATAGCTATTTGAGCATTGTGCATGACAAAATGGACAAGATGAAAACTGTAATACCAAGGATGGGAAAAAATAAAAATCAATAAGAAATGTTATTAATCTCCCCATCACCTTGACTAGTATGTTGACACATGGGCACAAAATGGGGTTTTGGGCACTTTGGTCTCCCTTTTGTTGAGTGAGGAGAAAACTTCACAATAACATCATTGACACTATGTATCCGGAAGCTAGAAGAACCACTTACAGATCAGTATGGTGATTTTTTATATAGTAGTGGGATGTCAAAACACCCATTACATGATGCACTGTTGTAAAATGATGCATATGACAAGTGCAAGGAATACAAGAAGAAAAATGAGGTGCTCATACAACTAATATTGTAAGTAGTTGTTCAAGTTCATTTAGAAAACAACCACCAACTCTCTACTTACAACTAGATAATGTTGCAAGTGAAAAAAAATCACACATTGTTTGTGTTTTGCATCCATGTTGACAACTAGAAGGGTTTTTAACACAGTGTATGTGAGTTTCCTTCTAGTGGGTCACACACATGAAGACATAGATGGGACATTCGGTTGATTATCAACAACATTGTGTAAATTGGATACATTCTCTTTACCACAAATAATGGACACTTATAGAACATGCCAAGAGGAGTCCAACACATTCACTCCATACCTTATCGAGGAATTCTATGACTTTAAGGCCTTTGTGGAACCACACTTGCTAGATGGTAACCACAAGATCATGGGTATCAGAAAACCAAAGATGTTTAAATTCTATGTCAAAGACAACAAGCCCATCATGGAGTTCAAAGCATCAATCTTGGAGTTCATCTTGGTCACACTCAATTGAGATCTAGAAAATAGTGGATGGGAAACCTTTCTTTCCTAAAGGGATCCTCCATTGGCACCCTTCAAAGAACCCAAAGAGATGGTAGACATGCTAGAGAGGCATTCAGCATACATCACACATTAGGAAAAGAGTTCAATAGATGGTGGAGAAGCATACTATGTTCCAAATATTGCATATTGGAAAAATGTTCTACATGTGCCCTAGAGAATCCTTTGTCAATTGTAACATGATGAGAAGAGATTTTTTTGGCAAAAAAATTCAGGATAATGCAATGTATGATCAGATAGTGGGTGCACCATGTCTTGACATGGATAGCTACTATTGTCAAAATGTCCTTTCAAATAAGGATATATATGTTGGACCTATTTGTGATAGACCTCGAGAGGAATTCAACCCAAGTAGTGGATGTGAATGTTGGGAAGATGATACTAGTAAGACCGGCTGATGATAATGTACCTATATGGATGGGAAAGGAAGAACTAAAACTAATACAGGATGTTCACACAAACACTCAAAAGATAAGGGTACACTAGTGGGAACCCACAGAAAAGGAAATACTAGAAAAAGAAAGGTACGAGGAATGCTTGTTGAAAAAGCAATGGTGGGAAAATCAAGGGACACATCAGATATTGATATAGACAACATCATTTGGGCATGGAGTCCAAGAAAAACATGGAAAGGAGTTCAAATTAAAATACCGAATCGGGGTCATGAAGCTATCCAACAATACCTTGCACAAATTCAAGAACAATAATTAATACCCTTGTGAGGGATCAATGCTTATGTAATTTTCTTGAAGGATTGATTGCCTATGGAAATACATTTTCAAATCCATTTCCTCAAAACAACTTGTTTAATGTAATTCTTAACTCTTTGTTGTTCTTTATGATTTACAAGAATGGAAAAGCATAAAAGTAGTTGACTTTATCACACACAACTTGCATATTTACAATATCATGGTCTTTTTATATAGATTTATATAAAAATTATATCAATATATAATATACATAAAATATTAAATAAATATAAATTTGAAGAATTTCAATAACTATTATTTTGTATTTTTTAAAGGGAAATATTGTAAAATTACCATCATCTAAAAATTGTTTGACAGGCATAAGTGGCCATCAAATTTAACCCTGGGCTGATGTAACTTTGTGGCACCTAGGCTTATGTAACTTAGCGGCCACTAGTTTTATGTAGCTTAGTGGTGGGTGGGCTTATGAAACTTTCTACCGGTAGGCTGGTGTAACTTTCCAGCCACTAGGATTATTTCACCTAGATGAATCTACTCTTGTGTAAATTAGCGGCCACTAGGATTATGTAAGTTAACAACCTATACACTTATGTAAGATAAACCGCTAGGCTTATGTAAGTTAACAACCTATACGCTTATGTAAGATAGTAGTGGCCACTAGGCTTATCGTGGTATTATGTAACTTAGAGGCCTGAGGAACTTATGTAACTTAGTGGCCACAAGGAAAATGTAACTTAGTGGCTACAAGGAAGATGTAACTTTGACCCCGCTAGGCTGATTTCACCTAGCATGCACTTTCATCATGTAAGTTAGCAACCGCTAGGCTTATTGAAGATAGTGGCCGCGAGGCTTATGTAAGATAGCAGTTGCTTGGCTTATGTGGGGATTCAAATAATAACAAACTAGAAATCCTAAAATAGTGAAACTAAAATCCAAAAATTGGGATTTATAAATTGGATTACAATAGTGGTTATAATAAATTGGATAGGATTTAGTCCATGTAAACCTATTCCCAAAATCTATTCCCTATTCTGTTATTCCAATTGTGAATGCTCACACTTCATCTTGAAAATGCTCATACTTTTTCATGCGAGGTATCACACATGTCGCCATGTGAGGGATCACACTTTGATGTGTGATCCATGAAACACTTTGAGGATCACAATGTGAGGGATCACACTTTGGCGTGAGAGGATCACACTTTCATATGATGGATCACACTTTTTGTGTGATGAATCGCACTTCGTAGATGTACGAGGCCATGAATCTCTCACACTATGATGAGCTATCACATGTCACATCCAAGTGTGAGTTTTTGAACTTGAAATTGTGCTCACTCGCACATTGAAGTGTGATCACCAACTTTGGCCTCCCATTGGAGTCAATATTTGAATTTTAGCATGTAAGAAAAAAACTACGTCATCACAGTGACCACTAGGCTATACAAATTTTGAAATCCATAGGGGAAAGAAGCCAATGATTTGCATAAGCCAATGATTGTGAGTGGTAATGTGTAGTATAGTACCACTAGTTGTAAAAATTGAAGTCAACATTTATAAATTTTATACTAAAAATTTAGAAAAAGGTAGCCAATAACACAAGTAAAATCAAGTCACATGTACAAATCAGCCAATAAAAAGATGTAACTTTGACCCCGCTAGGATGATTTCACCTAGATGTGCTTTCATCATGTAAGTTAGCAACCATTAGGCTTATTGAAGATAGTAGTCATGAGGCTTATGTATGATAATGACTACTTGGCTTATGTAAGATAGACCACTTGGCTTATGTAAGATAACGAATGCCACTTGGCTTATGTGGGGGATTCAAATAATAACAAAATAGAAATCCTAAAATAGTGAAACTAAAATCCAAAAATTGAGATTTATAAATTGGATTACAATAGTGGTGAACTTGGAATCCAATAATAGCGCTATTGGAATCCAATATTAGCCAAATTGAAATCTAATAATAGCGATATTGGAATCCAATAATAGCGATATTGGAATCCAATAATAGTGAAATTGAAACTAGAATAATTTCAATAATGACAATATTGGAATCCAATATTGCTACTATTGGATTCCAATAATAGTAATAATGGAATCCAATATAGATAAAAAGGAATCAATATATGTAAAAATAGAGATGGATTTCTTCCAATATTTGAAGTCTCAATTTAGTGAAATAAGTATTTTAAGTCAACATATTTACTAAGGAGGTGGTGGAATGGTTGACAAAAGTCTGAGAGTTGAGATATGAAACATCAGATAGACTTCAATTTACCTTGAAGACTACATAATTTTTTGATTTTATTGAGGCATTTCAATGATTACTTTAATTTTAAATTTGGATCTACTTCAATACCTTAGATAGACATGATGAACCCTAGATTTTATCGGTGAGAGCACCAATAACAAAATTGGTAGGGTTAAGATGAAAATATTGAATAATATGAACAATGATTGATTCAAGGACAGAAAGATGATCTTTGCATTGTTTAGATTTTCCTAAGAGATCGTCAACGTAGTCTTCTATGGATAAAAATGTGAAAGATGTATGTCATGGCATGTTGATAAGTGGCTCTAAAATTTTTAATTGTGAAGGGCATAACAAAGTAGCAGAAGGTCCCCCAAGGGTAATGAAGGATGTTGTATGTTGATCATCGCAGCGATGAGGATTTGATTGTAGCTAGAGAAGCCATCCATAAGGGAGAGCATTTCATGGATAGTTGTTAAGTTGACTAGCTGATCGATATTCGAAAGAGGGAAATCATCCTTGGGGTAAGCAAGATTGAGATCCTAGAAGTCATTGTAGATGTGTAACTTTATTGAGGCTTTGGTTATGGGTACATATTGGAGACCCATTGTGGATAGTCAATGGGTATGATGAAATTAGCAGAAAGAAGACGTAACTCTTCTTTGATAAGTACAACCATACAATGATGAATTCTATTGAGATTTTGTTTGAAGGGTTTGGAATTTGGATAGGTGATGATATTATGTAAGACAATATTGGGGTTGACACCTTGTATATCACTATATGACCAGGAAAAATATTGACTATATTTGGATAAGAAATCATTGAAGTTTTTTAATTCTTGTGGATTTAGGGATTGACTGGATTTAACTATGCAAGGTTCTTGAGGGGTTCCTAAGTTTAGGATGATGGTGGATTCATTAAGGAGGTTTTATGTATCATGTGGTAATTTTTTTTAAGGAAATAGTTGTCAGCTCCCTTATGGGATAGAATTTCTTTATCATTTTGGCATTGGAGGGTGTTGATGGTTGGAGAATATTCTTCAATAATTTTTGGCCAAATGAGAGGAATTTTCTTAGTGACATGGTTGGATTGATAAGTTAAAGGACTTAAGGAAATATTATTCAGTAAAAAAATGTTTGGTGGGATGGAGATGGTGTCATCCATGTCCATGGGATCGTTAGGTTCTACGGATGTTGGTGGCTCAAGTTTAGTGATACGTACGGATGTGGTTTGAGAAGATGATTTGACAAAGATCCTTTCATATCCTAGACCACACTTTTCATGTAGTTTGAGAGAATATTGGACAATCAATCATGGATTTCCCTATGTGTAGTGTCGAGTCAAAAATCTTTCCATGCGCAAAGATGGAGATACATTTAAATGAAGGTGAGATAGTATAACGAGTCAAAATCAGATTTAAAGGGCATATCACAGTATTGACAATTGTATTGCAAAGAGGTATGTTCAATCCCCCATAGACAATATTGGTTTTTAGATAAGCATGGTCGTAGGAGATAATGTATCCAAAGTCATGCTCATACAATGGCTATTTGTCTTGTCTTCTATATATCTTAGGTGTGGGAAGTGAGTTAAGCATGAGGATATGTTACTCCCCCAGTGAAAGGAATTCCATTATGTCATTGAGAGAGGAGTCATTGGGTAGTTTAGATGATGGGATGGATGTGCTGGTGGATGCTTCATCAAAGGATTTTGATTTCAAATTGAGGACGGAATTTAGAAAGTATGTCATATTACAATCGGTGAAAGGATTAGGATTTGCAAGGACCGTGAATGTCTTACCTTTGTATTCATATTTAAGTTATTGGTGAAGCATCAAAGGGAAAACTCATGGTGTGTAGCCAAGGTGATCCTAACAACATATTATATTAGAAATCTCCCTCTAACATATAGAAGAGTTCGGGAAGGGTCTTAACACCGATTTTAAGAGGCATGATAACAATACCTAATATGGGTGCAATTATATCATTCAAATCTCGAAGGAGGACTGGTGTTTGAGTGATAATGGTATTTAGTAACTAGATTTAGTTGAAGTAAATGGATGAGATGATATTGATTGTGGTGCCCCCAATAATCTTGATCCTCTCAACAAGGACATCATTGATTTGAGAGGTAATGAAGAGTGGTAAGTCATGAACCTCAGTGAAGTGATGATGTTTCAAGAGAGTCAAAGGAAATAGATGAGGAGGTATTAAGATCACATGTGAAATTTTTGAAGGAGTGGGGATCATTTACGGTGCGATATATATCTTGGGCAAGGTTCGATCATTGCTTGTTTATGTGATGGTGATGTTTGAACCAGCTCGTAAAGTGACATTTTAACAGGATCCTCATGTAATTGTTTAATAATGAATTTTTGTATTATAGTGGAAGATGGAGGTGCAATGAGAATGGAGATTTTAGCATTTGATTGTGATGTTTGATTGGATATTTTAGGGGCCAGAGGTATGGAAACCTTAGGTTTATATTTTGATGAGGATGAGGTGAGCTCAGGAGGTGGTCGGATAGCGACAAAGGTTTTTGGTTTATTTTGTTCAAGGATTCGATTCGTGAGTTTGGGATTGGGTAGTAATGTGAAAAAATCAATCGATGGGGAAGGATCTTACTCAAGGATTCTTCAATAGTAGGGGAAAATGATGTTGCAGGTATTGGGTAAGGTTTCTTTGATGTATGTAACTCTCAAGGGACTAGGCCTTTCTCTTCAATATTTTTAATGGTTGCATGAAATGATTTAAATTCTTCTATAGAGTGTCTAGGTGTCTAATGGTAGTCACAAACGGCTTCAAAATTATACCAGGAAGGTTTCTAACCTCGATTTTTTGATGGTTTAAGAGGAGGTAACACTATGAGTTATTATTGAAGCAATTTTTGTCAAATAGTTGCATAGTGTCCTTTTGATGTGAGGTTGAAGGAAATGATGTTTCTTTTAATTTAATGGTCATGGGAGGTGTTTTTTTTTTATGTGGGTTATTTGATAGTTTTTTTATGAGTTGTTTTTTATTTTGTGATGGCGATTGGTGGTATGGACGAGGGATGAGGCCCTATGATAGAGGGTTGATGTTTGGTTCTTTATATAGGAGTGTTGGAACAATTTATAATGGCAAACTTTTTAGATGGGGAAAGGAAACTTTGGGGTTACATGGATGATAATGGGATGTGAATTCATCATATGAACTTTTCATAATCTGAATGATGGGTTGTTTTTGAGGTGTTTGTGAAGGATCCCTAGAAGGGTGGATGAAGAGGAGGTAGCTACAGATTTGGAAGGTTCACTTTGGATAGCAGATTGTGGGGATGTTTCTAATTGTTTGGATGTTGATTCGGGTTTGTTAATAGAGGTGAGTGTGGGTGTGGATTCGGTAAAAGATGATTTTTTATTGATGGTGTTTATGGTATAGTGGGCTTGTACCTTGTTCATTTGGGGTTGACTATTCGATGGGGGATGATTCGAGTAAAAGGTTGTTTGAAGCTGTAAAGGTTCTAATTATGAGGAGAATTAGGGTTGTATAAATGTATCTCTCATTTGTCATTTAGATCATGAAGTACATTATAGAATGAGTGACAAATTTCAATGTTGTGACCTTTGACCCTACGGTATTTATAATACTCATTATCTTTATACAAGAAGGTTTGGAAACGAGAAGTTTCAATAGGATGGATGGTTGGAAAAGAGATCATATTAGCAATGAGAAGTTTATCAAAGACTGCACTATAAGTCTCTCCAATAGGGGTATAGTTACATTGAGGTCAGGAGCTTTTGATGGTCAAATGTTCCTTGAGCATATTTGATGATCGACATTGGGTGATGATTTGGGTTTGTATGCGAATTTGGAAGATGATTTGGATGGGAAATCAGATTTTGGTTTCTTTGGTCTAAGTTTGACTCTACCTTCTTCAAGAGCATGAATTTCAAGTTTATGGTCCATAATAAAGGCTTCATAAAACGTTTGAAATGATTGGAGTTGGAGTGTGGAAGAAATATGTTTTGCGCATGAACGGGAAAATAATTCAATTATTCTATTTGTGGGAGAGAAAATGATAATTAATTGATTATAACCCTCCAGTGAGCTATAAAGTTAGTAATAGATCCATCCTCATATTTTTTAATAGTATATAGGTTTGTGATGGTGATTTTACGGGTGATATTTATCAAGAAATGTTTGAGGAACAAGTTGGGCGAGTTATGCAAATGAAAAGAGGGAATATTGTGGAATGTTCTTATACAAATATAAGGTAGGTCCTACCAAGCACATCAAGAATTTTCTTAGCATAAGGTCTTGGTCATGAGATATAACGTAACAAGCATGATGAAAGCCTCGGATGTGCTATTGGGGGTCTTCCTTGCTATAGATTCTGAGGAATTTGGGAATCTCCTAGTGAAGAGGGTAAGTTGTATATGGTACGGGAGGGGTGAATAGGTTCATTACATATTTGTTCATATGATAGTGTATTCTTAGGACCCATGGAGGTAGCTTCAAGGATGGATATGTGGTCCATTAAGGCATGAAGAGGGTCGATCTGTGGTTTTTATTGTGTGCTAGATGAGGATGAACCGGGTTGATTAACTGATAATTGATAAAGATGGTGATATGATTGATATTTTTGTGGGATATTTTGTTGGAAGGGAATGTTTTACTGAAGGATGTTCATAGTAATATTGTAGGTAGGTTGTGAGACTATAGGTTGTGATGGTTGGATATATTGATACTAAGGAGGGATGGATGTATAAAAAGGAGGCAATGATTGTTATGGTGTGTGCTAGAAGGGAATAAATGTTTGGATAAGGGGCTGAGAATACTGAGGCACTTGTTGAAAGGGGACAAAAGTGAAAACAAGGGGTTGTGATGATTGTGGGATTATTTTAAGGGGATTAGATGCATGGATAAGGGGTTGGGATTTTTGTGACGAGGTTTTGGAAGAAGAAAATGATTATGATGGTTGAGGTACATGTTTTGATATAAGTGAGGTAGAAAATTATTGCAAAGCCAAATGAGTAATGGAAATAAGACTGGTATTAATTAAAGGTGCAGATGTGGGAATAAACATAGTAATGTTTTGAAGGGGTGGTATGTTTTTTTGAGATGGTGGTGGTTGAGATATGCTAATAGGGACAACGGCGTAACTCACATGAGGTGTTTGAATGGTAGAGGAATATGGAGGGGTTTATGTCGGTAAAGAGGTGTTTGTATCATTTTGAAGTGGTGTAGAACTAGTTGAGGGGTCAGGTTGCTCAATGGCCATGTCTTGTGAATAAATCACGTAAAGGTCAAAGGTAATCATGGGGACCGAAGACACAAAAGTAGATGTTTCTTAACAACTCGCTAGTAGGATAGGAATATATTTACTAGATGACATGTTTTTGGTTTGGATCGATGAGATGGGAAAAACCACATGAAGAATCAAGTGTATATAGAATTTTTTTAGGTAATGATGATCTAAGATAGACACCCCTAGTAGCAAGGTATGCATTAAGAGCCATGAGGTTTAAGTAAAGGATTTATGAGAAGATAGGATGCTCGTTGTTGAAGAACTAGGGACCAAGGGAATCAATTCTTTAAGATGAATCAGATTGACTACTAGGATAATGTGGTTTTTCTTGATCTTTGGGTGAGGTTGAAGAAACATTTTTTCATTCATGAAAGGAATTACGGGTGTTCTAAAGAGTTTTTTGAGTGTTATTAATGGAACATGCAATATCCTCTATCATTTTTTCTATATTTTCAGGTTGGGGTGTTGATAAAAGTTCTTGGCGTTGATAAATGAGTCATTAGGATTCATCTAGTTGGGTTTTGTCTTGTTGTAAATTTTGGTGGTATTGTGGTGTGGATTGTTGGAATGGGTGGACATGTTTTATGAAGTATGGATACAAGATTGTTTTCTTGTAAGTACCATATTAACAAACACACAATCACCTAGAAAAATGAAAATAAATCTAGATTGGTTGATTATAAACAATAAGTAAAATCACACAAAAAGAGTTTGATTATCTTGATTAATTAAGAAAAAGTGGAATATGTAAAACGTCTTATAGGATCCTAGGAAATGGCCGTTTATGGATGGTTTTAGGTAATGTTTAAGGATGGAGTCCTCGATATACCCAAGGGATGGTGAGGCCTAAATATTTTTGGTGCCAATATAGAGCCCGGTATTAGGCCTACCCCCTCATTTCATGGTTCGCAGTTGATAAGAGAGTTGGGTTCTCACCAATATACCGACAATCAATGGTTTATAGTCAGCCAAAACACCGATTGAGTTTCCCTATTAGGTGATGAAATTAAAAGGAACGATAACCAAATCGTACCAAGCCAAGAACACATATGCTAATCAAACACCGCGATCAATAAGATGAAAGCAATTCACCAGAATAAATTTACACAAAACCTTTGCAAACAAATAAGTAGCAATATCATTTGAGTGTGTTATCCCATAAAATTGGCAAGGGAAATTTTACGATAACCCTACCAAAATGTTCGGTCCTCGTCAGGACATAGGGTAAGCATTGCAAAATTCCCCTTTAATTCCTTTGGTCTTTTTGGCACGGCACAAAATGAAGTTTAGGGTAAGCACACACATTCCTTTGGTGGTGAAGCCTCGACACACATTTTGGTGCGCCTCACCATGTTGCGCCTTTCTTGCATGCACCAAGGTGCATGCGCCTTTGTGTCAACAATATTTTTGTTGTGCCGCATTTTGGTGCGCCAAAGGGTGCACGTATTTCCATGTTGACACACTTTTGGTGTGCCAAGGGCGCACATAACTTCGTGTTAACATGTGTTTTGATGCGCCAAAGGGCGCAAGCTTTCCAGTGTCGACAGGTGTTTTGATGCGCCACTTCAAAAAGTGGTTGGCGCATTTATTACAACTTTGCCTATATATAGGCGCATCCGCCTGTCACTTTCACCAGTCAGAAAACACGTGATTGTTCTTTTTCCTCTGCACCTGTCAGCATGCCTGTCATTCTCGTATCGCGTCGTGGACCCAGTTTCACCTCTCACATTATATATATTCTGGTAAGTGGTCCTTATTGCTCTCATGTTTTATGTTTTGGTTATTGGCTGTTTGTTTGTGGGGTTGGATAGAATGATCTGTGAAACCATGAAACCTCCCTTTTCTATTTTTTTTGTCCTCCCCCATGCACTTCTCCCTCTTTCCAGATCTGCTGGTAAAGAGGACTCTGCCTCTGAAAAAATCACTTGGATCTCTTTGTTTTAGCTTGTTCATCATCCAAGGAACCCTGCAGAAGAGGCTTAAACACATGTAACCCCTCCAGAGGAAGAAAAAGACTTAAAAATTGATAGACTACTTTTTCCTCTTTGCAGTAATCACCACCCTTGCAACATGAAGTACAGTCATGCCAACGGCGCATCCACCATGCCTGCTGCATAAAAAATAGTTGCACCCTCAAAGCACACTTTCCTTGCTTGCAACACCCGCTAACCCTGCCCTCTTGGCGCACCAAACTCATGTGTAACATTGCAAAAACTTGTGCCATTGGCACACCTTGCATCCATGCAACACCAACCTTACTTGCGCCAAGTACAAAACTATTAATGGCGTGGCGCATCCCTTATTACAACAACATCATGTCATGCAGACCTTCCATGCGCCATGCCAAGTTCCCCTATGGCGCACGAAAAAATGATGTTACACGCATTAAACCTACGCCCTTTGGCGCATCCTGTACCGTGTAACATGAAAAATATCAGTGCCCATTATAAAATGCATATATATGGCGCAGGCGCACTTCCGCTTGCAACAACAAAAAATGTCATCTGCAGTGTCCATGCGCCTGCGCCCTTTGGCGCTGATTTGTCCCTTGCAGCACCCCTTTTCTGTGCACCATACTATTTAACCCTACAACCTGCAGTGTTCATGCGCCCTGCGCCCTGAGGCCTTAAAATTGCTAACTCTTCCTTCTGTCAATGCTTTAATGGAAGATCAAATAACTAATATGACTTTCCTGCGTTGGGTTTCACTTCTTCTTCTTGCAGATCAACAACTGAGTTCAGAACTACATATGTCAACATCAAGTAAGAGACCAACCAAGTCTAAGGGAAAAGCCAAGCTCACAGAGGAAGAAATGAAGTACAAATATCAGAGGGTCAGGATGCCGAATCCCAGGCAGAGTGTGACCTGGATATAAGAGACTCAGAACTTGGTCACATTGATATGGAGGATTTCTAGGCCAGAACCGGAGGGTCACAAGAAGTCCCTGGATGGACAAACTGGTAGGTAGTGGACTGCATTTTGCTGGGGGGATCCCAGTCAGTGCTGTGAATAACGAGTTCATGATGGTAGTAGCCTGCTGCTACAACAAAGACACAAGGTGTGTCCAGAATGAGAAAGGTGAGGTCGTGATCAACCTCACTACCCGGCACTTTGAAATAATGCTTGGCATTCCTCACCACCGGCACTTTGTGGCCGTAAGCAGGAAGATTGCACCAAGGCTTGGGATGATAATGAAGACTAGTGTATGTAATTAATGAATGAGGTATACCTGAAAAACAAGAAGGTGGTGACCAGATGGCCACAAGTCATTCATCGCAGTGATTTCTCAGAGGAACTAAGTGATACCATCACGTTCCTAAGCAGAGTATTTGGGCTTCCTGATGCCCACTACTTTCATAAATGGATGCTTTGAGATACTTGGAGACAATGAACAAGAATGTGCCAGATCAACGCTTCGAGTGGGCGGAGATCATAAGCAGCACTATATCGAGCAGCTCCAACAACTTACCATAATGGGGAGGTTCTACATGAACTCCTACGTAGTTTATGCTGCAGCCTCGGAGAGAGATTATCCAGCGTTGATGCGGTGCGGGGTTTGGCCCCAAGTAAAAATATATGAATACTATCCAGAGCTGAAGCTGGAAAATAGTATCTCTCAGTTTACAAAGATTAATGATGCCTTCTTCTACGGCATCATGCCTTTGAGGCCAAACATGACTCATGGTCATACGACCAAGAGCATTGTTGCTGCAACAGAGAAATGGGGGGCCTTGTTCACACAATTCCCCACCTTCACCTATCTAAGGGAAGCCAACTTCTTGGGAGAACCAACCAAATTGCCAAGATATGCCGGCCCCAAGCTAATCCTGTTGGAGCTATCAAGACAGCTCGTAACCTACCACGAGAAGTGCTTAAAGAGAAAGAAGGGTGGAACTCCTTTCCCCCTCACAGTGGGTAGGTACACTTGTCTTTCTCACCACAAAGCACGGGAGATGTTTGTTGAGTGGAGCTACTCTAAATCTAAAGCACAACTTCCCGGTGAGGCCCACTTTCGACCCAAGGAATTTCCTGCCTAGAGCCAAACTCGATCCGATCCACATTCCACAGATCGAGGATATTTATATCGACCTGTATCATGAGGTCGAGCTCAGAAGGAAAGACCATTCCCGCTTGGCCTTGGCTGAAATCATCCAGTACGGCGTAGCCATCGTCCCAAAAGGTTATCAAACTGCTGATCAAGAGGTTGATCAGGTATATCTTGACACGGGTGGGGACGACTGGCCTTTTTTGTGTAATTGATAGAACCAAAGCACCTCAGACAATAGAAGAAAGGGTCAAAGAAACTCTGCGGAGAGAAACAGAGCACTGGTGCAGAATGAATGGCCTCATCTACCTCGGAGTTGATTTCACCACATCTCCATTGGGAAATGCACCTTCCAAGCCAAAACATCTGCCAAAGAGCAAAGGGAAAGACAAGGAGGGTGAGTCAAGCTCCACCCAAGAGGAAGCTCCTGAAAGTCCTCCTTCCGCTTCACAAGAATGGGTTGTAATCCCGGAAAGCCTGGAAAAAGAAGCAGCGGAAGATGTTCCGATAGGCACATCCACTCAGGATGTTGCCACTACTACAACTATTGAGGTCCCTTCTATCTCTTCTCCCTCTCCTCCTTCCCCTCCTCGAGTGACCCAAGACCATTCCTTTGGTCGTATCCTCTCCCCATCTCTCTTGCTTTGTTCCCCCTTCCTCATCGTCCATCTTCTCTTCTCTCACAGAGCTGTCCCCCACCATTTCTTCCCTCATCTCTCAGCTCCCTTCCATTCCCATGTCTACCTCCCCTGCAGTATCTCTTCCTCCCGTGAGCACTTCCTCGGCCTCCCTCTCAATGCCGCCTCCAAGTGTCTCACACGCATTTTCCTCTCTACTCTGCATTTGCTCCCTTTTCTATTTCCGGCCCCTCTCCCATAAGTCCAGCATGGATCTCTCGGCAACTGAGCCAACAAAAGAGGAAAGTTCCCATCACACCGATGGACTTTTCCATTATCCCATCAAAGGGGACCAAGAAGCAAAAGCCTATAACCTGCTTCTCTCAGAGTGCGTCAGGAGAGAGAGTAATGGAGATAGCATACCCCAATCCTTTAAAGGATAAAAAGGATCTGTCTTCGACAGATTACATAGTGACCCAAGTCACAATGGGGACATCTTTAGAAAGCCTTCAAGGAGAGGCCCTATCTGTAGTTGACGCCCTTTGCAAGAAGCTCCGGAAGCGAAAAGGAGAGAAAAGGCATTAAAGGAGCAAAATAAACATCTTCTCCACGCCTTGCAGAAAATGGGCAGTGCGCCTCCTACAACTACCGCCGAAACTCCTGAGCCTTTGAGCCAGGATAAGATTAATGAATATGCCAAAATCGGTGAGCAGGGTATGGCAGTTTCCACTGGAGGAACCAAATCCTCAAAGAAAGTGAGGAGTGATGCGAGTTCACGGATTATATCAGAATATCAATCGGGTGAACAAAGAGCTCCAGGCGATAGCAGGACCCATCTCGAAGAGTTGGACCATGCCAGGATGTAGCATGAGACCTTTCAGAAAATGCTCAACTGTTCAGTCGAAGATCTGGTCAAGTTCGGTGTCTTTGGACATCCCAGAGCCCTCAACAAAATCCTTTCTACTCTGGATTATCGGGTTGATCAGCTGGAGTTCATCTGGAGAAGATTGACAAAATAAAGGAGGAAGCCCTAGATGCAATGCATCAAATGGAGCAAATTGTCTTGAGAATGTCTCTAGGTTTGCTCACTCCTTCTTTCACCTTAAGAAAGGTGGATGAAACTATTCGGATCTTCAAGGAGATCATTTCACGAGGTTGGGACCAGAGGTCACTTTTGACGCCGAATCCATCAACAACCTGTTGGCTGTCGTGACTTCATTGGGTACCTGATAGAGGCAGAAAATGATTATTCCAAACTCCCAGAAAAGCTCATAGATGAGTGGGAGACTTGCGAGGCTATCAGTGATCGACACAAGGATCCTTCCCAGGATCAACTTCAACCCATGATCAGCAAGTTCATGGAATACCGTGCCCAGTTCCACATCTCGTCACCTGAGCAGCAGCAAAAGTAGGATACCCCCTTTCAGCCATGGGACGACGATGAATAGTTTCCTTCTTCCGACTTTCTCCTTGTAATTATCTAAAGTGTGTTGACACAAATGATGACATCATCCATGTTGCACCATGGGATGATGTCATCCACAAAGTTGTCAAAAGTCAACAAATGACTTTGGAATCTCTTGTAAGATATTTTTGTAATTAGGTGGTTGGTTTGTTTTTGCCTTCTTTTCTTCTCTCTTCTATATATACTTGAATACTTGTTGTATTCAAGGGTGGATACTTTTCAGATGAGAAATAGAAGTAAGAAGAAAAGACTTTGAGCTTTTTTGTGAGAAGAAACAAACATTAATACAATATTTAGACTTTGTGCTGAATACATGTGTTTTACATCAGACCTTTCTTATGTTAGATCTGTATGTTTGTTCTGTTGAATCTACCTCTACTTTATTGTCATTTATTCATCAGTATTGCTTTGTTCATCTATGCGAGTAGGTTGGCTCTGTTTACTACCACCCCAAAACATAGACCCTCTGACCTTTCTACTTTGGAATTCATTTCTTTTCTTCCTTCAGATCCATCTTCCTTCCTTTCCTTCCTTCATTCCTTTCTGTTCTTCGTCGAAACACCTCTACTGGGATGAGATCCCAACCCCTGAAGGCAGAATATTGTGAGACTTGCACAAGATTCCTGCTGGTAGAATAGCAATAAACCAGTTTCACTTTCTTTGACTCAAAGAGGGCTATGCCTGCACTGCTTTGTTGGCTCATTATCCATAGATCTGCCCAAGCGACTGATTTTCAAACCAATAGTTTTTGGCGACTCTACTGGGGATCGAACAGATCTATAGATCTATGATAGTGGTATGATAGAAAATCAGTAAAAATCAGAAAAATCACTACCTGTTTGCAAATTTTAACTTTTGTTCAAAATCCAAAATTTTCACAAAAGTGACCCAAATTGAAAATTTTCTTCAGAGATCCATAGATCTGGGCTAGATAGAGATCTTTAGTTCACTGAGTTTTTACAAAAATCCGTATTTTTCCGTAGATCTGAGTTTCTGACAGTTTACCAAAATTTTCAAACTCTTTGAAAAGTCAACTCTAGATCTGAAAATCAGCTTACTAAGTTTTACCATCATTTTATCCTTGTTAATCAAACAAATAAACTGCAATCGGTTTTCAAGAGGAGGATAAAATTTAAATATTCAGAAAAGTACATGCTGCTGATTTTTGTCAGAATAATCAGAAAATCAGCAGGTACAGCCAAAAAGAGTTCTTAAATCGCTCCAAAAATTACAGATCTGGAAGGTACACTGGCAGGTGAACCATTTACTCGTAGCAGGAGAGCTCGTGGAGAAGTTGATCTTACCTTCGACCTGCTTCAAAGGCACAACTTCAGTGTAACACTAGCTCGCTTCTCGTCACTAAGTTCAGCTGACCGGTCATCCAGGAGTGTCTCACCTCCACGAAGGAAGCATCTCTCATCGGGAACATCTACATCACTTTGTAGTGCCTTGCTGTTTGCTCGGTGGGCTGTACTTCCAGCCATGTTCTTTTTCAGCCGTCAAATGGCAGTACCATGGGGAAATGCTATGGGCCCCCTGGCTTTGCCGCATCCTGTTCACATGCTCCCACATGGAAATCGAAAGAATTTTCCCAAATTTGATGGGAGTGGAAACCAAAGCATGGATTCACATATATCTGCATTCATCATGTCATGCAGTATCCTAGATGTGACCCATGAAGATGTGTCGGTTCACCTTTTTCTAGAAACCTTGCAAGGACCCGGTGAATGGTTTCAGCATTTGCCGGCCGGATCTATTACTAGTTGGGCCACCTTGCGGGCTGCATTTGAAGATAGGTATAAGCCTTCCGAAGATGCGTTGCATGTTACTGTCAAAGATCACTCACCTAAAGAAAGAGGCCAATGAAACTATGCGTGACTTCATCACCCATTTCAATTCACTGATCAACCGTGTTCCGCCTACCATGCTTCCAACACCGGAGAATCAGAAGTGTTTCTTCGTAAATGCTATGAGCTCAAAAGTAAGTTTCTTACTCCTGCAAGAACAAGTAGCTACCTTGATTCTCACCCAGGCTACTACCATCCAAATCGAAGATAACTTGCTAATATCTAGCGAATTAAAAAGGGAATCATCCAAGCTTAAAGCTTCGAGCCCTTCTCCCACTACTTCATCTGATCGGCATTTCAAAAGATGGTGAATGACTTGCTCGCATTAAAGAAGCAGTTAGCCCAAGCTTCCCCCAGTTCCTCATACTGGGATATTCCACGAAGAACTTTCACTCCCAACAGCATCCCGCATAGGCCGCGTTTTCCTGCAACTGCTCCGCGGTTGGCGCTTGAGGCTCCTCCGGTCAACGCTTTAGCCGAGATCGAAGAAGAAGAGAAAAATTATGAAGAACCTTCATCTCAAGGCGAAGATGATCAAGATGTCGGTGAACCGACTGGTGACTCTACTATCGGGTATATGGAATTTGATGAGGAAGAATCTGACGAAGAAGAGGGTACCCAAGGATATGCAAGCGGACAATCATATGTTGTTTTTACCCTACTCGTGAGGAAAAGAAGTAGAGGTCACTTTATGATGTGCGAGAAAGAGAAGGCTGCATCATCCACGCCCCCAACTATTGCTAAAAGAGGTAATCCTCTTCCTGCTCAACCCCCTATTAAGTCTTTTACAAAGAAATCTTTTCCTCCCATCTCTCCTCCAAATCAGCCTTCTTCTATTTCCATGAAGACCAGTAACTTTACCCTACCATCATGAAATGAAGGACTCATTCCTCCATCAACGCAACCCTTGGCCACGTTTGACATAATTGACCACACTAAAAAGACCAAGATCCAAATGTCTGAAGCTGAGTACCTTCAGTCAAACCCCGAACAACTTGTAAGGTTGACTGAATACATCCAAAGTCAGGTTGTCATAACTAATCAGGTTTCCCCAAAAGGAATCCTTTCCACTCCTCCTTCATCCGCATAAATGTTGCCTCGACTTCCACATCAGGAAAGATAGAACCTTTCTACCTCTCCCTCCTAATCAATGGCCACAAGCTAAGTAATTGCATAATTGATTCTGGAGCTTCTGATAACGTCATGCCGGAAAAAGTCACCCATGCTTTAGGCCTCACCCTTACCAAGCCTTTTGGAAGATGTTATTCCTTGGAAACCAAGCAGGTTCCACTGATTGGTCAGATCAAAGACGCTCAGTTTGCGTTTGCAGCATTCCCGGAGAAAAGGGTAAAAATGACCGTCCTTGTTGCCGATATTCCAGCAACCTATGGAATTCTCTTTGGGAAGGAGTTTTGCGAGTGAAGTTGGGGGGGAGATTCATATGGGTGGTCTAAGGCTAGAATCCCCGTCAAAGGTGTAATATAAACATTGGAGCCAGAATCACAAAAGAAGTACTTGGTTACTAACTCTGAGGACCCCAAAGCCCAAATTCTTTTCGAATCATCAGGAATGGGGAACTATTTCTTGTCTACCGAGTCGACTAGAATGGTTGTTCTCATCAAGAAGAAGATCTCAACAAGATCTGGACTTTGCGGTTTGATGGCAGTTGTGTAACTAGTGGATGTGGTGCCGGAGCCGTGCTAATATCTCCCGAAGAGAGAGATTATTCCTCTCTCTTTCAAGTTACATTTTTTTAACACAAATAATACTGCTGAGTATGAATCTCTACTACTTGGCATGCAAGCCACAAAGGAAAGAGGAATCAAGAATCTGAAAGTACAAGGTGATGCAGAGCTGGTCGTAAATCAAGTTAAAAGGATATACCAAGTGAAGAATGAAAGGCTCAGACATTACCACAACGTATGCGGTGTGGGACAACATCGAAGAGTTTGATGCTTTTCAATAAAAGCTATCCCAAGAGCTCAGAATGACATGGCGATTCATTGGCCATTTCAGCATCCCTCATGCTCCCTCACCTAGGTTTGAAAACAGACAAATATACCATTGAGGTGGTTTTCCGCCCAAGCGTGCTGGACAATTCTCAGCATTGGCAAGTATTCAACAATGACAATCAACTCATTGCCTTTCTAGAAAAGGCAGAAAATTTTAGTGAACTTCATTTTGAAGGATCCACTTCTACATGCCGCGAATCAGTTACCGATCAAAATGAAGAATCAAAAGGAAGCGATGGCATATGCCAGCTCAAAGGAAATAAAATCCCAAAAGGCCTGGTCTCCCTAGAGCGGTTGTTTGACAGGCATGATCGCTTTGTTAAAAAGAAAAGGTGAGATGATCCTAACTCCTCCCCAGAAACCGAACCGGTCAATTTAGGTTCGGTAGAACATCCATAGTTTGTGAACATTGGAAAATGTTGCACACCTGAAGAGAAGCGGAAGTTTGTCAAACTGCTGAAGAAATACATGGATGTATTGGCATGGTCCTACATGCGATCTAAAGTATTTTAAGCCGAAGGACGTCAGCATGATATCCCGTTGAAAGAAGACGTCAAACCTTTTCGCCAGAAGCTAGAGACATTATAATCCTAAGATCTCAGGTACTATCCAGGCTGAAATTCAGAAAATGTTGGATGCACGGATCATTTTTCCTATCCATCACAGTACTTGGGTGGCAAACATTGTGCCAGTGCACAAGAAGAATGGTGAGATACGCATATGTGTAGATTTTCACAACCTGAATCAGGCATCCCTGAAGGACAACTACCCACTTCCCATAATGGATCAGGTTCTAAGCGGTGGTAACTGGATCAGAAATGTTGTCCATGCTTGATGGTTTTTAGGCTACAATCAGATTGAAGTCTCACCTGAAGACCAATTTAAAACAACATTCACTACTCCTTGGGGTACGTTTGCTTATAGCAGGATGCCTTTTGGCCTGACCAATGTTGGTGCCACTTTCCAGTGAGCGATGGACTTTGCGTTCAAAGGTATGATGGGGAAGGTCATCGTAGTCTACTTAGATGACTTAACTGTGTTCTCTAAATGGTGAAATGATCATTGTGATCATTTGGAGCAAGTATTGATTAGATGCCGAGAGCACGGGATCTCCTGAATCGAAAAAGTCCATTTTCGGAGTCACGAGAGGAAATTGCTAGGACATGTTGTTAGCAAAGAAGGGACAAAGATAGATACCAAAAGAGTTAAGGCTATTCAGAGCCTTACTTTACCTACAAGCAAGACCGGCGTTCACTCTTTCTTCGGAAAAGTGAATTTTCTCAGGCGCTTTGTTCCCGACTTTGCTGAAAAGACTCGTCATATATTAGACATGATGAAAGGGTCACCAAATTTCGATGGAGCGAAGAAGGGAAGAAGTCATTTGAGGAAATAAAAGCCTCCGTCGCTCACGCGCCAGTCCTGGTATGTCCCGATTTCTCCAAAGATTTTATTATGTATAGCTATGCATCCGAGCACACTGTATCGGCCATCCTAATGCAAAAGAATTCTCAAAATGTTGAATCCCGATTGCATTTATGAGCTCTCCTCTCAAGCCTCACGAATTAAAAATGTCCCAGTTAGAGAAAACATGCCTTTGCCATTGTCAAAGCAGTTAAGAACTTCAGGTATTACATTCTAAATTCTCATACGGTGGTTCTAGTGCCTGACACGGCAGTAAAGTCTATCTTAACTCAACAGGAGTTAGGAAGTTTGCGAGGGAATTGGATTGCAAAAGTCCAGGAGTACGATCTGGATATAAAACCAACCAAGTTAGTAAGAGGCAAAGGCCTATGTCAACTTATGGCTGAAAACCAAGATTCAGAAGTTCGGAGGAAAAGATGATTGCACCAATGGAGCACAAAGCCAGTTGGAGAAACCCGATTCACTGCCTATGGTCCTATTTGTCACAACCAGCGATGAGTGGTATTCCGATATTGCTTTCTTTCTCACCTATGGCGAATGCCCAGCTCATCTAACTACAAAGGAGAAGCACGCTATAAAGCTCAGAGTAGCCAGATATATCATCTGGGATGACGGTTTATACAAACGTGGAATAGATGGCATCTTCTTGCGATGTGTTGACAAGCCACAACAAGTGAAGTTACTTGAGAGTTTTCATGATTCGGCTGTGGGGCCATTTCTCCTCTTCCGTGATGGTGCACACAAGATCATCGGGCCAGGTATTATTGGCCGACATGCTTTTCCAGAGATCTGACCACACAGGTAGCAAAGTGTGAGCCTTGCCAGCAGTTTGTCGGCAAGCCCAAATTGGCTACTTTTCCCCTCAGGCCGGTCATTGTCGACGAACCATTCAAGCAGTGGGGAATTGATTTTATTGGTGCACTCAATCCCAATCAAGTGTTCGGACATAGTTATGTCCTAACAGCAATAGATTACTTCACCAAGTGGGTGGAAGCCATACCTGTTAAACACGCCACTTCCGAGGTCGTTTGTAATTTCATCAAAGAGAATATTATTGTCAGGTTTGGCGTTCCGAACAAGATTGTTGCTGATAATGCTTCCAACTTCTCTTCACGGGAAGTTATTAGTTTTTCTATGAATACGGAATAACTTTGGCTCACGCCTCAGATTATTACCCTCAGGGAAATGGTCAGGCAGAATCCAGTAATAAAAACTTAGTAACCATCATACGAAAGCTAGTGGATGAGAATCAACGAATGTGGCACAAGTCCTTATACGATGCTTTGTGGGCGGACCGCATCACTCCCAAGAGATCTCTCGGTATGTCACCTTTTCAAGTGTTATATGGCACCGATGCCGAGCTTCCCATTTCTGCTGAACTCCCTGCTCTGCGCTTGGCATGAGCAATCGAAGATGAGACTTTCCAAAATTCTCTTGAGAAGAGGATCATGTATCTAGCAGAGCTCGAAGAAAAGAGAGTAAGAGTGGTCGACAGGATCACCGAACATCAGAATCAGGTAAAAATATTGTTCGATAAAAAAGCTAAGCAAAGAAATTTCCAGGTGGGAGACCTCGTCCTTTTGTGGGACAAATGAAGAGAGCCAAAGGGCATGCATGGAAAATTTGATTCCCTGTGGAGAGGGCCTTTCAAGATCAAGCAGCTCAATGGAGAGAATACTTTCTATCTCTCGTATCCGGATGGAACTGGACTCCCGCTTCCCTATAGCGGGCAGCATCTGAAAATCTTCAGGAAGTAGAGCTTGCTCTCTTCTTTGTACAGTTTACTTCAGTTGTGTGTTTATTTTTGTCATGTGTTTCTCTTTTGTTGGTTGTGTGTTTCCCTTTTGGTCGCCCTTGTTTTTGACTCTGTTACCCAATGGATAGGCACACGTGAAGATCTGGGATTCTCTACCCCTGATTTCCGTTCAGAGATAGTCCCCAGAAAGAGCATTTGTTATCCCAGTAAAATTTGCTGAGGGCAATTTTGAGATAACCCTACCAAAATTTTGTTTACGGTCCTCGTCGGGGACTCCTTGCGTTGGAACATTGCAAAAATTCCTTCCCGGGAAATCTAGTTTTCCGAACTTAGCCATTTTGGTCTTTTTGGTTGGGCACACCTAATGTCTATGCAACATAGGGTAAGCATGCGCCCCCTTTAATTCCTTTGGTGCACGGTTTGAAGTGTCGACACACATTTTGGTGCGCCTCACCATGTTGCGCCTTTCTTGCATGCGCAAGGCGCATGCGCCTTTGTGTCAACAATATTTTTGTTTGCGCACATTTTGGTGCACGAAAGGGTGCACGTATTTCCGTGTTGACAACACTTTTGGTGTGCCAAAGGTGCACATAACTTCGTGTTAACATGTGTTTTGATGCGCCAAAGGGCGCAAGCTTTCCAGTGTCGACAGGCATTTTGATGCGCCACTTCAAAAAGTGGTTGGCGCATTTATTACAACTTTGCCTATATATAGGCGCATCCGCCTGTCACTTTCACCAGTCAGAAAACACGTGATTGTTCTTTTTCCTCTGCACCTGTCAGCATGCCTGTCGTTCTCGTATCGCGTCGTGGACCCAGTTTCACCTCTCACATTATATATATTCCTGGTAAGTGGTCCTTATTGCTCTCATGTTTTATGTTTTGGTTATTGGTTGTTTGTTTGTGGGGTTGGATAGAATGATCTGTGAAACCATGAAACCTCCCTTTGTTGTTTTTGCTGTCCTCCCCCATGCACTTCTCCCTCTTTCTAGATCTGCTGGTAAAGAGGACTCTGCCTCTGAAAAAATCACTTGGATCTCTTTGTTTTAGCTTGTTCATCATCCAGGAACCCCTGAAGAGGCTTAAACACATGTAACCCCTCCAGAGGAAGAACAAAGACTTAAAAATTGATAGACTACTTTTTTTCCTCTTTGGCGCAGTCGCCACCCTTTGCAACATGAAGTACAGTCATGCACCAGCGCATCCACCATGCCTGCTGCATAAAAAATAGTTGCGCCCTCAAAGCGCACTTTCCTTGCTTGCAACACCCACTAACCCTGCGCCCTCTTGGCGCACCAAACTCATGTGTAACATTGCAAAAACTTGTGCCATTGGTGCACCTTGCATCCATGCAACATGACCTTACTTGCGCAAGTACAAAACTGTTAGCAGCGGTGCATCCCTTATTACAGCAACATCATGTCATGCAGACCTTCCATGCCGTGCCAAGTTCCCTGTGGCACGAAAAAATGATGTTACATGCATTAAACCTGCGCCCTTTGGCGCATCCTGTACCCGTGTAACATGAAAAATATCAGCGCCCGTTATAAAATGCATATATATGGCGCAGGCGCACTTCCGCTTGCAACAACAAAAATGTCATCTGCAGTGTCCATGTGCCCTGTGCCCTTTGGTGCTGATTTGTCCCTTGCAGCACCCCTTTTCTGTGCACCATACTATTTAACCCTGCAACCTATAGTGTTCATGCCCTACGCCTGAGGCCTTAAAATTGCTAACTCTTCCTTTTGTCAACACTTTAATGGAAGATCAAACAACTAATATGACTTTCCTGCGTTGGGTTTCACTTCTTCTTCTTGTAGATCAACAACTAAGTTCAGAACTACATATGTCAACATCAAGTAAGAGACCAACCAAGTCTAAGGGAAAATCCAAGCTCACAGAGGAAGAAATGAAGTACAAATATCGGAGAGGTCGGGATGCCGAATCCCGGGCGAGTGTGACCTGGATATAAGAGACTCAGAACTTGGTCACATTGATATGGAGGATTTCTGGGCCAGAACCCGGAGGGTCACAGGAAGTCCCTGGATGGACAAACTGGTAGGCAGTGGACTGCATTTTGCTGGGGGGATCCCAGTCAGTGCTGTGAATAATGAGTTCATGATGGTAGTAGCCCGCTGCTACAACAAAGACACAAGGTGTGTCCAGAATGAGAAAGGCGAGGTCGTGATCAACCTCACTTCCGGCACTTCGAAATAATGCTCGGCATTCCTCACCACCGGCACTTTGTGGCCGTAAGCCAGGAAGATTGCACCAAGGCTTGGGATGATAATGAAGACCAGTGTATGTAATTAATGAATGAGGTATACCTGAAAAACAAGAAGGTGGTGACCAGATGGCCACAAGTCATTCATCATAGTGATTTCTCAGAGGAACTAAGTGATACAATCACGTTCCTAAGCAGAGTATTTGGGCTTCCTGATGCCCACTACTTTCATAAATGGATGCTGAGATACTTGGAGACAATGAACAAGAATGTGCCAGATCAACGCTTCGAGTGGGCGGAGATCATAAGTAGCACTATATCCGAGCAGCTCCAACAACTTACCACAACGGGAGGTTCTACATGAACTCCTACGTAGTTTATGTTGCTGGCCTCGGAGAGAGATTACCCAGCGTTGATGCGGTGCGGGGTTTGGCCCCAAGTAAAAATATATGAATACTATCCAAAGCTGAAGCTGGAAAATAGTATCTCTTAGTTTACAAAGATTAACGATGCCTTCTTCTATGGCATCATCTACCTTTTGAGGCCAAACATGACTCACGGTCATACGACCAAGAGCATTGTTGCTGCAACAGAGAAGTGGGGGGCCTTGTTCACACAATTCCCCACCTTCACCTATCTAAGGGCAGCCAACTTCTTGGGAGAACCAACCAAATTGCCAAGATATGCCGGCCCCAAGCTAATCCTGTTGGAGCTATCAAGACAGCTCATAACCTACCACGAGAAGTGCTTAAAGAGAAAGAAGGGTGGAACTCCTTTCCCCCTCACAGTGGGTAGGTACACTTGTCTTTCTCACCACAAAGCCCGGGAGATGTTTGTTGAGCTGGAGCTACTAAATCTAAAGCACAACTTCCCGGTGAGGCCCACTTTGACCCAAGGAATTACCTTCCCAGAGGCCAAACTCGATCCGATCCACATTCCATAGATCGAGGATATTTATATCGACCTGTATCATGAGGTCGAGCTCAGAAGGAAAGACCATTCCCGCTTGGCCTTGGCTGAAATCATCCAGTATGGCGTAGCCATCGTCCCAAAAGGTTATCAAACTGCTGATCAAGAGGTTGATCAGGTATATCTTGACATGGGTGGGGACGACTGGCCTTTCAGCTGTAATTGATGAACCAAAGCACCTCAGACAATAGAAGAAAGGGTCAAAGAAACTCTGCGGAGAACAGAGCACTGGTGCAGAATGAATGGCCTCATCTACCTCGGAGTTGATTTCACCACATCTCCATTGGGCAACGCACCTTCCAGGCCAAAACATCTGCCAAAGAGCAAAGGGAAAGACAAGGAGGGTGAGTCAAGCTCCACCTAAGAGGAAGCTCCTAAAATTCCTCCTTCCGCTTCACAAGAATGGGTTGTAATCCCGGAAAGCTTGGAAAAAGAAGCAGCGGAAGATGTTCCGATGGGCACATCCACTCAGGATGTTGCCACTACTGCAACTATTGAGGTCCCTTCTATCTCTTCTCCCTCTCCTCCTTCCCCTCCTCGAGTGACCCAAGCGACCATTCCTTTGGTCGTATCCTCTCCCCATCTTCTGATTGTTCCCCCTTCCTCATCGTCCATCTTCTCTTCTCTCGCGGAGCTGTCCCCCACCATTTCTTCCCTCATCTCTCAGCTCCCTTCCATTCCCATGTCTACCTCCCCTGTAGTATCTCTTCCCCGTGAGCACTTCCTCGGCCTCCCTCTCGATGCCGCCTCCAAGTGTCTCCACGCATTTTCCTTCTACTACTGCAGCTGCTCCCTTTTCTATTTCCGGCCCCTCTCCCATAAGTCCAGCATGGATCTCTCAGCACCTGAGCCAACAAAAGAGGAAAGTTCCCATCGCACCGATGGACTTTTCCGTTATCCCATCAAAGGGGACCAAGAAGCAAAAGCCTATAACCCACTTCTCTCAGAGTGCGTCAGGAGAGAGAGTAATGGAGATAGCATACCCCAATCCTTTAAAGGATAAAAAGGATCTATCTTCGACAGATTACACAGTGACCCAAGTCATAATGGGGACATCTTCAGAAAGCCTTCAAGGAGAGGCCCTATCTGTAGTTGACGCCCTTTGCAAGAAGCTCCAGGAAGCAAAGGAAGAGAAAAGGTTGTTAAAGGAGCAAAATAAACATCTTCTCCACGCCTTACAGAAAATGGGCAGTGTGCCTCCTACAACTGCCACCGAAACTCCTGAGCCTTTGAGCCAGGATAAGATTAATGAATATGCCAAAATCGGCGAGCAGGGTATGGCAGTTTCCACTGGAGGAACCAAATCCTCAAAGAAAGTGAGGGAGTGATCGCAAGTTCATTGGATTATATCAGAATATCAATCGGGTGAACAAAGAGCTCCAGGCGATAGCAGGACCCATCTTAGAAGAGCTGGACCATGCCAGGATACAGCATGAGACCTTTCAGAAAATGCTGACTATTCATCGAAGATCTAGTCAAGTTTGGCGTCTTTGGACCCCAGAGCCCTCAACAAAATCCTTTCTACTCTGGATTATCGGGTTGATCAGCTGGAGTTCGTCCTGGAGAAGATTGAAAAAATCAAGGAGGAAGCCCTGGATGTAATGCATCAGATGGAGCAAATTGTCTTGAGAATGTCTCGGGTTTGCTCACTCCTTCTTTCACCTTAAGAAAGGTGGATGAAACTATTCGGATCTTCAAGGAGATCATTTCACAAGGGCTGGGACCAGAGGTCACTTTCGATGCCGAATCCATCAACAACCTGCTGGCCTGTCGTGACTTCATTGGGTACCTGATAGAGGTAGAAAACGATTATTCCAAACTCCCAGAAAAGCTCACGAGATGAGCGGGAGACTTGCGAGGCTATCAGTGATCAACACAAGGATCCTTCCCAGGATCAACTTCAACCCATGATCAGCAAGTTCATGGAATACCGTGCCTAGTTCCACATCTCGTCACTGAGCAGCAACAAAAGCAGGATACCCCCTTTCAGCCGCGGGATGACGATGAATAGTTTCCTTCTTCCCGACTTTCTCCTTGTAATTATCTAAAGTGTGTTGACACAAATGATGACATCATCCATGTTGCACCATGGGATGATGTCATCCACAAAGTTGTCAAAAGTCAACAAATGACTTTGGAATCTCTTGTAAGATATTTTTGTAATTAGGTGGTTGGTTTGTTTTTGCCTTCTTTTCTTCTCTCCTTCTATATATACTTGAATACTTGTTGTATTCAGGGGTGGATACTTTTCAGATGAAGAAATAGAAGTAAGAAGAAAAGACTTTGAGCTTTTTGTAACAGAAACAAACATTAATACAATATTTAGACTTTGTGTTGAATACATGTGTTTTACATCAGACCTTTCTTATGTTAGATCTGTATGTTTGTTCTGTTGAATCTACCTCTACTTTATTGTCATTTATTCATCAGTATTGCTTTGTTCATCTATGCGAGTAGGTTCGGCTCTGTTTACTACCACCCCAAAACATAGACCCTCTGACCTTTCTACTTTGGAATTCATTTCTTTTCTTCCTTGAGATCCATCTTCCTTCCTTTCCTTCCTTTCCTTCATTCCTTTCATTTCTTCTCTTCGGGAAACACCTCTAGAATATTGTGGATGAGATCCCGTGGCTTGTCTATCCATAGATCTTCCCAAGTGACATGATTTTCAAACCAAAAAGTGAAGCTAGGGGCCAAAATAGAAGTGGCATGTCCACAATATGAGTCCCGGTAACTAGGCCTAATGAGGTACTTATGTACAATATATCCATGAAGAAATCTTGAACCAAAAGAAGAAAAGAATCCTACTAGAAGGAAAGACAAAGAAGAATAAGGAAGATGTTCTCACGAACACCCCCAAATAATAACTTCAAACCTCAAGCATTCCACGCAACTCAAGGTAGCGAGGTGATGCAAAAGGCTTTGTAAATATGTCTACAACCTGCTGTTGAGTCGGAAGGTACTCCAAGCAAATAACTCCATCCTAAATGTGCTACCGAATGAAGTGGATGTGTATCTCGATATGCTTGGTCCGCTAGTGCTCAACTGGGTTGTGAGAAATGTGAATTACACTTTGGTTGTCACACCAAAGTACAGTCGAGTGAATCTTGTGGGAATCCAAACTCTATCAATAACTGGAAAAGCCAAAGAATCTATGACTCACTATAACTTGACTGCCCCGTACTCGCCTCTCGAAGATGAAAGTGCAATAGCACTCGATACTTTTACACGCCCAAGAAACTCGGAGAAGAACCAAGATAGAAAAGATATCCAGAAGTAGAATGCCTATCATCAATAGAACCTACCCACTATGAATATGTATACCCAACCAATTGAGTAGAACCCCTAGTGTAGTGTAGGCAAAAGTGGGAAGTGCCATGCAAATAGCATAAAATCCTTTTAGCAACCTGCCAGTGACTACTATGAGGAGAATGTGCAAACCGAGATAAAAGCCCTACTACAAATGAAATATCAGGGTGAATATGGGTCAAGTACATGAGACTCCCAACCACTTACCTATACAATGTAGGATCACAAAGTGGTGTGGTACATGTGGATGTAAGAGTAACTCCAAACTGAAAATGAGATGGACTTGGCTTGTAATCAGCCATATCAAAGTGCCTAAGAAGATCATGGGTGTAATTTTGTTGACTCAAATGAATCCTTGAATCTGTTTGAGAAATCTACAAACCAGGAAATAATGCAATAACCCAAGATTTTTCATGTCAAACTCTTTAGATAGAGCCCTTTGAATACTCTGAATGTGGGAAGAAGAGCTACCAGTAAGTAAAAAATCATCAACATACAAGACAAGTATCACAATATCCTCACCAACATGTTGGAGATACACTGTATGATCAGAGTGGCAATGAACAAAACCAGTAGATAGAAGAAAAGAATCCATCTTCTCATACCAAGCCCGAGGGGCTTGTTTGAGACCATAGAGAGACCTTTGGAGCCGAAAAACAAGAGAAGAATCCTGAACAAATCCAGTCGAGCTGCTCCATATATATTTCCTCTTATAGATCTCCATGTAAGAAGGCACTCTTCACATCCATCTGGTATATGGGCCACCCCTGTGATGCAGCAATAACAAGTACAAGGCGTACAAAATCCATCTTGGCAATGGGTGCAAAAGTCTCAGAGTAATCAATACCTTCAACTTGTGAAAAACCCTTTACAACAAGACAAGCCTTATACTTGTCAATGGACCCATCACAGGTATTTGGTTTGGTATACCCACTTACACCTAACCATCTTTCTTCCTTTAGGAAGAGATACCAAATCCCAAGTATGATTCTTCATCAAAGAAGAATACTTAGCTTTCATCGCATCATCCCACTCCGGTATCCCATGAGCCTTTTAAAAAATACTGTGGATCCTCAGAAACTACCTAGCACAAAATTCCAGAACTAGTAGAATGTGCATGATGATGCCTAGTGGGTGGAACATCCTCTATGAAAGGTGTTGCCTCAGAAACTATAGTACGATCCCACTTAGGCATAGTGACAACATCAGAGGTAATACGATCCTCAATGGCATCTATAACCTCCTCATCAATCTCCTCAAAGAAAGGATCCTCAAGATGAGATGAAGAAGAAGAAGGAATGGAAGAAGATGAAGAATCATGAGGAGTGAAACACTCATCAAACTAAACATGTGTTCGAAAAATAACATCATGTGTATTAGGATCTAAAAGACGATAAGCTCTCATGTCCTCACAATACCCTACAAAGATCAAGGGTTTACTCTTCTTATCCAAAGCTTTCCTTTTCTTCTTTAGCATAAAGGCCAAAGCATGGCTCCCAATGACTCAAAAAAATGAGACATCGGCTTAGTGTTGAACCATGTTGCCTCTCGGAGTCAAATTCTCAAGTGCTTGTGTGGTGTGTGATTTTGAATATAGTTAGCACAATGAACTACTTCTTCCCAGTAGATAGGAGGTAAATCTCTAGAATGCATCATATAATTAGCCATTTCCTTTAAAGTTCTATTCTTCCTTTCTGCTAAGCCATTCATGTTGTGGAGTATGTGGAATAGAATGTTGGTGAATAATGCCTTGAGTTGCCAAAAAATTAGAAAACTCATCACTCAAGTACTCCCCCATTATCAGTACGAAGGTTCTTTATGCAACTAGAATATTGTTTCTTGACCAAATCCTTGAAGACTTTGAAGTGTGAAAAAATATCACTTTTGTACTTGAGAAAATAAACCCAAGTACGCCTCGATAAATTATCAATAAACGTAAGTGCATACTTAGCTCCATTGAAAGAGGGGGTAGGAAAAACCATCAAGTCACTATGCACAAGCTCAAGTGGTGAAGAAACTCTCTTAGAAAAATTCTTAGGAAATGGATCTTGGTGTTGTTTCCCTAATGCATAGCCAGAGAAAACTCCCTCAAGACTAGAAACTCTAGGAAGACCATCTACCATACCATGAGTTCTCAACTCCTTCAAATATTTGTAATTAAGATGTCCAAATCTTTCATGCCAAAGCTTACTCTCTGAATTTGCATGAGAAACCAATCCTATCCCTATAGAGGAAGTGTCATCAAAACCCTCAAAGTGATATAGTCTAGAACTATGATCAACAATACCCTAAGCAACAAGTGAATTTGGCTCCAACAAAGTTTGTACTTCTGCCCCATGTGGTGTAAAAGTCACTATTTTCCCTTGACCAGAATGACAAATTTGATACAGAAAGCAAATTTGTAGTGATGTTAGGAACATATAGTGCATCTTGGATACTACCACCATCAAGTTGTATATCACCTTTTCCTTTAACAGAAAGAAAGGAAGAATCTCCAACCTCAATTTTGGAAGTACAACTCAAACCTAGAGAAACAAAAGACTCCTTAGAAGAATTCATGTGATGAGAAGCACCAAAATCTATAACCCAACTATCTGTAATTGGTGACTGAGATCTCCTAACAACATTAAGTGCTTTGGCATGCTAATTAGAAGGAGGTGGAGTAGAGATAGAAATTTTTTGTTTCTTGACTGCATCCTCTAAGGCTTGCATTCGCTTATAACACCTATGTTCTTTATGATTACTACCCCCACAAAAAGAGCATGAACGGCTAGACTTATTCTTGGATTTAGAAGACTCCTTGGGTTTTGAGTTGTTTTATTTGGCTTTAGGAGCATTTTGAGATGGAGAAGGGGTGGATTTGGTTTTACTGTTTGGTTTTCCCTTGCCCTTAGGATTAGATGCAAATAATGCCTTTTGAGAGATGGAAGACTCGAGGTGAGACAATTTGGATTCTTCCCTAGTAAGTCTTTCACAAAATGTTTCTAAGTCAGAATTTTAAATGTGTCACCTAAGGCATCCATGCTAGAGAAAAAGGTAGAAGAAAATATTTGAAATGGTCCTCTCAACTTGGATAGAATCAAGTAAACACAGTCTTCATCTTTCTTATCTCTTCCACTTCCCTTCAACTATGTCAAGAAATGCTTGAACTTAGTAAGATAGTCTGTAATTGTTGGAAAATCTTCAGGATTAAGAGAGGTGATGTCAATTTCAATTACATGGCTCTCATATGATCCACCTTACTAAATAAATCCTCCAATTTATCCCATATTTTGAAAGGAGAGTCACATTTTTCTAAATGAAACAAAAGACTATCACTTACATATGTTCTATCAAACCCACATACTCATCAAATTTGCTTTGGTACTAAAATTTCTCATATTCTCTAGTGAATATTGGTTTTTAGAAGAAGTTAAAGCCCATAATCCTTTCTCGCTTAATTATTGTTTCCATTATTGGTTTCCATGTGTGGTAATTATGTGTTGTTAATGGCTCAACATGATCTAATGCAGAAGTAGATGCCATCCTCAAAAAATCACCAAAATAAATGCAAGAACCAAGCAATGCAACAAGACCCCCAAGCAATGCACCAAGAGCCCCCCAAATTTTGGCACTTTATAATGAGTGCGTGTTACAATATGGAACTTTATAATTATAGTGCAATTCTCAAAATAAATATTTCCAATGGAAAGAGCAGAAAAACAAGTGCTTTTGCAAAAAACGACACTCAAAACCGAGTTACCGATCAAAAGTTACAATATTTTCAATATTATGCTCTACTATTTATTTTAGTTACCACTAAAACAAAATAAAATGCTCTTGCTTTCACCACACAAATAAAATGAAAGGGGCTAGAGTTAAGCACCTACTAGTAGGAATCACAAGCTTAAGCCCTCATACGACCATACCATATGACCAAGGGATAAGGATTTTTATGGGTTTTAGCAAAATGCAATACGTAAAAAAAAAAAGAAAGGAAATCACCTCAAAAATGTTTCCTTTTTTAATTTTTCAAATTTTTGATTTTTTTAGCAATGCAAATCACGCAACAAGAAAAATCCCCAAAGTGTAAAAACTTGCAAAAAGGTTAGCAGAGAGGACAGAAAATAGAGAGAAAAATGATGTTAGAGGCTAATTGACTAAGTAATCAAAATCAGTCATAGAGATCATCGATGATTGACAAAATTGTTGGCGATTCACACAATTGCTAGTGATTTGACTAGATCGCTAGCAATTACATAGTAGAAGGCCTAGAATATATGGAAAATTGATTTAAATGAAATGAAAACACAAATGAAGAAGGGAATAAGGGTCCTACCTAGGGCGTGTCAGAATGTTTAGAGATGTTTTTACCTTTCTACTCAAATTAATGCAGTGAAATAATAAAAACAAAACCAACCTTAGAAGATGTGGGGTTTAACGATACTTGTAGAGATGGATGTTGAAGCTGATGTTCAATTGAAGTTGATTAAGTCTAGATTGATGTAAGTCCTCCTATCTTGCAAAGTAACTAACACTCAAAGACACTAAACATAAAGGATTAGATAAATGGATAGGTGAGATGCTCAAAAGGTTGATTCTAAAAATCCAAAGGGACTTCCTTAGAGGATGTCAACTCACTTTTAGACAATTAAGTAGATTGAAAAAGAAATGATATGGATGAAGATAAAGATATACAATCAATGTAGATATGTAGATAGAATATGAGAATCTCTAGAACTCCAGATGAATGGGAAAGTCCAATGCAGTTTTAAAAGTGGCCCAAACAAGGGTAGATACAATCTAGACATGTTCAAAGTAGTCGTACTAGAAATCCTTAGTTTCTTGTTCAATATCGTGAAGGAATTAAAATTGATCCTTGATTTCTTGATTAGTATTAGCAAATCATATTGCATAAAGTGTTACCTCACGAAGGATGTTGTATTGTTTTAGAAAAGGGGTGTTGGACTATTGGAAGGCTGTAAATACTGGTAATTGGATGTGATCATCTAGGAAATTCCATCTAACAGAGATCCATGTTTGGAGATAACAATTTTAAATGCAAAGGATTTGATAGAGTTGACCAAAAATTGATAAAATGACATTTTTTTATAGGAATCTTTAGTGATTAGGCCAATCGCTGGTGATTTCAAAGGATTGTAACGATTTAATAAAAAGGAATATTTGATGATACAAAATGGTGTTTCAGAAAAATTTAAAGATTAAATATGAATATAAATAAGTAAATAAATATTGTAGAGGTACCTTGGATTGATGTAAAGCTAAAATATTCCTCAAACCTTGTTTGGAGAAGATCTGAGTTGACAGAGGATGTTTTGATGTTGCATTGTAGCTTTGAGTGATGAAAGCTAGTCTTGAGAGAACTAGAAAAGACTTGATAATTATTTGATAATGTCTGGTGATAGCCTTGATGTCTTTGTGTTGACTAATGGAATGCAAAATACTAGTGCTTGAGACAGAAAGTTGGGGCTTGGAGATTCAAAATTGAGGATCCTGGAGAAAGAGCATAAAACTGCTATTTATAATTCTTTGGCGATTGGTTGAGTCACCAAAAATATGGGTTTTTCAAGATTTTGAGTGGTAAAGTGGTTAAAACCACTTCTAAACAAAGTTATTTGGATTTTTAGGTGAAGAGGTTAAATGGTTATGAAATGGTTTGTTTTTAATTTGTTTTTTTTTTTTTGGTTTTCAAGTGGTTAAGTGTAGATTTAAGGGTAGATTTTACAATTGTGGATAATATTTACGCTAGGTAAATATGATGGAGGATTTTAGACTTAGGATAGGGGATATATGAATTAAATTATGAGTTTTATTAATGTATTGTGAATATAATGTAAGTGATAGAGTGTGATTTTTAAGTGTCTACACCCATACTTCATCAATTCGGGTGGTTGAGTCGTTTGTAATTACACACATTAATTCCTAACTTATTTTTCCTCTTTTCTCTAACTAAATTCCATCAATTTATAAATCGAATGATGTCAAATTATAGGGCTCAAGGAAACATTTCCATCTAAACCAATTTTGTGTGATTTGGAGCTATGGAGCAAAAGTTATGGCCATTTGAATTTTATAGGTTGGGATGAATAGGAGAGTGACACGTAGCTGCATTTTATTGGATTCAGATATTTCCCTTTTCTACATGTTACTTGTTTTAACTTTTTCACATTTTTATGGGGTTGGGATTTTGACAATAGCCTTGCATACTACCCCTTGAGACCTAAAATGCTTTGAAATCCGACTCATTCCCTGGACTTTACATCCACGAGATCCCATCTATTTTCCATGCACCGAAATGGTGGCGTGTGTCCATATTTGGGTGTTGATCTTCTACCACATGCTTCCTTCCATTTGCGCTACCTTCTTGACCACTTACTTTGACCCACCGTGGACCCAAACGGAATCAACCTTGGTTTATTCCATGGCCTTGAGGTCCGTCGAAGTCCATTAGCTTAAAGTGTGATAGAATGCCACCACTGTTTGCCTTGGACCGTTCATTTTACACCATGTGGAACCATTTAACTTCCTTCTTAACCACTTGAGACTTGGTAGAATTATCCATTGTGGCTCGTTCGGGGTTTTAACATCTATGGGGCCCAAAACCTTTGAGGAGAGCTGAAATGACAACGCGTGTCTCATCCTTGATTTTGATCTTTGTCGTATGGCCTTTGTCTGATTTTTGGTATTAAAATTCAAGGCCAAATGAACATCACATGGACTTTTAAATATAACCTATTAATGGATTAGTTGAGCCTCTAGCAGGTTTTTAAAGACAATGGTTAGTGATTTAGAGAGGTGGAATTTGATGACCGTTTAAACACACGAGGCTTGTTAAATGGCTAAGTCCATTTTAAATGAGTTATCCAAATTAATGGGAGGGGTTTAATTAGGGATAATAGTTATGCAACCTCTGGTGTTTACAAAGTGGTGGTTACACAACCGCCACTCTATGTAAAGTGACAATTTTGTAACTTAACAGTTTGCTTCTATTTTTCCTTCTAGTTAAGTTACTTTGATGAAGTGGTGTTTTCTTGGATCCCTATGGATCAAACAAAGAAAGAGCTCCACAAAACAAAGGGAATTCATATAAAAAGGGATTCCATGGAATAAAGAAACAATTCCTCGATACAAAGGAAGTCTCGAGAACAAAGCAATAGGTCCGGGGAACAAAGATAGGGCATCGAACAAAGAAACAAGTCCATGAGACAAATGAATTCTATGGATCAAAATAAGAAGGATATGGAACACAGGAGTCCGTAGAATAAACTAAGGTCACAGAACACAGGAGTCCACAGTAATAAAACAAGAAGGGGTGAATGAGGAAGGAGTCGTGGAACAAAACAAGAAGGCCACGTAACAAAAGAAAAGAAAGAAGCTAAAAACTAAAGGAAAGTTGGTGGAGTAAAGAAAAATCTGCAAAACACAAAAAATCACATAAGACTTTGAAAAGACCATAGAACTAATAATAATTCACACAACACATAAACAAGATGTGCAATTCTAACAAATTCCACGCAAGACTATGAAAAACTACGCAACACGAAAAAACAATGTGTAATAATCTGAAAAGCCGTGGAAATCACAAAAATACGTGATAGTCGAAATAAGGCTATGGAGATAATAAAATTCTGTGAAGTAAAGCAGAAAGATGCGAAAGACTTAAAAATTCATAGAACAAGAAGATATGCCACAAAACATTCAAATATGTCGTGGGGCATAGAAAAACTATTAAAAGACTAGAAAATATTAAGAAAGGTCACATATGACTAAAAATAGAAATCCAATCACTCTCAAAGCTATGGAAATAGGAACACAAGATTTTGATATTCAAAAATTAATTGAACTTTCAAATCTTCCAAATTAACAAAGTGAATTGGAATTTTATACTTGTAAATCTTGAAAAAATCTATAAAGCACAGAATTAGACCTTTGTGGGTTTTGAAAACTTCAAGTTATCTTCTAGAATCAAATATACATAGGATCTTGCACCTAAAAATTAATTTTATCATGCACAACCACAAGCATGTAGCTTTGATACCATGTTAGGAAATAATGGGATAGATAATACAATATATTTATGTATCCACCAAAATAAACAATCCATGAACTATATTTCATGATTGAATATCAATTTATTATGAATTATATCACAAGATGAATCATATATTAGAATGCATGTGTGACATTAATTTTCCTAGATTAATAAATTAATGATAATGAAATACTTTTCTATATAAAAACTTTCAATTATTTATTAAACATGAATTTTAATTACATTCAACAAAATCAAAATATACATATAAAATTTCTTTCATATATGTGGAAATATAATTTCATTAAATAAAACAAGAGTTATAAAATTGAATACATATCTAGATAGAGGGATAGGAAGTACTATGTACTACTCAATGAATTCCTGAGTCATGACCAAGATCCAGTAGCTCAAGCTTTGACCACATTTTTAGAGGAATTAATAAATCAAAATATCTTCTTGCCCTAGCCAAGAACCATCTTGGGTTATACTTTATGTACCCTAGTTAGGACACCCTCTAGAATGCCCCTCTCCAATTCCCACCACTTTCCTTCACTTAGAACCACATAAAAATTACTGAGAAAAATCCAAACAAATATGTGTGTAATTTCACCCCCATCCTCGGTTTAAATAATTCCTCTTGGGTGGTTTGGTAACCAAAACACGCTTTCATAAAAAAATATTTACAATTAATTACATATACCCCAGATGTATTCACATTTATAAATTTTAATCTCTCCTTTTAAAAAGGAGTTCAAGAACTCATTTAACTCTTTATTCCTCTTGATTTTTAAATGGGCTTCCATTCACATAACTCCCCATCCTATTTTAAAAGGGGCCTTCTTTTATTTTTCTTTAGAATTTAAGCTTTTAAAAACAACTTTAGAATAAGTACTTCCTTTTTAAATTCAATTTTTTGACTTCGGGAATTTGTTTCAAAACATTTCTCCCCTCCTAAATCAACTACTGACCTCAGTAGCTTTATATTTCTCTGAAACATAAAAAACCCAAAAACCATTAGTAAAAATAAATATAGATATTGTTCACGAATATATTCTTCTTTTTCCCATGTTGCACTATCCACATCACAAAAAGTCCATTTAATTTTTACTTCATTTATTTCTCTATTCCTTAACTTTCTAGTTATTTTTTCCAATATTAATTCAGTTCTATTTTAAATTCACAATTAGGTTCTATAGATATATTTTTCCAATCAATAACATGAGTAGAATTATAAACATATTTATTTAATAAACTAACATGAAAAACATTATGTATCCTAGATAATTCAGGAGGAAGAGCTAGTTTGTAAGCAAGTTCTCCTACTCTTTCTAATACCTCAAAAGGACCACAAAAACAAGGAGCTAATTTAGCATATTTACCAAGTTTTAGTGAACTACGCTTAGGTTTAACTCTAAGGAAAACTTGATCACCAATTTCAAATTCTCTATATGACCATTTAGAATCAGCCCAACTCTTATACCTATCTTGTGCAACTTTCATGTTTTGTCTTGCTTTATTTATAATTTCTTCCATCTCCTTTAAATTATCATTTTCATACCAAGTTCTATGGACATGATTGGACCAGGAAATAGGTGTGTTACAATTCCTACCATATACAACTTCAAAAGGTGACATTTTTATAGTGTTATGGTATCCCTGATTATATGCAAATTCAATCAAATGTATATAGTTTTCCCAATTTTCAGGTTTATCACTAGCATACATCCTTAACATATCTTCTAAAATTTGATTTACTCTTTTAGTTTGTCCATCAATTTTAGGATGATATGCAGTACTACAATTCATGCTTGTACTAACTGTTAGGAATGAATGGTGTTCACATTATTAATATGTGCAATTATATTATCAATGATAATATAATTATATATGTGTGATGTAATTGTATAATTACTCATAGAGTAATTTGTTTGTAAGTTGTTGATATATTGTTATAACAATTATATAACAATATATCAATACGGGTTTATTGTTCTACTCACTTCCTATTTTCTAGGAAGTTGTTTACCTACCTTTATGGCTATATAATAGCCACTTGTATCTGAATATCATATTGAGAATTAATAATTATTCTGTGTTCGTACTGTGCAAATATGTAGCTGTTCCATCATCTGGTATCAGAGCATATTTGATCCTTTGCATACTCAATGGAGAATATTTAATATCATTTTTTAGTTATTTGTTTAACGTCTCACTCTGATCTCGCTGCAAATTTTGGTGTGTAATTTTCATTTGCCATCAGAGCGAGTTGTTCTTGATGGAAGAATAAATTATTCAGAGGGGCAATTTTTATTCTCAGCTTGCCCCGAGTAATGCGAGCTGGAACTTTGTATACAGTCAAGTGACCGGCGTTTAAGATTCATTTAGGATAGTTTCTGAATATTTTTATATATTGAAAACGCCAATGCTCAACAGAGAAGCGCAGTCTGTATAAAATGAAATTTTAGACAGCAGCGTGAAGCATTTTTTTGATTGGAATCACCTTTGCTGACTGTATTTCTATTATTGAATAGTCTGGTGATCGGTTTGTGGTTTTCTATTCATGTGGTTTGTTCAAACCAAAAAATCCGACCAAGGCTGATCCATACGAAGCGGATCTCACAATCTGACTCGAGTTCGATTCCTGTGCAAAGAAAAAGAAAAAAAACGTGGCGTGCTCGATGGTATTTTTCTCATTCCACAAAACACACGTATGCCATCACATTCGACTTGCATGGTAGCACAAAGGTCTGCATGTATCTGGAAAATATGATCAACAAATATTAGTCCGGATATTTCAACAGTTAGCCGTTCAAAGCTGTAGATCCTCCATCAAATCACCTCTAACGTGGACTCCATCAGTTTGTTACCGTATTACATTCACACTTCCACGTATGGCTGGCACGTCTCACTGACACTTAGCATATCTTCGTTCGGTCATGTATAGGTATTTTTAGTCTTTTGTTTATAATAAGTATTTTTTTGTCAAAGTCTAAATAGTTCGATCTAAGAGTTATTTTGAGTCATTTTGTTATAGTGTATTGTAAGTCTTTATATTAGGATGTTGTCATTCTTAGTGAGTGTTCGGTGTTACTTTGGTCAATTTAAATATTTGGTATTCAAAATTTAAAAATATCATTGTGAAAGTTAAGTGTAGTCTTATTACATTTGGGTCTTTTTGTCATTTTTGTATCAGTGTCAAAATCAATATCGAGTCAAATGTGTTAAAGTCAAGTGTTGTGTAATTAAAATATTTTTAATTCGTAGTCATATGGTAGCGTCATCGTCAAAAATTCAAAAGTCGTGTCATTGTAAAAGTCCAAAAATAAAAAAAATATGTTTGCCTCACAGACGCATTTTCGGTGGAATCCGACATCTGATTGTAGTATATAATTTTGAGCCCCATGATCACATTCGGCTGAGTTAGCAGCAGATAATTGGAGGATGGAGGCACAGGAGGATGGAGGACAAGCAGCGTCCTCTCATCAGTTGCCAATGATGGGGCCGCATACTGATCTGGTGACATGTGTGCAGTGTGGTTTTTCATTTTCAGTGTTCTTGTTTTACAGAGTGATGGTTTTCTGAATAAACCCTTTTCAGAACTTTTGGAGGAGTCATGTTTTAGAATACTCACTTTTGGGAGCAGGAGAAGATTTCGAGGTAGATTCAAGGGATGGTTATCCAGCTAGTGTGAAGCTTGTGGATCTTGGAGATTCAGAATTCGGGCGCCCAGAGAGGAAGGGAAAGTCCCACAGGAACCCAAAGAGGAAGGGAGCATTCCTGCATAATTCAGCTCGACACTACGCCTTTACGAGGGTAAAGAGATAATCTATGGAGTGCGTGCACTGGTCTAAGAAGTGCTTTCGGGAGGTAGTTCAATTTCGTTAATATGTTCTTCTTCGTGTTCACATTAAGGGGGTGAATATTGGGATTTAATAATGTTCACACCAAGGGGGTGAATGTTAGGAATGAATGGTGTTCACATTATTAATATGTGCAATTATATTATCAATGATAATATAATTATATATGTGTGATGTAATTGTATAATTACTCATAGAGTAATTTGTTTGTAAGTTGTTGATATATTGTTATAACAATTATATAACAATATATCAATACGGGTTTATTGTTCTACTCACTTCCTATTTTCTAGGAAGTTGTTTACCTACCTTTATGGCTATATAATAGCCACTTGTATCTGAATATCATATAGAGAATTAATAATTATTACGTGTTCGTAAATTGTGTAAATATGTATTTGTTCCATCACTAACCTCGTTGAAAAATGATTTCTTATAACACCTCTGCCATCCTTTCATCTGTATTTTCTCATTGTGAAATGGATTACAATGTTGACATGTGATTTTTCTGGAGTTGTTGCTCTGTAGAACAGAATAAATCATGTTACTAGATTAATGTTTATCTCAGTTGGGATTTTTGTGATCAATAATCCATTTATTACCATGTACTCTTGAATTGTGATGTTTACTTAATTGGTTCGTAAAATTAATTGGATGTCTTCAGACTCGGAAAGTTGAATATCATCTTGGAACTATTTGGTAAGCTAGTAAAATTAGAAAATTATCCCGAGTCAATAATAACTTATTATTTTATTATTATTGAGAAATGATTAAGAAAATACTTGGATTAGTTTCATTAATCTAAGGCATTCCATTAATTTGATCTACAATTTTGATTAATGCAAGAGATTACAGATTGTTCATTTTTTTGTGGATTATCAATTCATACTAATTGATCTTGGTGACTTGTTCTAGTTTGCCTATGATTCAGTCCCATATTGAGGCTGGAAGGTGTTGAGAGTTGGCTCGAGTAACACTACTCTATTTGAAAAACATAGCCCAACTGGTAAGGTTCAGTTGTGGTAGTTATTAAGCCTAGACTATGACTACTGTTTTGTTAACATTTGAATTTCTATGGTCTAACCTAAGACCTAAGGCATATGAATTATATTGGTTTCTTGGGAACCTAACCTAAATTAATCTATGCTAATTTTGATCTAATCCCTAACCTATGATGATAAGGAAAGGGGACTTAGACCCTAACTCAATGTTTAACTAGTCGGCATTGGGAAGGGGATGCATGGTCAATGGTAAGTGGGTGGTTTCTGCCACCCTTACATGTATTGGAGATTTGATTTAATTTGCATTAATGGTGGACACCACCACTCCTTAGTGATAAGACAAATTCAAATTTGGTAGGTTGTTAAAAATGAATCTAACATGGTTGTTTGGTTGGATAAACAGTTAGAAGCTAACCTAGAAGAGGTTAGAGGAAGTCGGTGGGTTGGTAGGATGAATGGACCATCCTAGAAAGCATTGATGATTTAGAAAAAATTCTAAACTACCTAGGGGAAAACATGCCAGATTCGAGAAAAGGAAGTATTGTTTTGGTTTTCCATTTGGTAATTTTTTTCTCCTTCTCACTTTGTATAAATGGAGGTTTTTAGTGTTTGAACTTTTTTTTCTATTTGTGTTTGAATCTCTGCTTCTCTGTTTTGTGGAGAGACTATTTGGGAAGACTTCAATGGAAAGGTGGAGAAATTTTTGAGTAGATTTACTACTTCAACTATAGAAGCTATCATGGAATTAGAAGAAGGATCTTAGGAGTTGGAGGAAGACTTTGAGAATCTCTACTAGGCATGATAGGCTCTAATCCCTTGCAAAAAAATCTCTATCTAATTAGTTCATAAAAATAAATCTACTTATTATAGAAAGTATTTTGGGGTTCTAGGTTTTTATTATTACACAATAAATGGAATCCTTTGCTTGGTAAGTATCTATTAGAACTATTTTTGATCTTACAACTATATACTTGTTTTATCATGGTTGAAATGTCATTTTTGTCACATAACTATTTTGGATGTGTTTGAATCAAACTCTCCTTGACTGTGGTGAAAGGAATGAATGGGAGATATGAGTTGTATGTGCATATTTATTTGTCTAGAGCGGTTTTGTAGTGTGTTTTTATCTCTATTTTTTATTTGAGTTCTGTGGAACACATGTGTATATATTTAAAGAAAATATAACCATGTGTTATGGGTTGAGTTGGAACTCGATCACTCAGTTAGGTTAGACTGGTATCATTTAATGATATGGTAATTTATCTGGGTTTGTGTTGTATTCTGGTTCAAATACTCAAACCTTTAATACCTGTAATTATGGATTCAAAGGCTTTTTCTCTGGAACACCCTCGTGTGTATGAGTTGTGATTTGAACCCAGTTGGGAAAGATTCGTTCAATGGTTTTTGATCGTTCTTAGATACTAGCCATTCGGCATTGCATCTTAGATCATTTAGGGATTAGAAAGTACCATGTTTGATGAAATGAGGATTTTATTTCATTCTTTTTTTTTTTTGTCCCTTCTCTAAGTGAATGTTTTGTGTCGGTCATTTGATAGGCTTGGATATTGTTTGAGTTGGTCTTTGAAAAGGCTTGAGTTGTATTCGTATTCTTCTTCTTGAACTAGTAGATTAGGTGACCCTTTGCATGTGTTCGGTGCATTCTTATCCAAATTTATGGGTTGTAGTTGGTAGGGTACTATTATTTGAATGGTGTTAACTATTCCTTATCTCTTGCTTGGATATTTTGAAGTGTTTTTTTGAAGCTCGACTGTATTTGTGATTGTTTTGAACCAAGGAAGTTTAAAGTCTACCTGGGGGTTATTGTGAATCCTTCTGTGAATTGTTTGGATCTTTAGGCGGACTTCTAGTGTGCTAATAGTATGTTGAACTGTTATATCTTTTGATATGTTTAAGTTTTGATCACTATTTTTGTTAATCTTAAATGATTAGGTTGGAGCCTTGGCATGGACTAGTTGGATGGTTTATTAAACTTTCCTTTGAGTGTTGATCAAACTAAACTCTTCTCGATACTTGATCATATGAAGATGATCAAGGATATTGTTTAGTCGGTTGAAAGGTTGTTGATTGTGAGCTTTCTCTACCTTGGTTGAGTCATTTTGTTTCTCAGTCTGAATGATGTATTCGGTTAAGTATGATTCCTTACCTGACCTTGTATGGAATACTTGTATTGACTTAATATTATCTCATTGATGATTATATGTGTTGTGTATTCTAATTACTTGCATGCACTCTAAATTGGTTGAAGCCAAGTTGTTCTTGTTTAGATTGCTTGTTTGATAAGTTAAGTTGGATTTGGGCCTTGAGAGCTTGTTGTTGTTATTTTTATAAAGCTATATAAATCTTGTCCAATCTTTAGATTGTTGGATTGTTGGAATTGAATTCATTTTTGAATGTCATTGATTGGATTCAAGTAAAATGTTTTAATCATGTAGTATGGGCTACATGATTAAGGCATTTTCACTCTTGCTTGCCCGCCTACTGATTATGTATACTTGGATTTTCATTATTGGTGTGATATTTCTTAAGCGAGAATGTATACTTATATGGTTTTGGGTTACTTGTTGGTTGAATATGGATGAATGTTAAATTTGTTTTCTGATAGTCTTCTAGTTGATAGAAATCAGACTCGTTTGGATAGTTAGATGCTAACATTGCAGGGTTTTGTGATACACTTGAGTATGGTACTTTTGAAGTGTTCAAACAGGAAAAGATATTTTTGAACCCTTGAATGATTTCTATTAATAAGCAGTGTTCCTTTTCAAATTTGTTAGTTAGAACATATGGTTCCAAAGATTTAGCTCCTATCATGCTCAGTTCAAATGAAATAATAGATGCTAAAACTCTTGCAGATAAATATCATGAAAAAGGAAATGAGGGAGACTTATGGAAAGTTACATTTATTCTATTGATTGAAGAAATTTAGTTTGATGAAAATATTATGTGTCATTTACTGAAATCTCCTTGTAAATATATGTTTAAGTCCTAAGGCCAGTTATGTAAATTGTTGGAAGAACTTGAATTTCTTCTTTTTACTTGAATTTACATCTTAAATTGGAAGTGATTGAAGTGGTTGCTTGAATCATTCTCTCCTGGACGGATTAGTCGTGTGTTAATGATGTTTTCAATTTAAAGAGTTCTTTCACTTGGAAAGTAAGCTTGTAGGGAATTAGATGATTTACATTTCTTTACTTCTTGACATTGATTAGTAATTTTGGGGAAGTTATATGAAATGTCATCTACTTTATATTACTATTATGATGCAAGGAATATTATTGTTGATCCCTGAATATGTGGAAAAGGGGATAGATAGGAATCATTACCTTTGTGAATGACTTGTATGAAATGGTTATTGGTTGTTATAACTTTTAATTATTGAATTCATTTGAATAAGATAGTAATGAATAAGTTGTATTTAAACAAGTTTAATGTTGTGGAAATTAAAGTTATGATTGACTATGCTTAATTACATCATTATGAGACTATATTAGTATGGTTGTTTTATGAGGAACAATATAAAATAGACAAAGGTTGCATGACTAAACGTAAAGGGGTTTCAAACCTTAGGAATAATCACAAGAGTACTTAATCTCATTGAGTACATATAGGAATCAACCTTTTGAAAAGGAATCTAAGTGATTAAACTATAAGGCAATCTATCTATCCTAAATGACGATTAAGTACAATAATGAAATGGAATTGTACTTAAGAAAAGATAGGAATGATAACATGGGGTTAGATGTATAACATGAACTAACCTTTAAGGTATTAAGAACAAAGTTCTTCTTGCTGTAATAATGAAGTCATAAATATGATACATATTTGACTTACATGTGTAATGTAATTATGTTATGAAACCTCGATAAAGGGGTTGTCCACTAATTGGTAACAAAATGAACCCTTTGAATAGACTATGAGGTGGATGCAAAATATCCTTCCATCATAGATGAGTCACACTTAGGGGATAAATTTTAACTAAGTGATGATAGTTTGAATAGTTGAATGACTTAAAGGAAATAGAACTGAGTTAGCCCTTAGGAATGACACCTAAAGGCTGAAAATAAGTAGGGTGGGATTAACAATCTATGAATTAAAGGGATTAATGAACTTGTTAAGAAGGGAGGTTTAGATTTATGGAACTTAATGGGATGTTGCAGCATAATCACTATTGCACATTACCCATCCAATGATGGGGTTCATTGGGTGGTTACTATGGAGTATTTGTTATGGCACAATAATCTGTTCGGCTCCTCTAATCGAGACCGTATCAAAATGGGATCTCAATTCATTGTTAAACACTAGGTAGTGATGAGTCCATGGTCGTGGCCGATGTCAACTTGCGTTGACTACAAGTGATGAAGTGTACTCAAAGCAACAGGGTCGATTCAAATACACTTGATGACCCTTAGTTACCGTAAGTGGATTATCTGCACTAGCCCATGTGGTTTATCTCTTCTTAGCGTCTAACATGGAAATGAGAAGGAATGACAGGAGTCAAGAAAGTCTAATCAAGATAACAGTTTCAAGTGTGGTGAAAGACATATTCCTTCATGATGAGTATGTCATCTTGGAATATAGGCATGGAAAACATGTCTAAAACTTTGGCCAAAGTATCGCAAGTTGTTGGTTGCGTTGTCTTAAATTCACTAGACTAAGGTGCGGGATATAGGATGGGTACTCATAACAAGTACCTAGATAAGCCCTTAGTCAGTTGCACTTGATGAGCCCTTAAATGTAAAAGGGAACTGCAAGTATACCAAGTATACTATGAAATGAAATATGAGATATTGGTTTTATATCGAGTCATCATTGAAATGAAATATGAGAGATCGGTTCTATACCGAGTCATCATTGAAATGAAATATGAGAGATTGGTTTTATGCCGAGTCATAACAACTGCATATGGTTATTGTTATAGGATTGATTAGCAGATTTAATGTGGTTCTAAATGTTGAATTTAGAATAGAGAACATTGATATATTAAAAAAATCCTTACTTTTGTAATCATGAAATAGGGATGTTACATCTCCAAAAATAAGAAGTAAATCTTGGGTCTCTATCTATTACTAAATCTTTTGGAAGACCATGCAAATGAAATATTTCTTTCAAAAAAAAATGAGCTACATCAGATGCAGAAGTTTTAATTTTAGTTGGAAGGAAATGATCCATTTTAGTTAATCTATCAACCAGAACAAAAACACTATCATGACCATTTCTAGTATGAGGTAGTCCGGTGATGAAATTCATACTGACAAATTCCTGTTTCCATTTAGGAAATTTAAGAGGTTTCAATTTCCCCTATTTACTACATTGGTCAACTTTTACTTTTTGACAAGTTACAAATTGTTGCACATAAGTTTTAATATCTTGTTTCATTTTAGTCCAAAAGTAATTCAATTTGTTTTCCCCCTTTTAATTTAGTTTACCCACACACCCCCTTTTATTTATTTATTTATTTTCATTCCCATCAAAATTCCCATAACTTTAAGTTGTGTAGGATTTAAAGTGCACCCTAGGATCAAACTAATTTTGGCCCTTGATTTTAAGATGCCCTAGAAAAACCTAATCCATCCTTAACTTATCTTTTCCTTTCTTTTCCATTTGGTTTCATTTTTCTTCTTGCATGAGCAGGTGGAGAAAGATATATGAAACTTGAGATCCATGGAGATGAGCAAAGCTATATACGTATATTTTTTTTATATCACAATGGTAAATCGGTAGATCTACCTAGAAGAATGTTAGCCACATTTTTTTGTTTGATTGTTTGAAGAGAGCAGATGGATAGGGAATGGAGGTGACAGAGATTTAGAGGGTGATGCCTATGTGGAGGGGATGATGGTGGAGAGAGAGGATGGTGGTAGGGAGTTTGGTGGGTGAGTAGGTCTGCATGGAGGAAGAGGGAGGCTATGGTGGAAGGATGATTGCATGGAGAAGTAGAAGGGTGAAGGGATGCGTGGAGGATGCGGTAGGAGGGGTCACTATGTAGAGATAGGAAAAGACAGAGGTGGCGGTAGTGACCCAACATAGACTCACATGGGAGGCACATCTAACATTACACTTACCACTGCGGGGAACATGTATTTCATCTGCGGAATAACCGGTCATTGCACCGGTGGAATGAAATTGGGAATTACCGTTGCAACCAGTAATTCCACCACTCCCACCTCTACAACTCCCACAAATGACTCAGCCTCTGGGCCTAACAGTGCGGGGCACATGACGCGGATGAAGGACATGGCGGTCTTTCTAGTTGGATCAATTGCCATGTATGCATTTTTTGTCTAGTGTATCTACTTGCTAGGGAAGGGACAGTGTGATTGATTTTTTTTTTCCTTATAATACGGGACCTCTATTTTTCTCGCTTGTATTAGAGCAAATTTCCTCTCACGAGTTGAGAGATTTTTGATGAATCTTTCCTAAAATTAATATAAAGATGTATAAAATAAAATGATCGCAATTTTTCACAATAAATAATATAGTTTATTGAAGAGGAAATGATTTATTGGGTGTATGGTTAATTTGAAGTCTTTTGTAATTAATATGGCGAGGTATTTATTGAGTCATTTATGATATTTAAACATGATTTGTTTAATAGTTTACGTATATTAAATATCTTTTGGCTTGGTGTTAAGAATTATTGATTCCATCAAATTGGATTTATTTAAGATTTAAATTCAAATGAAAGTATTGAGTTTTAAACGTAATTTAATTTTAAACTTCTAATTTGTTTTTATTTATCATTAAGGTGTCAACGGTATTTATTATATAAAATTTCTCATAATTTTGAGATCGTTAATATAATAAGATTTTTTTGTTAATTAAATTTGTTTTATATTTTATATCAAACATAATATAATTTAATATATTATTTTATAATATATGAGGATGTATATATATATATATATATATATATATATATATATATATATATATATATATATATATATATATTTACATTGTTTACAATGTAAAGGAAATGTTGGTTCAAGTTGTATAATAACCGATTTTATTATATTATTTTTCTTTGAATCAACTCTAGGTTCAAATGATTTATTATTTATGTGAAAAGAAAGGAAAATCATGTAGCAATGTATTTCCAACTAAAAGAAGAAGTTTGAAACATGACAAAAGAAGTTGCTACAATGAAGGTGTATTTTAAAATTGATGTATTATTATTTTTTTGAAAGAAAACATCCATTAAGCTTTCACATAAAAAGGAGAGTGTAAACTAATTTCTAATGGTAAAAGAGACTTGGAATTTAGTTTACAACTTAGTGAAGGATATATGATCACACATGATTCACTAATATTTACATCTTCTTAAGTTAACAAGGAAAGAGAGTAAAACTTGTTTTATGCTATTCACTAAATTACAAAGATTACAAGAAGAGATATACTTCAAAAATGGTATTTTATTTTATTTTTGCAAAATTTATTATTTTCTCTTTTTTTTAACAAAACAATATAAATTAAATTAAACCAAAATTACCCAAAGAGTCCGTAGCCATTTTTTTTCCTTTTAAAAGTAAGCACAACTAAATATTTCAGATTTAATGTATAATGCATAACTATATTTTGCAGATTTATAAACAAACAAAACTTTCCAATGAAGACATGTAAAATAAAAGAGCTCATGATTTCAATATTGTAACTTTTTTTTTCCTTTTTAAACAATAGAGAGGAGTTACACAACGAAAGAGACATATGGTATTACAAAACTTCCAAATCACAATGTGATAAATTTACAAGATAAGGGCTATCAAAAATCAGCCACATGAAGGTAACATTACAAATTATTTGAGGATAAAAGACACAACAAGTCACAACTCCAACTAAACTTCATCATTGAGTCTCCAACTTTGAGTGTTCTTCTAAGAATGCTAAACCGAGAGACATGGCTTGTTTACCACCCAACCAATAGGCATCATCACATGCCTTTCCATGGTTAGAAGTCATGCTAGCCTCCCCCAAGCCCATGGGAGAGAGGAACTAACTTCCACAATGTGCACAAGTATAAAGGGGATAAACACAACAAGAATACATAGAAACATTTAAACACTTAGACATAATACACATGGTGAGACAACACTATGAGGAGAAACAAGATCACCCTCACAAAAAGGGGGAAGAGAAGAAATAGGATGCCCAAAAAAAAGAGTGTCCAACCATAGGATACACCAAATACATATTTTATAACCTCCTTATTTCTCCCAACATTCATCCTCCTTATTTCTCCTTTATGTCAATGAAATCCTTCTTGGGAGGATTTTCAAACCCAATGGGTTTCTCTCCAAGAATGGGGAAAGGTTCAAGCCATATGAACCTTTCTCCCACCTCAAACCATATGAGGGGATGAGAAGGAACCTTCATGGCTTGACCAACAAACCATGAGGTTTGAGAGGAAATCCCTCTCTCTTCCCCTACATTCTCCAAAAACCATCAAGCCATATGATGGTGGAGAGTAAAATAAAAACAAAAAAACAAAAAAAAAACCAAGACTACATTCTTCATACAAGCTTAACAACATAAATTTCACACACTTTATTTTATTGACAAATGCATAGTTATCAATACAAGCAACAACAAGGAAAGAGGGATTAAGAATCCTACCTCTACAAGCTTCCAAGACTCTAAGCTTTTCCCACTTTGTCCAAGCAATCCTCAAGCTCCCCAAAAATTCTCCAAGTCCAAAAAAAAAAAGAGGAAAAGTCCCCTTCCTTCACCATGAGGAAGAATATCAAGAGGAACCCAAAAGTTTCCTCACCAATAGGAAAATGACATGTGTCACCCCCTCCTTCCTCAAGTCAAAGATTCCCAAAAACCAAATAAGTAAAAGTAAACTCACCTTTTAGCCCTTATCACCCAAAATACTAAAAATGTAAATAAAACAAAGTGGAGCAACTTTTAACAAAACACACTTCCCCATCCACCTTACATGGATGTGACCAAAGGAAGGTAAAAAGGAGGGAAACTCCCTCCAAACCTTGGAAATAACCCCCTACCTATTAGGTAGGGTCCAAGGGCCCATTTTCATGCTAAGTGAACTCCCAAACTAAAAAGGGGTCACTAAAAATGCCCAAAATAGCCCAATTTCGGGTTTGGCACACTTGGGCACAAGGGTAGAGGGTGTGGGGTCCACCCAAGGTTCACATGTGGCCCCAATCCCTTCTACCAACACACACACACTTACCCAAAACCATCACTTAAATTAAAATGAGATCATTAAACCCCTAAACTAGTTTACTTAAATAAAACACACCCTAAACATAATTAATTTTACAAGACATAAATACATTACAATTGAGGGTTCACTCATGGTGCCCAATTAATACACCTACTCTAAGGCCTCAAACATTTAGCATGGTTAGGACTCAGCCCGTGGGCCACTTGTGCACAATTATGTAGCCGCCTGAAACCCACGTTCTCCTATAACCTGTCACCTACACACTCATTGCACACATTAACCGCATCTGTCCAATACAATAAACATCATCTACTCATCACAAAATTAATCAAACCTATAATATCCTAACATCATTATACAATTGATAGTGCAACGCATACAATTATACACATAGTTCACCATGAATCATCCACAGATATAATTACAATGACATACACCTATGCTAGCATGAGTTACCATTATTAAATCCTAAGACTATATCATTGATTAAATCGACTACAAGAAATCAACATCTAACCAATAAATCTCACTATCATGTAACTTTGTTAGTGTCATCAACATCATAAGGAATATATCAATATACTAATCTAGTCCAATTGGCGCTATGCACCCAAAATACCATAATGTCCATGAGGATAAATAACATAGCATAATGTCTAAAATATATCAGAGTCTCAGTCAAAACATGTCTATGCATAAAGGAACCAATAGATAACTGGAGCTATAAAAATGTGGGCACTACATCCCCTCTCCTAGAATTAGACTTCCTCCTGGAAGTCATTGGAAGAGATAGGGGTATCTAGCCCTCAGTGGTGTAGCATCCTCTCGGGTAGCTGATGTCTCATCATATCTGTCCCATTGCACTCTAACCTGGTCCAAATCTGACCCCAAAGGGCCAACCTCTAGTGCTCCAGTATGCATACGGGCTCTAGTCTCCACTACCCTCCATCCTCTACCTGTAATGCTGACCAATCCAAAACATGAGAAACATCTGGTACATATGTACATGAAGTACATAAACATGAAATACATCGTGGCCTGTGTAAGGTGTGGTGGAAAAGCTAGACGATAGGCAACTAGACCGATGACCTCAAGAATATCAAAAGGCCCCACAAAATGAGGTGATAGCTTAGAACCCTTTCCATAGCGGATCGGACTCTTATGCGGGGAACTCTCAAGAAGACTTTGTCACCCACTGAGAAGTGACAATCAATCCACTTGGTGTCCACATATGCCTTCTTGGCGTGCTCTAGCCTATTCAAGACGTTATCGAATCAGAAAAACCTACTACTCTAAATCTTGAAGATAAGTTGGTCCCAGAATAATCCTGTCATCTAGTTTGTCCCAACTCAAAGGTGTCCTACAAGGTCGACCATACAAAGCCTAATAGGGAGCCATGCCAATGGAACTATGATAGTTGTTGTTGTAGGAAAACTCAACTAAATGAAAATAATATTCCCACTTCTTCTCTTTTGGTCCATCACATACATCCTCAACATGTCCTCAAGAACCTGATTAACTCTCTTTGTCTGCCCATCTATCTCTGGATGATATGCCAAACTGAAATTAATCTATGTACCCAAGGCATCCTGAAAAGAAGTCCAGAAAACTAATGTGTAGATGGTATCTCTGTCATTGATGATCATCTTCGGGATCCCATGCAATCTAACAATGTCCTCCATAAACACTTTGGTGATGGCCTATGCATTATAGGTGACCTTGGTTGGTGAGAAATGTGCAACCTTGGTCAACTTATCCACTAGTGACCATAATGGCATCATGACGATAAGAGGACATAGGAAGTCCTACTATGAAATCCATGGAGATCACATCCCATTTCCACTCGGGAATATCATGAGGGTATAAGAGTCTGTGGGATGAGAATGCTCTGCCTTGACCCTCTGACACTCAAGGCAACATGCAACAAAATATGCTATGTCCCGATGAATACCAGGCCAATAATATAACTCTCTCAAATGGCATGCATCTTCTTCACTCCTGGATGTGCTGTGTATGGGGCTCGATGAGCCTCATTAAGGATGAAACTATGCAGATCACCTAACTTAGGCACATAGATGTGCCTATGGAACTAAAGTAAACCATCTATCTCTAATATGCATCCTAAATATCTAGCCCTCTAATGAACCCTGTGACTCCAACATCTGTCTAGCACCCTCATAAAACCTGTCCTCTGGAAGATGCTCAAGAATCCTGCCTCTCAAATCTGACTGTAGTGTCAATGAAGCAAGCACATGTCATCGTCTACTAAGTGCATCTGCAACAACATTTTCCTTTCCTTTGATATATTGTACCTCCATGTCATACTCACATAAGAACTCCATCCAACGCCATTGATGAGCATTGAGGTTGACTATGTGAGAAGATATGTTGCAAGCTACGATGATCTATCCTCAAAATGAAAGGTCTACCCAAAAGGAAATGTCACCAACACACAAGTGCATGAACAACTGTTGTAAGCTCCAAGTCATGAGTAGGGTAATTAATCTTGTAATCTTTGAGCTTACGTGACTTAAAGGCAATCAACCGATGCTCCTGCATAAGAACTACTCCCAAACCCTCTAGTGATGCATCAGTACAAACAACAAAATCCTCTGTAGGGTCTAGGCTGCTAAGATGGGCGTCGTGGTTAACCTTTCCTTAAGCAACTGAAAGGCCTACTCACACTTCTCTGACCAATCAAACTTCTTCCCTTTTCTCTAAAGAGAAGTAATAGGGTGAGAAATCCTAGAAAAGTCCTATACAAACCTGCGGTAATAACCTGCTAAACCCATAAAACTCCTCACCTCAATGACTGATGTGGGTGCTGGCCAATCCATGATAGCTTGTATCTTAGAGGGATCTACTGAGATACCCTCTCCTGATATGATATGACCCAAGTATTGAATCTCTATCTGAAAGAAGATGCATTTTTCCAAGTTCCCATACTTCTGCTCTCTCAAAACCTGAAGTACTATGCCTCAAATGCTCCTCGTGTTCCTCCTCGGAATGATAATATATCAATATATCATCAAGGAACACTAAGACAAAGTGATCCAGAAAGGTCTGAATACTCCATTCATGAGGCTCATGAAGATAGTTGGGGCATTAGTCAAACCAAATGGGACAATTGTGAACTCATAATGCCCATAACGTGTGTGAAAATTTGTCTTATGAATATCTACATCTGATATGCGCAACTGATGATACCTTGACTTGAGATCAATTTTGGAGAACACTCTAGCTCCCCATTTGATCAAACAAGTCATCAATCCTAGGGAGTGGATAACAATTCTTTATTGTGACTTTGTTGAGCTGTCTGAAGTCTACACAAATCTTGAGAGAACCATCCTTCTTTTTCTTCACAAATATGACTAGCGCTCCCAAGGAGATACACTAGGCGAATGAGACCCTTCTCTAACAACTCCTCTAACTGAATCTTGAGCTCATGAAGCTTGAAGTCGTCATCCGATAGGGTGCCCTAGAAACTGGTGTGGATCCAGGCACTAAATCAATGGTGAAATCCACCTCCCTACTAGGTGGTAAACCTGGAAGCTCACCTGGAAACACATCTGTGCATACTCCCTCAAAACTACATGATCATCAAGGGTGAATGCTCTAGAGTACTATCTGAATGATCACTGATGGTGATAGAAAACAACTGACATCCCTTACGCATGCTCCGCTTGAGTTGCTTAGCTGAGATCATGCGCAAGGAGATAGGTCTCTACATCCCTGAAATCACAACTGCACTCCCAAGATCATCTTGACACTCAATGACCTTATTTTTCAATCCACCTTGGCTCGATGAGCCTCAAGCCAATCCATACCCAACACTACCTGATAGGATCCTAAAGGAATAACTCGGAGGTCAAGTGTAGTGGAGAAGACTCCCAAATCAAGTACACAACTCTCCACATACGAGTCCATGAGTTTATCCCTAGAGGCCAACTCAACCTGCTAACTATCTAGTTACCTAGCCACCACTAGCCCACACTAGTCCACTATAGAAGGAGATACAAAAGAATCTGAAGCACCTGAATCAAAAAGTATTGAGACAAAAATACCCCTGATAGTACTATCATCTCAATGACTGTGGCCTGATGCTCAGCCTAGCGGTTGTCAACCACTACATATACATGATGGGCGTGTCCCACGTCACCCACCATCTACTCGGATCTAGGAGCTCTCTGCATATCCGTAGTAGTGGGCTTGTGTGGACACATATGCACATAATGGTCTAGAGCCCCACAAATAAAACATCCTCATGTACCCCTTTGAGATGGGGTCCCCCTGTACTCTCTGGTGAACTAGAACCTGTCGGACCAACCCTAGTAGGCGGCTGCGATGAGTGGGTTGGGGCTGTGAGTGATGAGTACCTGACCTCCTGTCTCTAGATCCACCAAAACCACCTCTAGATCCACCTTGTTGAAAAATTTTGAGTCTCTACCCCTCTCGATGTTGGTGTCCCCGATGTTATGTCTCTCATGGTGGGTGTGGTGGAGCTCTTGATGCTACTGGAGGAGGCCTAGAATCCTCCTCTAGGGGTGGTATTGCACCCCATGTCCTCGACTCGAAAATTACCTGAATCTTGTCCTGGAACTTGCTCTTGTTTCTATCTCGGTGTTCTATGCCTTGGTCCTATTCTCCTCAACCAAGTAGGCCTTCTCAACGACCTTCTCAAGTGTGGGAGGAGATAACATCCTAACTGCTCCTACTATATCTACATTCAGGCCCTGAATGAACCTATTTACCTGTAATTTCTCATCTTGCAAGTAGTCTACATACTGTAAGAGATCCAAGAACCTGCTCTCATATTGTGCCACTATGTCAGAGCCCTGTTGTAAGTCATGAAACTCATTGATCCTCTTTCTACACAAAATGCTCTGACATATATCGGGCCCTGAACCACTCCTCGAACATCTCCCAAGTCACTGTATCTTGAGTTAAATGGAGCTTCCACTCCTCATTCCTCCACCAAACACCTATTGCGTCTCGGAGGAGGTGTATGGTGAACCTAGCTTTGACATTACTCTCGTGAGAGTGCAAGCCAAAGCAGCTATCCAAGATAAGAAGCCAGGAATCTACCCCAAAGCCATCTGTCGAACCAGTATAAGTAGGTGGTTGAAGGTGAAGAAGGTCTCGAATCACACTACTGTGTCTCGATCCTGACAATGTGGTCTAATAGGTGAAAGGGGTCACCTATCTCCAAATGGTCCCTGAAGCTGTGTGATCGGCTGCGATGGAATGAGGCCATCCTCTCACCAAGGATGGAAGGGCTGCGTGACCTCTCTCATCTCAAGGTATCGTGCTCAGGTGGCTCTAAATGTGCATCCTCACCAATCAACTCCTCGTCTCCCAACTAAATGTCCTCCTCTCTCGGCTCCTGTGGTGGTGGGAAGGCACTTTGCTGCATGATGCCTATCAACTACTGCAGGGCCTCTAATATCTGAGGCCCAAATTCGGGTGTCGGTGGCTCCAGCGTAGGTGCACTACATCCCAAGCCTCTAGTCGATCATCCCCTCTTGGGTGCCATCCTGTACCCGAGGTAAAAAAAATAAAAAAAAGAAATGGTTTATAAACTTTTTAAAAGTTGCGGAAAGTGTTTTTATTAATTATTATTATTATTAATTAAATAATTTAATTAACCATGAAACAAAGTAATAGTTATTTTAAAACATTTGGGATAAAAAAAACGTGAACAATAATTACTAACATGTTATGCTTAACTTTTTTCGTTAATAATTAATTTATATTAATTATTAATTTACCCGAAATCGAATAAACACTAGCCCAAAAATAATTTAATTATTTTACTCTATTAAGCTCCCTAGGGTCATAAATAAAAGTCTACACCCCTTGTAAATAATTAGTCTTCTCCCTTTTAATTAATTTTCCTACACACCCTTTTTATTTAATTTGTTTTCCCCCTTTTAATTTTGTTTACCCACACACCCCCCCTTTTAATTATTTATTTATTTTCATTCCCATCAAAATTCCCATAGCTTTAAGTTCTGTAGATTTAAAGTACACCCTAGGATCAAACTAATTTTGGCCCTTGATTTTAAGATGCCCTATAAAAAAAAACCTAATCCATCCTTAGCTTATCTTTTTCCTTTCCTTTCCATTTGGTTTCATTTTTTTTCTTGCATGAGTAGGTGGAGGAAGGATCTATGAAAGTTGAGATCCATGGAGATGAGCAAAGCCATATACATATATATTTTTATATCACAATGGTAAATCCGTAGATCTACCTGAAAGAATGTTACCCGCATTTTTTTGTTTGATTATTTGAAAACCCAAATCCCCCCCTTTTGGAGAGGAATGGAGGTGACGGTGGATTTAGAGGGTGATGTTACATGTGGAGGGGATGATGGTGGAGAGAGAGGACGGTGGTAGGGAGTTTGGTGGGTGTGTAGGCAATTGAGGAAGAGGGATGTATGGTGGAAGGATTAGTGTGTGGAGATGGAAGGGTGAAGGGGGTGCATGGCCGTGGGTGCGATAGGAGGGGTCGTTGCACATAGGCGGTGAAAAGATAGAGGTGGGAAGTAATGACAACACAAACTCACACGGGAGGCACCACTAGTATTACACTTACCACTACATGGAATAGGTATTTCATCTAGTGGAATAATGGACATTACACCGGTGGAATGAAATTGGGAATCACCATTGCAGGGTAATTACACCACTCCCATTTCCACAACTCCCACAAGACCGGCCTCGCAATGTAGCGAATAAATACAGGAACGGACACGGATGGATGGGATATGGTGGTCTTGAGTCTTTGGCTAGATCGGTTGCCATTTCTACACTTCTTTGAGGGGTATTTATCCCCAAGGAAGGGAAATAGTTTTGATTTTTTTTTTTTTTCCTTTATTAAAGGACCTCTTTTTTTTTCACCTAAAAATTTCCTCTCATAGAGATTTTGATAATAATTTCCTAAAATTGATATCATGATGTATAAAATAAAATGATCTCATTTTTCACAATAAATAATATATTTTATTGAAGGGGAAATATTTATTGGGTGTATGGCTAATTTGAAGTTTTTGTAATTAAGATGGCGAGGTATTTAAAAGTCATTTATGATATTTAAACATGATTTGTTTAATAGTTTATATATAAATATCTTTTGGCTTGGTGTTAAGAACTAATGATTGATCAAATTGTAGATTTATTTAAGATTTAAATTCAAATGAAAGTATTAAGTATTAAATGTAATTGAATTTTAAACTTTTAATTTGTTTTGATTTATCATTAAGGTGTCAATTGGTATTTATTATATAAAATTTGAAAAATCATAATTTTTGAGATGGATTAATATAATAAGATTTTTTTGTTAATTAAATTTTTTTAATCTTTTATATCAAACATATTATAATTTAATATATTATTTTATAATATATGAGGATTATAATAATATAATATATATATATATATATTATATATATATATATATATATATATATATAACTTTATTCAAATGTGTTATAATTATATTTAAAATATACTATATTAAATTTCTTTATATATATTTACATTTGTTTACAATGTAACGGAAATTTGGTTCAAGTTTTATAATAACCGATTTTATTATATTAAGAATAGGAATCAATCTTGGTTCAAATGATTTATTATTTATGTGAAAAAAAGGAAAATCATGTAGCAATGTATTTCTAACTAAAAGAAGAAGTTTGAAACATGAAAAAGAACCTACAATGAAAGTGCATTTTAAAATTGATGTATTATTATTATTTTTTTTTAAAAAACATCCATTAAGCTTTCACATAAAAAGAGAGTGTAAACTAATTTCTAATGGTAAAAGAGACTTGGAATTTAGTTTACAACTTAGTGAAGATATATGATCACACATGATTCACTAATATTTACATCTTCTTAAGTTAACAAGGAAAGAGAGTAAAATTTGTTTTATGCTATTCACTAAATTTCAAAGATTACAAGAAGAGATATACTTCAAAAATGGTTTTTTTTGCAAAATTTATTATTTTTCTCTTTTTTTAACAAAACAATAAAAATAAATAAACCAAAATTACCCAAAGAGTCCGTGTGTTTGAACCATGTCTCTGATACCAAATGTAGTGCCATTTTTTTTTAACTTTTAAAAGTAAGCACAACTAAATATTTCAGATTTAATGTATAATGCATAACTATATTTTGCAGATTTATAAACAAACAAAACTTTCCAATGAAGACATGTAAAATAAAAGAGCTCATGATTTCAATATTGTAAACTCTTTTTTTTTTTCTTTTTAAACAATAGAGAGGAGTTACACAACGAAAGAGACATATGGTATTACAAGACTTCCAAATCACAATGTGATAAATTTACAAGGTAAGGGCTATCCAAAATCAGCCATATGAAAGTAACATTACAAATGATTTGAGGATAAAAGACACAACAAGTCACAACTCCAACTAAACTTCATCATTGAGTCTCCAACTTTGAGTGTTCTTCTAAGAATGCTGAACCGAGAGACATGGCTTGTTTACCACCCAACCAATAGGCATCATCACATGCCTTTCCATGGTTGGAAGTCATGCTAGCCTCCCCCAAGCCCATGGGAGAGAGGAACTAACTTCCACAATGTGCACAAGTATAAAGGGGATAAACACAACAAGAATACATAGAAACATTTAAACACTTAGACATAATACACATGATGAGACAACACTATGAGGAGAAACAAGATCACCCTCACAAAAAGGGGGAAGAGAAGAAATAGGATGCCCAAAAAAAAAGAGTGTCCAACCATAGGATACACCAAATACATATTTTATAACCTCCTTATTTCTCCCAACATTCATCCTCCTTATTTCTCCTTTATGTCAATGAAATCCTTCTTGGGAGGATTTTCAAACCCAATGGGTTTCCTCTCCAAGAATGGGGAAAGGTTCAAGCCATATGAACCTTTCTCCCACCTCAAACCATATGAGGGGATGAGAAGGAACCTTCATGGCTTGACCAACAAACCATGAGGTTTGAGAGGGAAATCCCTCTCTCTTCCCCTACATTCTCCAAAAACCATCAAGCCATATGATGGTGGAGAGTAAAACAAAAACAACAAAAACAACAAAAAAAACAACCAAGACTACATTCTTCATACAAGCTTAACAACATAAAATTTCACACACTTTATTTTTGACAAATGCATAGCTATCAATACAAGCAACAACAAGGAAAGAGGGATTAAGAATCCTACCTCTACAAGCTTCCAAGACTCTAAGCTTTTCCCACTTTGTCCAAGCAATCCTCAAGCTCCCAAAAATTCTCCAAGTCCAAAAAAAGAGGAAAAAAGTCCCCTTCCTTCACCATGAGGAAGAATATCAAGAGGAACCCAAAAGTTTCCTCACCAATAGGAAAATGACATGTGTCACCCCCTCCTTCCTCAAGTCAAAGATTCCCAAAACCAAATAAGTAAAAGTAAACTCACCTTTTAGCCCTTATCACCCAAAATACTAAAAATGTAAATAAAACAAAGTGGAGCAACTTTTAACAAAACACACTTCCCCATCCACCTTACATGGATGTGACCAAAGGAAGGCAAAATGGGAGGGAAACTCCCTCCAAACCTTGGAAATAAGCCCCCTACCTATTAGGTAGGGTCCAAGGGCCCATTTTCATGCTAAGTGAACTCCCAAACTAAAAAGGGGTCACTAAAAATGCCCAAAATAGCCCAATTTCGGGTTTGGCACACTTGGGCACAAGGGTAGAGGGTGTGGGGTCCACCCAAGGTTCACATGTGGCCCCAATCCCTTCTACCAACACACACACACACTTACCCAAAACCATCACTTAAATTAAAATGAGATCATTAAACCCCTAAACTAGTTTACTTAAATAAAACACACCCTAAACATAATTAATTTTACAAGACATAAATACATTACAATTGAGGGTTCACTCATGGTGCCCAATTAATACACCTACTCTAAGGCCTCAAACATTTAGCATGGTTAGGACTCAGCCCGTGGGCCGCTTGTGCACAATTGTGTAGCCACCCTAAAACCCACGTTCTCCTATAACCTGTCACCTGCACACTCATTACACACATTAACCGCATCTATCCAATACAATAAACATCATCTACTCATCACAAAATTAATCAAACCTATAATATCCTAACATCATTATACAATTGATAGTGCAACACATACAATTATACACATAGTTCACCATGAATCATCCACAGATATAATTACAACGACATACACCTATGCTAGCATGAGTTACCATTATTAAATCAGAAGACTATATCATTGATTAAATCGACTACAAGAAATCAACATCTAACCAATAAATCTCACTATCATGTAACTCTGTTAGTGTCATCAACATCATAAGGAATATATCAATATACTAATCTAGTCTAATTGGTGCTACACGCCCAAAATACCATAATGTCCATGAGGATAAATAACATAGCATAATGTCCAAAATATATCAGAGTCTCAGTCAAAACATGTCTATGTATAGAGGAACCAAAAATAACTGGAGCTATAAAAATGTGGGCTATATTAGAATATCATATAGAAATATAATAACACATCCATCTAATAAATGTCTAAACACATCGTGCATCTAGGTCATAAAAGGGGGGGAGCATTAGTTAACCCGAAAGGCATAACTACAAATTCATAATGTCCATATCTAGTTCTAAAAGTAGTTTTTAGAATATCTAATTCTTTAATTCTAATTTGATGATACCTAGAACACAAATCAATTTTAGAAAATTATTTAGCACCACTTAATTGATCTAACAAATCATCAATTCTAGGTAAGGGATATTTATTCTTGATGGTCAATTTATTCAGTTGTCTATAATCAATACACAATCTCATAGTTCCATCTTTCTTCTTAACAAATAATACTAGTGCACCCCATGGAGAAACACTTGGTCTAATTTTTCCTTGTTTAAGCAATTCAGCTAATTGTACTTTAAGCTCGGCTTAACTCAGAATCAAATTTTGATAAGGGGTTTTGAGATATAGGTTCATCTTAAGGAATTAGATCAATGGCATGCTCTACAACTCTTCTAGGGGGTAATTCTTCTATTTCCTCAGGGAAAACATCCATAAATTCTTGAACTATGGGTTGGATATTAATGTCTAACTTAGTTCCATCATCATGTTGAGTGACCATCACACAAAAAGCTTTACAATTCTTCCTAAGACTCATTTTTAATTGCATAGCAGAAATGGTTTTAAGTTTAATGGGCCTTTTTGTCCCTTGTAAAGTTTTAAAAGAATTATTTGTATCTTTTATAATAACTTGTTTATTTTCACAACTGATCAAAGCATTGTTTTTCTCTAACCAAGTCATTCCTAGGATTGCATCATATTGTCCTAGTTTAAGAAAATGAAAATGATCACAAGAATCAAGATCATCTAACTGAATTTTTAGGTCTTCTATTATGGCTCCAGTATGTCTAACTATCCTTCCATCTACCATCTCAATGTTATACGTTATATTTCTCTAACATAAATATTTAATTTAGAAACAATATTAGGGGAAATAAAATTATGAATACTACTAGAATCAACTAAGAATTCTACATTTTGACTTTTAATTCTACCTTGTAATTCTATAACAGAGAATTGATGATGTATTGTACCTATATCGACTGCAGCATGAACTTTCATGGTTGGAGTTTTATCCTTCTTTTGATCATTATCATTTCTATTATTTTTCTCACTATCATTTTTCTGATTTTTAATACCATTTTTATTCCACCCTTTTGATTTTTGTGGACACCCCTTTGCATAATGGTTTTCTCCACAATTCCAACATTTAATCTCATTAGGAATTTTCTTAGCAAACTCTTTGTTTCCATTTTTTTGTTGATTTCCAAAACTAGCCTCGCATTGTATAATCTCAAAAAAATTCTTTTCAGTTATTGATTAACAAAAATAGTTACCTAAAAGACCTAAAAGGGGATTTAGGGTTTTAGTGTTAATCTAAATAGGAGGACTAAAACGTTATATAAATGTAGTAAATGAAGCAAAACAATATGTAATAACTACAAATAATTACTCTAAGTCAAAGAGAAACCCTAATATGCAAGAGGGGAGTATAAAAATGACTTAGCTGATTAAGGTAAACTGTCACATGTTGACGCAAATCTAGAACCGGAGCTCGACTATGCAAACGATCACTCAGAGGACCCTACAAAGGGTAGGTCTAGACAATCTGAAGTGACATAGGCACTTTGGAGGTGTCTTGGGGTGCCCTGGTCTAGATTTTAGGTATTGTGAACTATGTAGGGGCTCAGGAATTGTGTTTAACAGAGTGTCACAACTAGTTCGAAACCCTGCCTATTTGTCACTTTGGTTTCACTAGATAATTCATATCACGCCCTGCACATGAAGAAGAATAAAGGGTCAAACTAAACTTATCTCACAAACCCGGTGGACTTATCATTGAATATTTCACTACATTATGAACCTTGATGTAGTTTTTGTGAGTGTGTTTATGTCATTCCCTAGGTTATCTCATGTCAGTCACACTTTGTATAGTAGTGAGATATGATATCTATACAAGATGTATAATGTAGAATAGATTAGATAGAATCCCTCCTCTAAGGATGTGTGAGTGGATGTGATGCAAAATTTTCTATCTATGATGCATGGAGCTATGTGGATGGAGATGGTGCAATGGATGCAGCCCTAGATGGAGTGATAGTAGTGATAGGATGTAATGACCTAGGACCCTCATTATGGTCTTATAAGCTTTATATTTATAGGGCTCTCAAGTTTGATTTCACAATTAATCCCGAAAATGTCGACTGAGGAAAAGATAAGGGAGACCAACGGCTAGAAGTGACCCAAAGAAGAGTGAAAGAGGTTAAACATAGAGAGGGGCACCCAAGGTGGGACCAGGGCACCCGGGGTGCCCCAATATAGGTTAGGGTTCCTAGAAAGAGGGCTAGAATCTTGGGGAAGTTATGAAATGGGTGGATAGGTATTGGGAAATATACGGGAAAGATGAAGTAAAATATAAAACAAAAATGGAAAAAGGTGGGATTAATTGGTACTTTGTACACTTGAGAACCTTCTAAATAGTAGTATAAGATTGGGATAAATATTGTCTAATGTGTAATATTTTTGTCTACATTTTCCCCAATTTATGTTGGTGAGTGAACAACTTCGGTAACATAAAGTAGTCAAAGAAGCATACCTGAAATCCATATAGAGTGTAAAAGAAAGTGCATTGATGGAATAGGCTTGAATGTGGAGGAGTGTGGATTTGAAAGATGAAAAATGTAAGTAAAAGTGATGAGAATGAACTTAGGTAGGAACGTGTGTGTAGCTATTGCATGTGTGTGGTGTACTTGCATGGTTAGTATGGAAAGTACCATCACGGTGTTTTCTTATTTTCATTATTTTTGTTTGTTGTTGTTGCCCCCACTTTGACTGCTTGTTTCTCATATGGCAGACCTACAAGGAGTAAATGCTCAAGTAGTCAAATATGTATGTATGTAAAAACGTTGTGTAAAGTACACAAATGTATAGTATGCTATAATAGAAAGTGTAAATGGAACATGTGCACCTAATCCATGTTGGGAGAAAGGGTGTAGAAGGATATCTTGTGATGTCTTGAGTTTTTTAGGAAATATCACACTACCCTAGCTGAAGAAGTGTAGGGAGGAAATTCTTGGTGTCCTTCAACTCTAACCACTTCTGCTACAATTTTTTGGAAGATATATTTATACTACGCTAATTTTTTGGATGATCCTATGCCTTTGGATAGAGAATTGTTGAGATGCCACCTATAACCCCTGACCATGTGAATACTCCACAAAATTGCTAAAGGAAACCATGTCCTATTGAGGCCATTGTGTATGGAGTTTGGTCTCGATTTGAAATCATCTGTGTTGTGTTTTAACCGATGTAGATACATTGTGTTAGTAGAAAACCCATAATGATGCCCCCCTCTTTGGGGGTGCATGCAAAGACCCTGGAAGGAGAATACGGCCCCAAAAGAGGACCAACTACACTGACCTTGTAAGCAACTCAGCCCTACAGGGGGAAGGAAAACACTTGGTAGATACCAAGCCGTGCACAAAAGGGGATGTCTAGCCAATACAATTATTATTTTGAACACATGCATGCAAATAAGTGTAAAGACGCAAATAGTATAGAAAAACTACCAAGTATAGTAGTGAAAACATGCAAGAAAATAACGAGACCACAAAAAGTGGGTTTCAAACATGGGAAATCACTCCATGATGTTACAAGACACACAAAGGCCATCATGGCCAAAAACAATAGACAAGTGTGCACACAAGAAAAGGGAAAAGCCCACAAATAATGGCAAACAAAGAATACAAGTAGTAATTGACATATAGTCCTTCAAAATAAGTGTTGCACATGGAACACCTATTATCATGTTAGAGTGAAAAAAATGTGTCAAAGCATGTATAAGTAAGTAGTATAAGATGCTAACTAAAAATGCAACAATATCACCTATATAAGTTGAATTTGGATGCCCTTAACGACTAGTATAGTAAGGGTAGAAGGTGAGCATCCATGCCACGTGTAGATTCTTGTATCTATGATCACACTAAACAAAGGCGTGAACACAAATGTTTGTATGATAATGACATATAGGAAAGCAAGCTAACATGTGTAATAAAATGAGCATGAAAAACACTAGTAAGCAAAAGTAGATGCTACCAAGACAATGCAATATGTTGTGGATGGATGGAATGGAATGAAAAATGGAGTGATAGGGGAAAAGTGCCCCCCAAGTGTATATGGACGTGTATGAAGTGAGTTTCATTTTTTTCCCCCTTAGCGATTAGTCAAGAATGAACTGCAAATAAGAGTGCATCATCGAGAAATGGTTGAGTAGTGTTGCTTGTGTCTAACACGTTGTGATGAGTGTGTATGTGTAGTGGTGATGTAATGTGACATGAGGATAAATGATGTGCATGAACCCTATAGCCAAATCATATATCATGAATTTGTTGATCAGAGGAGTAATAATTTATCCCTAAGCATATGTCATGATAGAAGATGAAAAGATGATGATAAGATGTATAGAAATATGTGTGTGGACCCTATAGCCTAAGCATATACCATGACTTGTTGATTGGAAGAGTGATGATTTATCCCTAAGCATATATCACTACATGATGGAAGAAGAAGGTGATGATCTATCCTATAGCGTATGTCACTACGAGATGGGTGATGAGGGTGTATGAAGTGTAGATAAGTAGGTGGTGAATAACAAAAGGTAGTGATGGTAGCACTAAGCGTAGACCACTATGTGATGAATAAGATGAGGGTGGTGATTTATCCTAAAGTGTATACCACTAAATGATGAGTAGAATAAATGATGATGTACTAGAACGAATGAGAATAGGATGATAGAATAGGTGATGATTAGATGTTTGGATGTAAGGGGATAATTTGAAATGGATAAAGGAGGTGGTGATTTAACCTAAGGTGTATACCACTAAGTGATGAGTGAAGGTATGATAGTGTAATGGAATAAGTTTGGAATTGATAAATGAAAGAGGATGATATAAGAGAAGATGATAGAAGGATGTAGATTTGATGGAAGGAGTGGTTATCTAACCTAAGGTGTATACCACTACGTGATGATGGGTGTGAGTGATGATAGAGCCTAGAGCATTGGTCACTAGTCCAGTGGATGTGGTATGAGGACATGTCACATGTAGGTAAGGTCCATTTGATTGGTAAACCCTCGGTAGTCGAGTATGGACCGAGGAACTAAAGTGTGTCATAGGGTGGTGAGTGCAATGCGTAGAACAATGTAGTGTAGATGACCAATGTAGGTGAATGTGTGGTGTAGGAAATGTAATGTAGAGTGTGTAGTGGGTAGGTAGAAATAGAATGTGTACAGATGAGAGATGAAGCTAGACCCAAGTATAAGGAAATATAGTGTAGGGTGTAAGATAGGTAGGTTGTATGAATGCAATGTGGTTAGGGAAGGTGTAAGGAAAGAAATATGTAAACACTAATAGAATACGTGATGATAATAGATAAAACTAGACCCAAGTATAAGGAATCTAGTGTAGCATGTAGGATGTACAGGATGTATGGATGACAGGAAAACTAGACTCATGTATGATGATGACTAGTGTAGCATGTATGAGATAGATTATGGAGAAGTGATTGGTAGATAAGGCATGTATAGGATGATGTAGGATGTATATGAATGGGTCTGGTAGTGTAGTGTGTGGGGTTTAATGTAATGATGATCCCTCAATAGTCCAGTGTGAACCAAAGCACTAGGGTGTGTCATCGGGTAATGAGGGTGTAATAATAGATGAAAAATGTTGATATGTGAAGAAATTAAAATATATGGGTGTGAGAGGTATCAATGCGAAAGTGTGAGAGGGGGGGCAGTGTATGTCAGGTTAGATGCCCCCCAGCAGTAATGTGAAAAGAGGCTATGTGAACTTATCAAGAAGGTTGTCATCCTTGGGGTCAAAGTCAAATGGATTGGAATTAGCAACTTGGAAAGCTATGGTATGAGGTTGATCACGTAATGAGCCAGTGAGAGACAAATGGTACATGCCCATAGCGTATTCTTCATCAGTAAAGGAAGGATGTGGACAATCGTGTGCATACCATCGAGTGAGGTTGGGGGAATGGCCAAGAAAGGAACTATTGCAAATGAAAATACGACCAAAGGGCATGGGGAATGAGATGTCAGTGTGATGGGGTCTACTACACCACCGATGTAAGTAAGCTAGGAGTCCCCTAATGTGAGCGGTGCAAAAATAAAGGGGTGCGCAGTAGATAAACGAAGAGATCAAAAACACGTAAACCATAAGTGACAGTGATGGTGACAAAAAGGCATGAGTAAAATGTTGAAGGTCATCAAGGGTAAATCTAAGGAAAGCTAGACTAGTAGGATAATAGATGGTTTCATCACATGTGGGATCAAGGGGAACATGGTCCCAAAATGAGTCATGGATAAAGAGGGTACATGTGAAGGGTGGGTGCGGGGCCAATACTGGCAGAGATGGGATGATAGTGTTCATGGAGGGAGGGGGTGGTATGGAATGGGTGATGGAGAGGGAATTGCATCTACTAAACATATAGCTCCCTCGAGTGGCGGTAAATGTGGTTGATCATCCAAAGGCTGAGGTTCATCAGTGGTGTCAATGCGAGGAATAGGGATACTAGTATGAGGGTCATGGACACAATATTGGAATGGATCACGGTCTCGGAAGACGATATAATCAACATGCTCATGTAATAATTTGACACAACGATGGATGGTAGAGGGAATGGATTGCATGGCGTGGAGCCATGGTCTACCTAACAAGTAATTATATGAGACAGGGAAATCAATAACGAAGAAGATGGTGGGGAGAGTTTTAGAACTACGTTAAGGGAAACGTAACATGGCCTAGACATGGAAAAATGGAACCATCATAAGCACGGAGGGAAATGGAAGAAGGGTTAATGTCATGGGAAGACAAACCTAAGGCTTGGATAAAGGACATGGGGCACAAATTAAGCTCAGAGCCATTATCAATAAGAGTACGCTTGAAAACAACATTGTAGATGCAGGACATGATGTAAAGTGGTGGGTCATTGTAAAAAGGGTGAATGTCAGCAATAGGATTTCCTCAGAATGCTATGTTTTAGGAAAAGGCCTTGGCAAATGTGTCATAAAAGGAATTTAGGTGCATGTCGCCAGAGACATCGGTAGTAGCAAAAATGGTTTGGACTTGATGAAGTAAATCAAGATGGGTAAGTAGGTACTCAGTGATAAAGATATTCATGATGATGGAATGAAAGAGAATAGGAAGGTGGTAGAAATTATTTTCGGGTTCACCAAAATGATTAACAAAAATAGTTACCTAAAATACCTAAAATGGGATTTAGGGTTCTAGTGTTAATCTAAATTGGAGGACTAAAATGCTATATAAATGCAGTAAATGAAGCAAAGCAATATGTAATAACTACAAGTAATTACTCTAAGTGAAAGAGAAACCCTAATATATAAGAGGGAGTAGAAAAATGACTTAGCTAATTAAGGTAGACTATCGCAAGTTGTCACAGATCTAGAACTAGAGCTCGGTTGTGCATACGATCACTCAAGTACCCTACAAAGGGTAAATCTAGACTATATGAAGTGACACAGGTGTCTGGGAGTGTACTGGGATGCCCTGGTCTAGATTCTGGGTGATGTGATCTATGCAGGGCTCACGAACTATGTTTGGAAATGTCGCAACTAGGTCTGAAACCCTACCTATCTGTTGCTTTGGATTCACGGATAATTTGTATCACACCCTACACATGAATAAGAAGAAGGGGTTGGATGACCTCAACTTCCAAACCAAGTGGACTTATCGCTGAGCATTGCACTACATTACAGACCCTAATGTAGTTTTGGTGAGTGTGTGTATTTCGTGCCCTAGGTGCTCTTGTGTCAATCATTGCACTTTATATAGTAGCAAGATATGATAGCTATAGAAGATGTAGAATGTAGAATATAATAGATAGAATCCCTCCTCTAAGAATGTGTGAGTGGATGTGATGTAGACTTTACTAGCTATGATGCATGGAGCTATGTGGATGGAGATGGTGCAATGGATGCAACCCTAGATGGAGTGATAGTAGTGATAGGATGTAATGACCTAAGACCCTCATTATGGTCTTATAAGCTTTATATTTATAGGGCTCTCAAGTTTGATTTCACAATTAATCCGACAATGCCGACTAAGGAAAAGATAAGGGAGACTAATAGCTAGAAGTGACCCAAAGAAGAGAGAAAGAGGTTAAACATAGAGAGGGTGCCCAAGGTGGGACTAGAGCCACCCCAGATGCCCTAGTATAGAGTTAGGGCACCCAGAATCGTAGGGATATAATCTTGAGGAAGTTGTGAAATGGGTGGATAAGTATTGGGAAATACATGGGAAAGACGAAGTAAAATATAAAAAAAGATGGAAAAGGTGGGATTAATTGGTACTTTGTACACTTGAGAACCTTCTAAATATTATTATAAGATGGGCTAAATATTGTCCAACATGCTTTTTGTCTACATTTATTCCCATATAATGAATTATTATTCTTTCTCTTAAAATCCTCATTTAATTTTCTCTTAATCTCATTTTGCTTTTCAAATTGTTCTGTTATTGACAGGCCTCATCTACTGTAGTTGGTTTACCACACCAAACACTAGCCTTATAATCCTCTCTAAGACCATTGATAAATCTAACAACTCTATCTCTCCCTGAAATGAAAGGTACAAACCTATTTAATCTTTCAAAAGTTTTTCGATACTCATTTACTTTTTGTGCACGTTGTTTTAAATCAAAGAACTCATTTTTCTTTCCTATAGGAAATAGTCTAAAAGGTATTTATTTTTAATTTTTTTTAAATTGATCCCATTTAATTTTGTGGGGTCTTAGTTTTTTCTGATTTTATAGTGTCTTCCCACCAGTTTAAAGCAACATTTTTCAGTTGATAGGATGTTATTTGAGTCCTATTTCTACTACCAGTATTTTGTAAATCAAAATAACATTCTAAACTAGATAACCACCTTTCAGCTTCTTCTCCTGTTCCTACATCACCTGAATATTCTGGCAGTTTGATTTTTTTAGCAAAGTGCATAATTTCCTTATTATTTCTACCTCCCTTATTAGAATTAGAGGACTCAGAATCAGAACTAGAAGAATGTTCATCAACAGAATTTGAATTATCAATGGGTTGGGAATTCCTTTTTCTACTCAATTTCTTATCAGACTTATCATTATCCTTAGTATTTTTCTTCATAGAATCAACAAATTGCTTTTTCAAAATTTCAAATTACAAAGTAATATCTTGCACTTCCCTGGATAGTTGTTGATTTCTTCGTTCTAGTTCAAATTAATCTAGATCGTGTCAAGGATCCATCTTTTGACTTATTCTCCCTCTATGTTTATACACACAAATTCGGTAAGAAAATCAGCTAAAAAAACTTCATCAACAAAAACTACGAATCCACAAATAATTTAGGGGATAAAAACATCACTGACGATTTTGAAAGTCTTACAACTCATACTAAATTTCCTATTTACCATATATTCGAGAAGATAAAGGGGTAATTTAAATATCAATAATAAAATTTTAATCAAGAACATAAATATGTGGTGTCATATATATATATATATATATTAAAAATAAAATAGGTGTATATAAAAAAATTCGGAGATAGGCCCCTATTGAAAGGTATGAAGAAAGCCGAGCTTGGACTCGAGCTCTCATTTTTCAAACTAACTCATAGAAAAACTAAGCTTATACAATGAAACTCGAGCTATAAAAAGAGATATCAATCACCATGGCGACTCGTGGAAAAATAAACCCCATGTTTCTCACACATACGCATGGCCATTTGTAACTGCCCCCTTTTAAAAAGATTTATTTTGATAGGTTTAATTTAATGTTTTTACAAAAAACAAACTACGCCATGTAATGTAAGGTGTTGGATTTTTCTTGGTATATGTATTTAAATGCATAAGGGGATAGAAATAAGTGCAAATGGGTTAGGTTTTCATTAAAATATTATGCCCTCCAAACATTAATATCACCATAGCATGCACATAAAATATAACATTGAAATATAAACTATAGTGTTTAAGCTTATGGTTTTAGCATAGTGTTTATTGTAAGTCAAACCGCATATAGATAGGTGATTTAGATATAGTTTTAGGTTTTGTTTTAAAAATTTTGAATGTCTTAGGTTTAGAGATGTTTTGAACTATAATTATTGCTTAGTGTAAATTTTAAAAATTATAAAATGTTTTTTTGATTGAATACCACTAACATAGTGCAATTAAAGCATTATAGGTTAGGAAATACGTGTTTAAATGAATATTATTTTTTAATCAATATAGTTGTAAACTATATAAACGGGGAAAAACTATACAAAAGGGGGAAAAACTTTACAAAGGGGAAAATCTAGACATAGGAGAGGAAATAAAATTGGAAAAAATGTAATAATGTTTCCCATTCCATTCCATGGGTCTTGACTAAACCATTAAGAAAATTCAATTTATTATATTCGTGGAATGTTTCCCCCGTAGAGACCTTAGGTAACATTGTTTTACACATATTTTCAAGCACTGACAAAACAATACAAATATGGAAAGTATTAAATTAAAAAATTATCCAGGTGTTAAGGCTCGCTACTAAAATGTGACGTGATTTTTCCCATTAATAAATTAATGATAATGAAATACTTTTCTATATAAAACTTCCAATTGTTTCTTAAACATGAATTTTAATTGCATTCAACAAAATCAAAATATTCATATTAAATTTCTTTCATATATGTGGAAATATAATATCATTAAATGAAACAAGAGTTATAAAATTGAATACATGTCTGGATAGAGGGGTAGGAAGGAATATGTACTGCTCAATGAATTCCTAGGTGGTGACCGAGATCTGACACCTCAAGCTATGGCCACATTATCTAGAGGAATTAATAAATTAAAATATCTTCTTGCCCTAGCCAGGAACCATCTTGGGTTATACTTTACGTACCCCAGTTAGGACACCCTTTAGAGTGCCCCTCTCTAATGCCCACCACTTGCCTTCACTCGTAACCACATAAAAATTATTGAGCAAACTCCAAAAAATCAGTGTGTAATTTCACCCCCATCCTAGGTTTAAATAATTCCCCTCAGGTGGTTTGGTAACCAACACACCCTTTCATAACAAAATATTTACAATTAATTACATATACCCCTAACGGGTTCACAATTATAAATTTTAATCCCTCCTTTTAAAAAGGAGTTCGAGAACTCATTTAACTCTTTATTCCTCCCCATTTTTAAGGGGATTCCATGTACATAACTCCCCAGCCTATTTTAAAGGGGGCCTTCTTTTATTTTTCTTTAGAATTTAACCTTTGAAAAATAACTTTAGAATACATACTTCATTTTTAAATCAATTTTTTTGACTTTAGGAATTTGTCTCATAACAACATGCATAAAGAAGAAAGTAAATAGACACAATACAACACAAGAACACAATATATAAGCGGAAAACCATGAGCGGTAAAAAAACCCACTGAAAATCACTTATCTTTATTGAGAAAATATGTTTCACCCATAATTCCCACTATTTCTAATAGTTTCACCTTCGAGGAGGAATTATAAATTGTCTAATACATTCGCTCATGAGTTGAGATCATTCTTCTCTTCATTTGCATCATGTATATTCACTAAGATTACATTTCTTTCTCACATATTACTATATCAATTTCATTATAGATATCTAATGAGATCACCTTATTTTATATAATGTGGGTGAACAATTAGGCTCACACTTTATGCCAACTCATTTCATGCTTATCTTTTAAATTTAATTCATAAGCCATAACTATTAGTCTTTGGAAGTTTTCTATTAAGTTTGTTTCTTGCTTAGTATTACAACCCCTACACACTTTGTGATAAAATAATTCATATGTATGTCCAAAGGTTTATCATATAGTATTGTAGTATGCTCATTGAGAATAAGTGTTATAGCTTTGGGTGCCCATTTAGGTTTTGGAACTTGAGATGACGACAAAGGATAATGTAATGTATAAACGGATATAAATACCCTACAGTCAAGTTGTTAAATTCATTGTCATAAAGTGTAGAAATAACTATCAACATGTCTACTAATTCTATGATAATTGGAAATTTGTTGACCTTTTATTTTGTAAGGTAATAACGGGGTAGTAATGAGTAGGTAACAAAGTGATTAAAAATTATTGAGTAGCTCATATAGGATATCATGTTGTGTAGCATTATTTTCAAACCAAAGAGGTGCCTTTTTGGGGGTTGTCATAGTAATAGAGATTGATCTTGTGGTACATACACATTCTTGCTTCTATACAGGACTTACACTTCACTTGTATGGGCACACATATTATGGATAATATGGGTATCACATTAATGCTCAGTGGGATTGGAGTTAGATTGATCAAGATGGATCTGGTAATTGGAAGAATATGTTAGATGTGTTAGCTCATGCTTGAGAGATGTGATCTCATTATTCATATCTTGAAATATATCTTTAAAAATATGGTGTAAAGTGTGAATAGATTCTAATATATCCATATTAAATGTGTCATTATTATTAATAGAAGGAACTGAAATACAAATGAAATTTTAATTCACATGGGAAGGTGTCATATTATCAGGGAGCATTATTTATTGCACTAGTTTTGTGAGAATATATTTGCATTTGTAATGAAGTTGAAGTAAATCATATAATGAGACTTGAGAACTTTTAGCATGTGCCTTGATGGGAGAAAAAATGAGATAAGAAAATCCAATGAGGTAATAAATAATAACAATCACCACATGGAGGGTGGACAGGGAAAGAGAATAGAAGATAAGACCCAAAACTAATGTTATGAAAAGAGTGAATGTTGTCAAATTAATAAAATAACCATATACCATAAATAGAAATTTAATTTGACAAAATGGAGAAAGATGTTTTTATATCTAATAATGCGGAATACAAATCTCTAAGGAATTTTCCCAATAGTGTATATTTTTGTAATTGTACCTAATTACTAAAAAAAAAAATTGAATTTTCGAAAAGTCTGGAAAAAATCAAGGAAAAGAGAAAGAGGTTTTCATTAAATATATTAAATTAAGAATTAAAGAAATGAAAATAGAACCATTATTCTTGAGATATGCAATGAAGGGTGAATTGGGAAGTAGGAGCCCTAAAAAGAGACCCAAATGGTAGAACCCACCATGAGACCTTAGGAAAAAAATTGAAAATCAGTTTGAAGTCATGAAAGAGGATGAAATATGAATGCATTTGTTAGAAAATTGAGATATTTGAAACCAAGTGGGAAGGAGAATCTCTATGGAAACTAGGTTTGGTTCTAATATTTAACCACAAGAGGATTTTACCAAAATGTTTACTCCTAGTTATATTTAATGTGAAACCTAATTGGTTCTAGTGAAATAAGTACACTAAAGGATGTAAGGGTTAGCAATAGGTGGATATTATGATTAATTAACTTCCAACATTAATTATCATAATGCTCAGGGCCAAATTAAAGGTTGGGAGTGCCCTAGGTAGTAGTTTGAGTGGACGCCCTCCTCACAAATTTAGTTAATAAATTTTTTCCATAAAGTAAATAAATAAAATATGTCTATATTCTTTTATTTTTAAATCTACATGATGGTCATAATAAAATAATAATAAAAATATATTAATAAATTATCACATAAGTATGAAAAATATTTTGTGGATGGAAAACATTAATCGTAGCGGATGCTCAGAATGCAAAAAATTTAATATTTTATACAAGGCTTCTTACAAGTCTGATTTAGCCATATCAAGTAGGTGACAGTAACTCTATCCTGAAATAAAGCACCATTTCTTTGCAAAGAAACAAAAACATTTATGTAGCTCCCATGGTTTTGTGAAGAGTCATATTTGGACCAGCCTACGAATTCCTCCATAACAAAATAATAAAAATTTCCCCAAAAATTAAGAATAGAAAATAAAATACTTTTTTCCTTCAATTATACTCACCTCTACTAGATACACCAGTGACATTATAAAAAAAACATTAACCTTTTTCTAGAACAAACTACACACCTACATAATCTAGAGCTACATCAGAGAATGGGTAACAATACCAACAAAATCATGTGCTTATAAATATGTGATATTTTCTTTTACTTGCAAAAATATTACAAAACTTTTTTATGTGTATGCGTGAAATTTATGTTACTATACAATAATATCTATGAATGGGTTGATCAATATTAAATCTTCACATAAATTATTTTAAAGTTAAGTTCTAAAATTAACCGACAAAAAGGAAATTTTTAGATTTAGGCGCCCCCTGACTGCTAGCGCCCTAGGCAATTGCCTAGTTTTCCTAAGGCTTAATCCTCCGATAATGCTTTTATAATAGTAATTAATATGTTAATTAAGATATGAGCTTAAAAATAGAAAGGAATGAATGCACTTATTTTATTACGGATGATCTTTGGAAGATTATGGGAAAATGTACTATAGAAACATGGTGATTTCCACTAGAATAAGCATTTTTCTAGAGACCATCTATAGAAATGGACTGGGCAAGGTTTTACCAATCTACCATGGTTGTACTATATAATTTAGAACCTCCTAACAGTCTTGCACCTTATAAGATCTAGAATCTATAACTTTTAGCATAGTATCGATTGTTTAAAACTCACTGTCGCTATCAATTCCTAATTTACAATCATCATGTAAAGATCTCTAAATACTTTGATCATCATATAAACCCTAGCGATGGATGAGAATCCATATAAAAAAATAGTTGGGTTATGGAAACCTACACCTCTAACATTGGCACTACTCCAATAATTCCTTAACCCAAATTTCATTCTCCACCTAGCATGTGATATTTGATTGAGTGCAACTAAGTTTTAAAACCATCTTTAACCTTTTTAAATTAATTTGTATCTCGCTAAGAAACTTGGGTGCCTTTTGTAAGTGTTAGAATCGAGTGTCTCAATGTAATTCCATGCAAGATTTATAGGTTAGAAAATGAGGTAGTATCTACTTACATATATAGGGTTCCATATATGATTTATTGATGAAAGGAAACCACATAGGGGGTAAAATACCCAAAACCGAATTTGAAATTGAAAGAAAAGTTGGAGGACACGTACATGTAAAACTATATAATTCGACTAGGAGCGTATATGAATTTGAAAGAAAATTTGGAGGACATGTCGGTCCAAGATTGTATAAGTCGGTCAGGACTAGATGCACTATCCTAACCAAGCTATACATCCCTACCCAGGTGTTATCCCAAGTTTACCCCTTGGGTTAATTTGGATAAATCATCATAAATGGACTTAGCCATTCATATTCTTGGATGTGCAGATGACCGTCAAAGTTCAACCCCATTAGAAGAGAAAGTGTAACTCGTGTTTTGGCTTGGCCGAGTTTGTCATAACTCGCGGCGAGTGGAGAGTCACGACGAATCTTGGAGTTGGCAATCAAGATTATTGGAGAATTGGCTAAGTCATATGTTGGTTGGCTTGGTTGGTCAGACAAGCTGGTCAGCTCAGTTGGTCAGATAATTTGGTCAGCTCAATTGGTCAGTTGGGTTGGTTGGTTGGGTTGGTCTACTAGGGTAGTGGTTGGGTTGGTTGGAGTCACTTGGTTGGACGTATAATGAAGTGTACGGGAGACACATCATGTTGGACAAATGGGTCGAGCAGGGAATCATCATACAAAGGAAGGATGGATGGTCGGGTTGGTTAGCTAGGTTAGTCAGTTGGATTGGCCGGTTGAGATGGTCGGTTGGGTTTGTCGAGTCGACCGGTTGGACGTGTAATGAAGGTGTGAGTGACACATCAAGTTGGATGGGTACCAAATTTGGTTGGCCCACCATTTGTATGGACATCAAGTTGGACGAGTGCCAAGGTTGGTCGAGGATACCACAGTAATGTATGGCCCACATAGTTAGACAATGTCAAACCCCTCGGGTTGGATGGTCAAAGTCAGGTGACACATGGTTAGACGGGTCATGAAGTTAGATGCCTATGCGGTAGTATGGCATGGTTGGATAGGTTACATTATTAGGCAGCCCGTGAGTACCAAGCCAGATGAGGGTAGGTGAATGAATGATAACCCAACAACCATATTTAATGCAGTATGGTGCCCATGTATTTTTCAAGACAAAATTACCCTTGGGAAGTGAAATTGTATGGGTGCCCATACCTCTTTAATGAGGGTGGGTGAAAATTGGCTATAAAAGAACTTGAACCCCTCATTTTTGAGGAGACATTATGGGAGCTGGGAAACTCTTGCAAAATTTTCCCTCAACTCCATTTGAGTTATGAGCCTTCTCTTGGGCCTAGAAATGTAATTATGCCTTTATGCATCAAATGTAATGGTCTATGCATACTTTGAAGCAATAAAAATTGTGTTTTGTGGTGTTTCTTCAACCCTAGCTCATTTTTATTGTATTTTCTTGCCTCCCCATTATTATTGTTGAATTTTTACATGTTCTTTCACTTGCAGGTTTATGATGTTGTGTTCCATGGAGTTTTGATGGTGGATTAGGATCTAGGTCTATGTCACATTTTTTTGACCTCCCTCAACCCCCTTTTTCCCTATTTCATCCTCCCTCAACAAAGTATCTCACCCCTTTTTTTGGTGCTATCACCCCCTTTTTAGTGTAGGATTTCCATTTTCATCTCTCTCTCTCTCTCTCTCTCTCTCTCTCTCTCTCTCTCCTTGGCATTGTTAGGATAGGTGTAGTTAGGTGTCTTTTCTACATTAGGAGTAGTTTAGCATTAGGATTAGGTAGAGGAAGTCATCCTTCTCTCGGAGGTCCATCTCAAGTTCACAAGTCCCATAACTTGAGATATGGACCCATGTTATGCAGATTACACTGGATGCCCCATTCACAATCAGGCCATTTAGGGGGTTATGTAATTTTACACTAACACCAAGGAAGGAAAAATTCAAACTAAAGTTTACGACTTATTTTTGATGTTTTTATATGGATTTTATACATTGTGTTCTTAGAATTTGACAACGTGTCAATGTGAAAGGATAAAAATATATAAATAAAATACCTCAAATGTGCTAAGTGGGAAAGGGAAGGTTGTACTTATATTAGAAAGATTTCATTGTCAAAACTAGTAGTTTCAAAGAGTGAATTTCCATATTTGAGTCTCTACACAAAGACTTCTACAAAGAGTGCATAATTGAGAGGAAAACTATAACTCCATATATGCCATAGCAAGATCGAGTTATAGAATGGATTAATTGGACACTAATGGATAGATCCTTGAGTGTTCTCAAGGGTGTGAAGTTGTATTAGAATTTTTGGGATAAATAAATGGTTACTATTTTTTATTCAATGAACTAGTTACCATAATTAGCTTTGGAAAAGATGACTCCATCAAAAGTTTGGAATGGTAAAATATCATCCCTTAAACACCTTAATGTTTTTAGCTATGATACATATGTTCATAGTCCAAAGTAAAAGACGATAAATATTGACTATAATATTTAGAAGTGTTTTTTTGTATGATATGGGAATGATGTGAAAGGTTACAAGTCATGGAATCTAAAAATAGAGAATATGATTTATAGTCATAATTATAAGAAAATAATTGAAGAGGGTTCCTATAAAAAGTATGTGCACAATGATGATGCTAAGTTGAAACATTTGAAGGAGAATCCAAAATAATAATAAAGTAGAGTGTGGGTTGATGTATATTGTGGATAGAATGTAATTGAATATGTTGTTTGTGATGATGAATTAGTGCTAAAAGGGGAATACAAACATTGGACACCTATGCGTAAAATTTTGAAATGAGTGCATAAAATTTAAGAAAGGTATAGTCTCACTAATTACCATTTTTATTTCCTACTATCAATAATATATGATGATGATCCAAGAATAGTGCTTGAAGCATATGATTATAAGGAAATCACATTTTGGAAGAAAGTCATGAAAGAGAAGATGGAATGTGTAAAGACTATCGATACTTGGGATATGGTTTATTTACCTTGTAGAAGAAATCATATAGGTTATAAATGGGTGTAAAAATGAAGTTCAATGTACAAGGTAAATTGGAGAAATATAATTCTTTCCTAATTATAAAATGGTTCTCTCATGTAAAGGGAATTGACTTTAATGAGGTATTCTCTCTTGTTGTAAAATTGACCTCAATAATATCTATTATAAATGCATATGATCTAGAAATAAATCAAATGCATGTTAACAAAGTGTTCTTAGATTGATATATGGAAGAATAATTTACATTATACACCAAATGTTCAAGGTCAAAGGAAAAGATGATTTGGCTTGTCACTTGAAGAAATCCATGTATGACCTAAAACAACACCAAGGATGTGGAACTAAAATTTTGGCAACCATGTGTGAAAAATCAGTCTCATTTATAGTTAAGAATATCCTTAGGTGTACTTAAAAATAATAAGGAAATAATTTTTTTATCATAGTGATCTATGTTTATGATATGTTGTTGATTGAAAATTACAAGGTAATGATCAAGTAGGTAAAGTATCAATTGTCTATGCGGTCTGATATGAAGTATCATAGTGTTGTAAACTTTATTTTGATCATAGAAATCATGTGAGATCAAGAGAATAGGAAATTATAGTTGAGTCAAAGGACACATGTTGAGAAGATGTTAGAAAGGTTTAAACAACAATAAAGTATATCTATGAGCACACCTCTCTCAATTGGTTAGAAAATATCATTTACATAACATCTATAAATTCAAGAGTATATTAAGGACATGGTATAGGTACCATATAAAAGTGTGGTTTGAATCATTATGTATGAAATGGTCTACACAAGACCTAACATTAAACATGTTGTGGGATTTTTTATCAAATACATGGAAAATATTAGGTAGGTTCATTGGACTGTAAAAAGAGGCTTTTAGATATGTGCGCGGAACATCTAATCATGTGATTTTTTATTAGGGTATCCTTAGCGAAATAAACTTATTAAGTTTACATGTTTTTATGTACTTTGAATAGGTGGATATTTGGATTTATGTAGATCTACCAATGGGTATGTTTTCAACTTATTCGATGGAGCGGTAAGTTGGATGAGAAAATGTCAAGCGAGTGTTTATATTTCCACCACTAAAGTAGAGTATATGGTAGCTACTCATGAAATAAAGGAAGAATTGTGGCTTATTATATTATGTTCCACAATTGGGTTCATCGAATGAATGGTATGGATAAATTATGACTCGCTGGGTGTGATTTTTCTATAAAAGAACCATGAATATCATGCACATATAAAACACTTTTATGTGAAATATATTGCATAAGGGAAATAATGGAATAAAATAAGGTTCTATTAGAGAATGTCGAGACAAATCCAAAAAAAATTAGAATCATTAACTAAAGTAATTACTACTGAGAAGTTAATTTGGTACATGAAAAATAAGGGCTTAATCACTTGAGTGTGTTGAGGAATGAATTTGTGATCCCTTCATGCAAAGTATTCAACAAGTGGGACAATTGAAATTGTTTCAACTTTTTATGGAACTATGCAAGGATTATATTTCATTGATTTGATTTTATAATTGTTTTATAATGCAGTAGTGTGCATATTTAGTGTGCAATGTGGGAGTTATGAAGAAATGTGTATTTCGAGTTAAAAGCATGCGTGAAATACTTTGGCTACTTAAGTATTATGGAATGTGCTCTAAATATGTAGGAGTGAAATAAAAAATATGTGGGAATTTGTGTGTGGGAATAGTACATACCGGTAGTTGTTATATTATGTGCAAAAGAGTTTTGTAATGTTGGATAGTAATAAATATCGATAATGATAGGTATGTATCATCAAGAATTTTTCATAAGATTGGGGATGTAGAGTGATGTGCTAATGATGACTAGGTGATGGCTAGAGGGAATATTAGGCTCATCTATTAGTCTAATAATTGTATTTTCTAAAGCATGCATGTGTTTTAGAGTATGATGATTCTTAGGAGATAATTATTTAAAGTGGTTCTAATAGTTGTTTCAAGGATATTTTGTTGTTATAAATAACAACCAATTCTAGGATGAATGAAATATAACATTAGATTATGTGATTTATTGCACTAAGTATGTTAAGTTCTAAATAGTGCAAGTTATTGCAAGTATTGTAGTTGTACAATTTTTTTGCATGTACTATTGAAGTAGTGCAAATAGAGTATTCTTCAAATATTTTTATATTATTGAGTTATATTAAGTACAATAAGACAAATATTTGTTATAAGGATTTTACATGAAAATATTTTCCCACAATAAACATGTGTTTATGTCTTGTACTTTATTATTGTTTTCTATTGATTTAATATTCATGTTAATATTTTATCTTTTTTATTATATATATTTGATTTTATAACTTAGTTTACATTTTCAACTTCCCCAAAAGTGAAAATTCACCCATTTAATTTATTTTGTATGGATGGATTTTTCATGTGCAACGTTTAGATGAATTATACCTCTATCACTGTGATATTATTTCATTCTAAAATGGCCTATGGAAGCCATATATAAATTATGTAAACTTAGCATTGGCTAATGTACTTAAGTAGTGATTTAAAAATTGGGTTCTTTGATGTGATCTCTTAGGTAGTGTTATGCATATAACACACCCCTACCTTTTGTTTGAAAGAGGGGAATCACCGAAATTTTGAGAAGGTTATCTTATCAATGTGAGATGTTAAATCAAATAAAATATAAAATAATACTTTTTAAATCCTTGAATGATCCGAAAATGGTAATTAATTTTTCTACAAGATACTTAGAAAAACTTTCGGATGAACAAATTTTAACAAACTCAACATTGATCATGAATTCAATTATCCAATTTTGGGTGTCTTGAAGCCCAATTTTTGAAATCTTCCAAAATGATCAATTAATCTGATTTTTCCAACTTAAGTGAATTTACTGATTCTATTACAAAACCATTAAATAATTCACAAGCTGAATTAAATTATGCACTCAATCTGAATTCTTGATTTCAAAATCTAATAGTGCATTCAGTTATCTGATGTGGGTTATGGATACTGAAATTTCCTTCAATCTGTTTACTCTAGTTTCATGCTTATTTTATCAATTAATAAAATTAATCAAAAGATGAATTTTTATCTGATCAAAATCTTCTAAAAACTGAATAAAAACACCACAACTCATAAATTGATAATGGAGTTCACCCGAAGGCTACGTCTCTGGATTCACAGAAAGTGAATTGATCTATTCAATGTCCAATGAAGTACAATAACTCTTCAATAATGAATAACATATCTTTATACCTGCAAATGAGTTGATCAATATCCCAAGGAACTCTGAAAAATAGTAGAAACTATCCCAAGAACAATACTGTGGCTCCTACAGTGCTTCTCTGGTTGGTTTCTGTGCAAATGCATCCGAAAAATGCCTAAAAATTTAAATTTACAACACCTACATGAAATAGGTTTACATTTTGGAAAGCTTATGAAATTTTGAATAACTTCCCTTTTTACTCCATGCCCTGGTTCGGAAAAAAAATGCTTGGAAAATTCAGATCTCTGTTGGTTCCTCGTGCTGTTCTATGCAACTGCGATGGAAAATCACCTACATAGGAAAATATATAGCACTTCATGAGAAAATAATACCACCATTTTCTTCATCTTAGAATTATAAGAAACTTTTAGTTTTACATCAAGTTCTGATTCTACATCTAAGTGCCTCAAAACCTTAGATGAATATCTTCTACCCCCGATTTGGTCTCTGGTCTCTTGACTCAGAGCACAAAGCTCTTTTTATATAAGCGAACTCATCTTTTAGCTCATCTGAGCCAGGTGGTGAGTTGGTCAGGTAGGTTGATTTGGAGAAAGGAGGTCGTGGGTTTGATTTAGTTGACCTCATTTTTCAATGCCGACCTATTTTTTTTTGGGGATGTGGGATTATCCCACATTTCCCATGGTGTAGACTTTTCATTGTTTAAAATGGGATCATCCACCCTGATATCTCATGGCTTTGGCCACATCTGTGCCTTTTTTTCCATGCCACACATGCCCTTTATGAGCTATTGAAAATGCTTCTAAGGTATGCATTGGTATTGGTTTGTTTGTATTGTTTGAAATTCCTGTTGATCCGCCGAGTTATATGTTAACACCCTTGCCATTCTAGTCACCCTGTTGATCCACCGAGTTATAAGTTAACCGGCCATTGTGGTCACCAAGGTATGAGGCATTTAATCTTGAACGGTCAAATTTCCAAATAATAATCCAATAGGGGTAAAAAATCCCAACCCATGTGGAAATAGATAGGCTTCATCCCAAGCAATGTGGTATAAACGTGATCAAATTGGTGGGGAGTTTATCACCCCACCGAGCTAGTAAAATAGTTTGTCGAGCTGACTATCAATTTGTATTGAAAAAATCAACTCATAGTGCAAAATTTGAACTCGAAACACAATATCGAGCTTAGAATGCAAAATTGACGTCCGCGTGGTGGTTTGAGAGCCCACCACATCGGTAAACAAGAATATAGCTCTCACGTGGTTGGGCTCCCCTCCATTACAAAATTTGAGCCTCTTGTTCTTTTCCACCATAACGTGAGTCAAAGACTAGAGGCCCTGAAACCATATCGAACAACCTTCATTTTTCCTTCTCGTCACTTTCCACTTTTTCCATGTGTCACGTCTAGATTGGACTATTGACTAGGGTTGACCTGTTTAAGACCTTAGCTTTGACTGGTGATAGAATTTACATACAAACTCCATTTCTGAAGTTCAACATACCATCAAAAAGGTCTCAAGAAGGCCTTCGACATGGTCTATATTTAGGAAGTTTATATATTCATAGTGAAAATACTTTAGATCACTCCTCCCCAGTAAGACCATTTTGACCTCAAAATGGAAATTTTACCCAATTGAACTGTACACACATTCTCTGCATATCACAAACACAAAACCTAGTTTATAACATGGTAATTTTTCCAAAAATTTGCAATATTCAAATGCCAATAAAAGTAACATAACCTGATGGCCTGAATTGCAACTGATATGATACTGTAACTTCCATATTCCTTTGTATAATCTAAACCTGAACTCACCACTATCAACAATGCAAAATTAAAACCTACATTCACAGCTTGTTAGTGCAAAACTTATACATACTATTTGCAACTATATTTTATAGTTACAAATATTTAAGCCTATCAATAAGACTTACAAATGTGCAAATATCATGCATAGTAAACAAAGAGTTTGTATAAGTTGTACACTCACAAACAATGCCTACATGAGACAACTTGCACTATAACAACATACTCAATACAACTTCTAAAAATAGACATCCGACCATAGATCATGCCCACTAAAACTGTACATGTTGTTGAAAGATGAAGTTTGTAAAACCATCAAAAAGAAAATTACACCAAGTATTTTAAACTGTCACCTGATTATCTTCTCTTCAAGATACTTCACCAACACCAAAGTAGATAAATAAATTTGGAACTATTCCCTTTTACAATTCAACAGGATTTCCAAATCGCTGCTGGTTAGTTTGCATACCATTCAACAAAGAAACTATGCAAACATAAAACTGATAAACTATTTACCCACCTTTTTCAACACATTTTCTTATTTAGGTGGTTGTTTCAACTCAATTTTTACCTATGCCACTGAAGGGGTCATAATGGTTGGTTTTAAACTATTATCCTATTTAATGAACTTTAATTTTTGTTCTGGATGTAGTTGCCAACATTTTTCAATTAAATGACCTTTCTTTTTATGTGTTCACAAAATATTTGATCCACTTTTTTAGGATCCACATTTTTAGGAACCTTACCTTGACTGTTCTTAGAGCCAAGTTTAGGAGAATGCATTTTCTCAATCTGTTCCAGTATGGATTTATACTTCCTACACTTGGCCACACAATGATTAGATAAACCACATAATGTGCATGGATAACTATGTAAAATTTCTTCCATATTATAGCCAAACTTTTCTAGTGTAGACAATGGATCAATTTGTTTACCTTTCATTTTAGAACCATGGTAAATAGAAGGTGGATGGATTTCAACACCTCTCCATGGTGAATTCTTACCAGATCCTCTTGTTGAGGATGAATCACTGAAGCTAGTGGGGATGACACTTGGTATCGTCAGAATCTTATCTTCTTCTAGCTAACTTGGAACTTTCTCCAATCACCATTTCCCTGCACTAACATATCCCAGTCTTGCATAACGAGGTCTTTCCTTAACCAAGATAGGGTTAGTTATACCTTGATTATTCTTACCAAGGTTAATTCCATTAAAACCCATGCTATTCAAAATCTTAGATCCTATACCTTTAGTGTGCTTTTCAAATCCACCTAGCACTACAGTAGAATCCAAATTATCCTGGGAAGAGGAATTAGATGTTGTCATACTTACTGTGCACTCATCTATCATAGTGGATGCATCAATAGTAATGTGATTACCTTCATAGTTCCATCAATTTTTAACACCATCAAGATCCCATCCTTAGATTCTAGCTCTTTTTAATATGTCAATTTGATCTCTCAAGAGTCAATAGTTGACATCTCAAGAAGGAATTTTCTTCCTGTATCTGTTGATTACATGCTTCAAGTTCCTCAAGTTTCTCCCTATTGGATAAATTTCCCATGGTTTTCCTGCACACCTGTACTTCCAAAAACTGCACACTACAACTGAAAGATCAAGCCAAAATGCAATAACCAAAATTGAACCCAAAAATACTGAAGCAAAATCAAGAGCTAAACCAGCTTTGATACCAACTTGATCCGAAAATGGTACTTAATTTTTTTGAAGTACTTAGAAAATTTTCAGATGAAAAATTTTAACAGACTCAACATTGATCATGAGTTCAATTATCCAATTTTGGGTGTCTTGAAGCCCAATTTTTAAACTCTTCCAAAATGATCAATTAATCGATTTTTCCAACTTAAGTGAATTTATTGATTCTATTACAAAACCATTAAATAATTCACAAGCTGAATTAAAATATGCACTCAATCTAAATTCTTGATTCCAAAATCTAATAGTGCATTCAGTTTATCTGATGTGGGTTATGGATACTGAAATTTCCTTCAATCATTTACTCTAGTTTTGTGCTTATTTTATCAATTAATAAAATTAATCAAAAGATGAATTTTTATCTAATCAAAAGCTTCTAAAAAATGAATGAAAACACCACAACTCATAAATTGATAACGGAGTTCACCCAAAGGCTATGTCTCTAGATTCATAGAAAGTGAATCAATCTATTCAACATCCAATGAAGTACAATAACCCTTCAATAATGACTAAAATATCTTTATACCTATAAATGAGTTGATTAATGTCCCAAGGAACTTTGAAAAATAGTAGAAACTGTCCCAAGAACAATATGTGGATCTTACAGTGCTTCTCCGGTTGGTTTCCTAAGCAAATTCATTCGAAAACCTCCTGCAAATTTAAATGTACAACAACATGAAAGAGGTTTACATTTCTAGAAAGCTTATGAAATTTTGAATAACTTCCCTTTTTACTCCATGGCTTGGTTCAGACCATAAGTGCTTGGAAAATTCAAATCTTTGTTGGTTCCTTACACCTATTATGTGTAAATGCAATGGAAAATCACCTACACAGGAGAATATTCAGCACTTCATGAGAAACTAAGACTGCCATTGTCTTTGTCTTGGAATTCTGAGTAATTTTATTTTTACATCAATTTTGTTTTGCCTCTAAGTGCCTCAAAACCTCAGATGAATGTTTGTTGCCCCTGACTAGTCTCTCCAACTCAGAGCATAGAGCTCTTTTTATATAGATGAGCTCATATTTTAGCTCATCTGAGCCCAATGGCAAGTTGGTCGGGTGGGTTAGTTTAGAGAAAGGAGTTCATGGGTTTGATTTTCTGGCCTCATTTTTCATGGACGACCTATTTACTTGGGGATGTAGGATTATCCCACATTTCCCATGGTGTAGACTCATCGTGGTTTAAAATGGGCTCGACCACCCCGATATCTCGTGGCTTCAACCACATCTACACCTTTTATTCCACACAACACATGCCTCTATCCATATGTTGAAAATGTTGTCGAGGTGTGCCATGTTGGTTTGTTTGTATTGTTTGAAATGTCCATTGATCCATCGAGTTGTATGTTAACCGACTTGTATATACCATTGTGGTCACCTCGTTGATCCGCCGAGTTATATGTTAACCAGCCTTTATGGTCACCAAGGTATGAGGCATTGAAAATTGAAAGGTAAATTTTCCAACTAATAATATAATACGAGGTAAAAAAATCCCAACCCATGTGGAAATAGATAGGCTTGATCCCAAGCAATGTGGTATAAACATGATTAACTCGGTGGGGAGTTGATCACCCCACCGAGATAGTAAAATAGCTCGTCGAGCTGATTATCAACATGCAATGTAAAAATCAACTCATAGTGTAAAATTCAAACTCGAAACAAAATATTGAGCTCGGAATGCAAAATTGATGTCTCACGTGGTGGTTTGAGAGACCACCACATCAGCAAACAAGAGTATAGCTCTCACGGTGGTCAGGCTCCCCTTCGTTACAAAACTTTATTCTTTCTCAAACAATAAGTGCAAAAACCATATCAAACAATTTTTTCACCTTCTCATCACTTGCCACTTTTGCCATGTGTCATGTCTGGATTGGACTGTTGACTAGGGTTGACCCATTTAAGACCTTAACTTTGACCAGTGATAGAATTTGCATACGAACTTTGTTTTTGAATTTCAGCATACCATCGAAAGTTCTCAAGAATCCCTTCAACATGGTCTATATTTAGGGAAGTTTAGGGAAGATCTACATAGTGAAAAATCCTCTGTATCATTGGAAAGCCACTTAGAACAAACTTTAACAAACAGAGTGAAAATAATTCACATTTTACATAATTAGGAGGTGCATAAATTCGTCATTATTTAATGTTTTAATATTCCTTTCTTTAACAATAAAATATGTAATTTCATGGTTTATTTTAGTGTCTTTTATGTGTAAGAATGATCATGAGAAGGTTGGGAAAATAATACATTCTATTAATCTAAGGATATAATGAGAAACATGCAAATGAATTTCAATAGCTTCATTTTACATTATACAATAAACATAAAATTTTATCATCCAAATATTTGATATGTCATACAACCAATGGACTAATTTGTTTCAAGCATTATTGGTCAAGAAAATTGACTATCAATAGAGCACAATAATACGTGAAAGAGTACGCCTGCGCAGATGATAAAATTAGTGCTCAAAGGGCACACACAAAAGTGAAACAAGTTATCTCATGGGGATGCATGCATGTAAAAAGTCAATGAGTTAGCAAATTTTCCAGGAGTCTAAAAATATAAAATCAAAATTAGAGTGACATCTGAGAAATGTGTAAAAAAATAAAAAAGCAAGATGGCTTGGGATGTACACAAAGGAGCTATAATTAGAAAAATCATGCAGAAAAGGAAAGGATCATGCATAGATTGAGCTACAAATAGGATTAAAGCAAGTCATATTTCTAGGTTAGTCTATTATTGGTAGGGATTATTAAATCATCATACATGTTATTTTAAATGCACATATATTATTAGGAAAGTGCATGAAGCGGTGAAGGGTAAGTCCCCACCCTTATATATACATATATATTTGTGTGTGTGTGTGGTGCTTCTAAGTAGTGAGAAGTGCTAGGTTTTTAGAGTACAAGGTTTATGGATAGTCCTGGAGTATGATATGAGTCTCAGTATGGGTACGCTCCTAGTCTAGCACGTGGGTATACATGGTATATTGTAGACAACTTCTATGTTATGTAAACAATGGTGTTTACAATGGATAAGTGATTGTAATTTGTAGATATGTATTTAGACTTCTTGATTATGTAATGTAGTTATGCTTATGATGTAGTTTTTGGAATCTAAGTGTTATGGTTTATGATGGTTTTACTTCCTTATTACATGTGTTGTTATCATTATGATGATTCCTTGTGCATAAGTGGTTAAATTGATTATGAATATGGTAAACATGCATGCTAACATTCTAATAAGCATAAAAAAGGAGGGATGTGTGTGCTTTGAGTGAGCTTCAGAATTTGTATGGATGAAGTGTTGACACGCATAACCATTAGTGGGTAAAACAGACTAATTTTTGTTCCATTGTTAGGATCCCTTTTCCATTGCCTACCAGGATGTTGCATGCGAGATATCATATTGACTATCTTTGGAGAGTATTGAAAGTTGGATTGAAGACAACCAAGATGCTTTTACACAAAGATATAACATTGGACCTGACTTTAATGTGTGAAAATGGGTGGAAGAAAATCTATATGAATGTTTGTATGATACGTTCTTCAAATTTTTCCTAGTAGAGTTGTACCAGTGGTTGACAGCTTATGTAGCAAATAGAGGTCTCCAAGCAAGGAATATAGCTTGGACACATGAATACTATCAAAATGTCTTTGATTTGATTGAGATGTTAACTAAGGATATAGATCATTGGTGGGAAGGTGTACTGCACAAATATACTTTAGAGTACATAATTTTAACATATTATTGTCCATAAGAAGTAGAGTTCTAGTTTTTGCGTGAACCCAAAGGATCCTATTTGTGCACGATAACCTTAGCTATCAAGATCTTGATGGTAGAAATAGGAATGGAGAAATTACCTATAAATAGCTAAATACCCACCGTGCACAAGGGAAGGAGTAAGTTTGGAAAGGATGGCGGCATCCAAGCGAAAGAAAGATAGAGAGAGGAAAGATGGCTTAAATATAATGAAGCATGATAGAAGGTAGTTGATGAAGCATTGAGATTGAGAAGAATGATGACTGGTGGAAGTGATGAGAGCCCTGTGGAAGACAAACAACCAAAGTATCATGTCCTCCTAGCATTGGGAAATTTCAATAGATATACCCCATTGAATTTTGATGAGAGTGTGTCATAGGAGATAATGAGGATCACCGCACGCATCTCGACTGGCTCGGCTACCTAGCCCTTGCATAAGGTGTTCCAAAGCTAGAAGTATTTGTTGAAGAGCATCATTGTGAAGGCAAGAAAAAGAATCTCCACATTGGAAAGGAGATACACGTAGGAACATTTTAGTTTTAGATCGGGAAGTGCAACAGATTAAGAACACACACATAACAATGCAATAGATTCTAGTGTTTGGAAGTACTTTTAGAGGTTTTTACAAGCATGACATTAGGAAGAGTGTTGGCACAAGACCATTGGTGAATAACTAAAAATATGTATAAAGGGGATTATACCTATAGTTAATCTAAGCTATGAACATATGTAAATAAAGTAAATAAATGCAATAAAGAAGTATATAAATGAGCTAAACAACTATGTAAAAGGAAATGCTAACCCTAATGTGTAAGATAGAAGAGGAAAGAACTCATCTGAATAGAAGATGCTTGCAAGACTATGTTGTAGAGATGACTGGAAAATATGGAAGTAGGAAGGACTATTTGAAGCCCCAAAAGGATGTATTTGGAGTGATTCCCTAGACTAGAACACCGAGAGAGGAACTCGGGTGCCTACGAGCGCTGCAGTGCTCAAAATGATTGCCCGGTCTATGTGAAATATCGAAACCTGATCTCCACGGGGCTAGGAGGTGGTTTGAAACCCTCACCATCTTTCGCATCATATTCGATTCCCTATATCAAATGTTGCTAATATTCCAAGATGATGAAAAGACCTACAAAATATAAAAAAAAGTATAAAACCCTAAAAAATATAAATATAAATGAATGGGTTAAATTGACCTCAGCTACCACAATAGTGGGCTTACTAACTAAGCATTGCACTACATTTCAGACCTAAATGTAGTTCTGGTGAGTGTGTGCATAATGTGCCCTATGTGTTCTTGTGTCGGTCGCACTTTGTGAATTAGTGAGAAATAACTAAATGTATAAAAAGTAATAACATGTGTGCATGGAATAAAATAGAATTCCTCCCCCTATGAAGTGTGATGTAGATGTCCTAGCCTTGTGCCTTATAATGGAGCTATGTGGATGCAACTTTAAATGGATGATAGTGATGACTAGTGCTAGGTACCTCATTATATGGTCCGATAAATTTATATTTATAGGTTTCTCTTGATCTAATTTCGTAAGTAACCCCGAAATGGTGACCACCAAAACGATAAGAATCTAAAATGGCTAGAAAGATCCCAAAAAGTTACGAGAAGTTCAAGAAGGATTAGGGTACCCATGGTGGGACCAGGGCTCCCATGGGTGCCCTAGTATTGGCGTGGGCACCCTAGTCGAGGCTAAAATAATAGAAAATGACCAAAACATAATGGGCATATAGATGTAAAAGTTTAAGAATGATGAAATAAAATAAAATAAGATGGACAAAAGACAAGGATTAATTAGTACTTTTTCACTCAAGAACCTTCTAAATAGTATTATGAAACTGGGATAAATAATATCTAAAGTGCATGATTTTGTAAATACATTTGGAAGTAATCTTATGTGTGTTTCTACAACACGAGAAAGTGGGTGTCCAACTCAGCACAACAATTGTGACATGTGGAAGGTCTTCACAGATCATAGGTCACAGCGGGAGGCTTATGAGGTTCAGGTCAACCACCTCATAGAGGAAATCTTGGTGGAGGATCTTTTCCGGTCCTAAACTAGGGGGTGGTCTACCACTACAACAACCTCCCCAACAACCACCACCAAATCAACCTCGCTAGACACCACCTCAACAACCACAACAGTATACACCTTAAGTTTTCTTTGATGTATCTTCACTTACTATAGTATAGAGGTTCGAGAGGATGTGAATGAGCATGTACATAGATGTGAATTGCTATGGAGAGATAAGGGCATTATAACTCCCGATCAAAATATAAGACATTTTTCCACCACACTTCAATGGTGCATACATAGTTGGTATAGAAAGTATGGTCCTCACTAAACTTCAAAGTGGACTATATGATGCATTGCGTGTTGTTTTTGTTTCGAGTTTCAAATTCTATAATTTGAACAACATAGCATTAGCGTGCTCAAGGACATAAAGTAGGGTTTATCCGAAAGTGTTAGGGAGTATGATGTGTAGTTTACAATTCTCTTTTCCAAATTAAGTATGATATACATCATAGCCAACATGTACAAAGTGGTTCATTAGTGGCTGATGAATCCATTTCGAAGGTCCTTATCACATAATACATACACACATCCATGTGAGGATTTGAAGGTAGCCCTACGCACTTTGAAATAGTTAGGAGTGCAAACACTAGAGTGATAACTTTTCTTGAGTCGCAAATAGTGTTTATGGCTAAACACTTTGAGAAACTTTTAGCCAATTCGGTGCATTAGACATGAAGTGGGTTGTGGTGCATTGATTATGATGTGGAGAGGCATACTATGGATAATTTCCGCGTAGGAATGTGTGCACACTTTTACAATATTGTGATATTTTCCTCAAGAATCATGATGTTTGGAATTTCCCATTTTACACACACAATGATGAAGAATGTATCTATGTAATGTAACATTTATGATGCGCATACACATGATACAAAATATTTATGTTTGATAAACCAAATTCATAAGGCATGCGAGATTGGTTTGTGGTAGACCATGGTGACTAGTAGCTCTCAGTGTAGGAATCCCAAAGCGTAATGAAGGGAACAACAATGGAGATGGTAGATTCCAAGGTGGATATAGGAGAAGAGGGTTTGGAGTTAGAGGATGATTTACGTGTGGGACTTACTACACTTGTGGGTCCCTAGATCATTACCAGTGTGAGTGTCCCCAGAATTACGTAAGTGATTATTGTGAAAATCAACATAAGGTTGAAGACTTCACTTATCTCTATGAGCATATGTGTAAAAATAATAAGTACAAAGGTGTGAGGATGATCAAGGTACAATATGCGAATAATTATCAATGAAAACCAAAGAAGATGCTTGATCTAGAATTATAACCTATGTTAGTTACTACACGTGTAAAATAAGAGCACATGCGTGAGCCCCTTAAATAAAATCCACTCATTAGGAGGGAGGATATTATGCATGTCAATTATCTAAATGATGCTCATCGAGATGGAGGTTTATCAGAAACCATGGGAGAAATTAGAGATTTACATGTTGAGATTTAGTTCCTAAAGGAACAGCGAGGTGCACGAGAAGGAACACGCTAAGAACATTGAGATCCCACAAAAAGATGTAGATGATTTGAAGGAATTATGCAAGATATTGCGATAGGAGAAAATCATCTCACTTTGTTAAGATAATGGTTTCATGAGAATTTACTTGCTCACCTTTGTAGTTGAATGTGAGTGTTAGATATTCATGCAGATTTTCCACCATGAAACCATGAATATGATAAGGAAATCACACTATATGTTTTTATTTATGGGTGGATGGTGGGTAATATTTTTATTGACACAAGTGTCAAGGTGAAATTTTTGAATTTGGATGCATGGAATCAGATGGGGAGACCACCATTATAACTATCTTCAAATATGTTATATATGGTGAATAAAACAAGGGCTAGTCCTATGGGGGTGTTGAAGGATTCTTCAATTACCATTCAAAGAACCAAGCTCACAGAATAATTTGAAGTATTAGAGCTGGTTGAGGAAGATAAATTTTTAGCACTACTTGGACATCCTTGGTGCTATACAAAAATGTTTAATTGCACCGTAATAAGATATATATGATTTTTGAGAACAATGATGAGTAGCACATGGTCATAGACCCAGATGATGTGAAGGATGCACCTTACAATGAACTTGTGAGTGAGGAAGTTATAAATAGTATTTATTCACACATAGTGTGTGATCCTAAGAATGTGGAGCCATATATAGAAGGCATCCTTTAGTGGGAAGATGCACAATCTATCAATGATACTACTAGTGTTTCTTGTGAAAATTGGGCCCATGGGATGTATGAGATGGTTGAGCACAAGGCCAAGGGAAGAGTCACTCGGATGATCGGGTTGCACATGATTAGGTGTTTAGGTAAAACTCAGATACCTAGGTATAGTACAGAGGAAAATTTTGATTCATTCTCGTGTTCTATGGATAATCACCGACAAAATGAAGTTGATAAAAGGAATATGTTGTCTATACTTTACATGAGAATAACAACAAGCTGATGGGAAACATAAAGAATCAACCTTTTGGGTTTGAGGAGAAATGAGAATCAAGGTTTTCAATAAGGTTTACCTCGGAATAATGTACCTACACTTATACATCCATAACTATAAGATACAATGAGTGCAAGGACATGAGGATTTACCACCATCTCTTTAGGTGCATAAATTCTATTCCACTTTGCATATATGCACATGAAGCATGGTATGTGCATGTTGATATTAAGAAAGAGACTAAAAGTTGGTGAGACATGATTGTAGGTATCGTTCACACTTTTGATTATTTCTTGAATAAATCACCTATGCATGAGGACTTGTAGATAATGAAGCACATCATTCTAGGAGATAGTAAAAACGTAGAGGAGTTCATGTTTTAGTTACTGGGGATCCCGATTGTGAGGAACATGAAGATATATTGGAAATAATTGAGACACTTTTGGGAGTGTTTGGAAAGAGAAGGAAAAATGGAAGATGGTATACTTCATTAATGAAGAAGAAGTATAAAACCTGGTAAGGGTGCGCACAAGGCAATGAAATCTATAGATGAAAATACATGCACATACCATTCTCTTATGAAGACCAAGAAGGTTAATATTGGGACTGAGGATGTTCCTAAGGAGGCCATAATTGGATATATTGGTTCGAGAAAGAGGTAGCAAATATTATTGAGCTCTTATGTGACTTTCTAGACTTGTTTCCAAGAGGCTATCATGATTTGAAATGTGTGCACCCCTCATTGGGAGAAATGAAGATTAAGTTAAAAGAAGGCATGTGTCCGGTTCGGAATAGGCCTTATAGGATGAAACCAAATATGTGCATGAATCTAAATGAGGAAATTGACAAAATGCTTAAGTCTAGAATCATTAAACCAATTGAGGAATATGAATGGGTTAGTCCCATGGTTATTATCATCAAGAAGGAATTTTGTATTAGGATCTTTGTAGATTATAGGGAACTCAATGCTTCATGTGTAATATAACCTTTTCCTATACCATTCACAAAGGAAATCCTTGAAGGCATTACAGGCATGAAATTTATTCTTTCACTTATTGATTTTCAGGGTATCACCAAGTGCACATTGCACACGAGGATTAGGAAAAGACCACCTTTGCCACTAAATGAGGAAGTTTTTCATATAATTTCATGTCTTTTAGATTAAAGAATGTGTTATCTATTTTTTGTGCATAGTTGTGCAGGTCTTTCATGACTTCATTCATAAGTTTTTATAGGTTTACCTAGATGATTAGACTATTTATGAGCTTGTAAAATATCACTATGATAATACAAGGATCATGTTTGAAATATGTAGGAAGTTAAACATCTCTCTTAATATAAATAAGTGTATATTTGATACACCCTTTGGAGCTTTACTTGGGAACATTATTTGTAAGGATGGATATTTGGTGGATCCAACTAAGGTTTAGTGATTTTGGGATTAGAATAACCTACCAACCAAAGTGAAGTGCATAGTTTCTTAGGGCATACTAGTTATTACAGGAAGTTTATAAAAGAATATGCAAAAATTGTTGCACCCATGGAGGAATTGCTCAAAGAAAAGGAAATTTTTATTGGGTTTATGCATAGCAATAGTGGTTTAAAACTTTGAAGGAAATATTTACTACTACACCTATTTTGTGCTTCCCCTCATGGAAAAAACCTTTTCATGTACATGTTTATGCCTCTAACATGGATATTGGCACACTATTGGTGCAACTAAGAGAGGGTAATGTGGATCATCTCATATGCTTTACAAGTAGGAAGTTGACACCATCAAAGTAGAAATATATGACGACTAACCGTGAGGCATTATCCATTATCTAAGTGCTTCACAAGTTTTGATAGTACTTATTGGCCACACCATTTATTTTCTATACAATTTATATGGCATTAAATTGATTGGTCAAAAACCTATTTCACAAGGGCACATATGTTGGTGGATACTCCTTTTTCAAGAATTTGATTTACATTTGTAGTAAATCTAGGTGAGAGGAACTTTGGGATCCGATCACTTATCAAGGATCAATTATGGTGAGGACGACAAATTATTTAAGACACTATGCTTGATGCACAATTATTCATGTTGAATCACGTGCCAATTGATTTAGAGGAAATTGTAGTATTTTTTTACACTGGATTTACACTAGAGGGGATGAGGACATTGGAAAATAAACAACTCGGTTATTCAAGCACCACCATATCAGCTTATCAAAGGAGACTTGTATAAAATGGGCAAAGATGAGGTCTTGTGTTGATGTGTTCTAGAGCATGAGCGTGAAGCCATTATGGAAGAGGCTCATGGAGGGATAGTAGGAGGAAATTAAATAGGAGATGTGACTATGTGAAAGATCCTTCTTGTTGGTTTATGGTGGGAGACATTATAGAAAGATACTAATATTTTTAAGGCATGTGATCATTTGTCAAAGAATGGAAAGCTTAGTAATAGTGATGAAATGAAATTGTGACACCCATAGTAAGTGAGGAACCTTTTGAGAAATGAGTTGTTGATTTTTTAGGACATATTGCACCACCCACATGCAAGACGGTGGTGTGCTATATCATCAAATGTACTGACTACTTGATAAGGTGGGTAGAAGTTATGCCTACAAAATACTACACAGTAGCTACAAAATTAAGGTTCCTGTGGGAAAATATTATCAGTAGGTATGGATGCCCTTTGAACTTGACAAGTGATAGAGGAAATCATTTCTTGAATGATACCATTAGAATTTTATTAGCAGATTTTATGGTGGCACACCATAAGACTACTCCTTATCACCCTCAGGATAATGACACTACTGAAGCTTTTAATAATGATTATAGGATAGACATTAACAAAGATATGTAATGTTGGAAGAAAGGATTGGGATGATAAGGTATCAACCATTCTTTGGGTATACAAATCCTCCTATAAATGGTTGAATAAGGACACACCCTTTAATTTGGAGTTCATCCCGAAGAGGCTATACTACATGTGGAATTTATGTTACCATCCTTGCATATTACGCATGCAGGTGGGTTGGCTGATGAAACTTCTATGGAGAAGCACATTGATAAATTGATACAATTAGATGAATGGTTTGTCATTATGCGTTAGATCTAGAAGATAGAGAAGGCATGATAGAAGAATTGGCATGACAAACACATCAAGATTAAGTATTTTACAATTTGAAATATGTCCTTTTGTATATGAATCAAGTTTGTGTGCCACCAAGGAAATTTGAAATTCCATTGGTTAGACCCTTTATGGTAACCAAGATACTAGAATTGGGTGTATGCCAATTACAAGCATCGGATGGCACCATGTTTCTTGGTTAATTCAATGGGAGTAGGTTGAATCCCTATTATAAATAAGATTCTTTGTGTTTGTAATAAGTAAGTATTTCCACTTATATTATATTTCCTTTTCATTTTATTTTTCTTTGATTATTTTTTGTAATAAGCATGTTCACGTTTAGAATCTAATTACTTCTTGATTTGATGCGTAGAGGACCAAAAATACCTTTAGTGTGGGGTGAAAGTAAGTGTGATTATGTGAATAGGAAATTTTGATGACGGTATTTTCCTTGGAGATTTTTTTAGAGGTATGTGTGACAATATAATTAGAAGTTTCCATGTGGATGTTGATTGAGAACACATGAAGGAAAAGGAAGGTGTTATAGGTGCTTGAAGGAGAATTTCTTGGATTGGGAAGCCGCATAGGAAAAGAGGGCCACATAGTGTAACATGAGGGAGGAAGGAACATGATAGACTACTTGATATATGGCGTAGAGGAAGATGGTGTGTGGCGTAAGGAAGTTCACACAAGGATACTGTATCTTGAGAAGTAGTGGTGTGCCAAAAGGTTATGAATGCCACACATGGAAGAACATAGAAAAAGTGTAGAATAATTAAAAATCATATTTAAAGTTGTAGTACAATGGTAGGTGAGGAGCAATAAATACAATAAAAATTAGAAATCTATAAAAGGAGCATTGGTGAGTTCATTTTTACCTTACATTGTGAAGATTTTGAGTGTTTGAAGAGTGAAAAAGTGTGAATTTGTGTGAAATTGCGAAGAGCCAAGGAAAATTGAAGAAAACTAGAATGAGATAGCACACAACCTAGTTTGGGAGCTCCTTCAGTAGAATTCAAAGCATGGGGAAGGCATGGAGATAGAGATTCGAGGGTTTTCATTCTTCAAGTTAGGGTCTATAGAGATAAAAGTGGACATAGTTAAAACTAGGGCACAAAATAGGAAGTTAAGGTTCAGAGAGACAAAAGTGCACCTGAGTGAACACTTGGAGTGGGTGGTTGAGAATAATGGAATCTAACATATATGGTAACAAGTTCTTACAAATTTGAAAGTATGAAGTTATGCAGGTAAATAATGACACCGAAGAAAGAAACCATAGTATCACCCAAGGGAAAGGGAAAAGGAAAAGGAAAGAACATGAAGCTTGAAGTGGAGGACACACATGAGGAATGGTTTTTAGAGATGTAGTACCTTGGAGATATTATTGTAGGACAAATTTGATAGTCATAATCAAGTGCAAGATAAGTGAATACAACCATCACTAAGAGAAACACAAAGCCTAGATAAGAAGGTATATAATGAAGAAGATGGACCAGAGAACTAAGGATGGAAAACTAGTCTATATTGATAAGGCATAAAAGGAATTTGAGAGCACATGAGTTCTCTAGTTATATGAGTTACCTTTCTTTGGAAAACCAGAGTTCTTGTATCAATGGTTAATGTCGTGGGTCCATTAGGACTATTTCTACTTTTCGGGAAGAAGGATGCGCAACACCACATAGTTAATTAGCATGGTTACAGGATTGTGCAGTTCAAGCCTTGAGATAGAGCCTAACTTAGAGGATGATGTAGTAGTGACAAAGGCCACTGTCATTGCATTCTCGCTATCATAAGGGAGGCCACACGATGGATATTTTCAATATCAATGATCCAAGCACATAATTCACCACATGCCTTATTATTTTTAAGTTAGGCATGTATGAAAAATGGATGCGGAGTGAGTAAAAAGTGGCTCCATATAGTGCAAAAATGGTGTAGAAGACTGCATAAAATATTACATAATTCATTATTGAAGGAATTATTGAAGAAGTTCACATGAAATTTTTGAAAGGAGAAAAGATAACTTGGGGCATCATTCTTATTTTTATTTTCTTCTATGATATAGGGGTTTTGGATGGGCTAAATAACAAATTCTATAAATACCTAGTGGAGAATAAGTCTCAGGAGTAGAGGTTTATATAGTATACCTATGATGGAGGAATCAATAATGCATATACTATTTGAGTAGATAAATGGTATAGGCATATGCACGAAGCATTCGAGAATGAGTGGCATGTACCAAGGGAGATACCCTCATTTTTGGAAGGAAAGTCATAATTTGTAGTGTACCAACATTATTACTTGGGGATATTTTATATGAATACTAGGGATAAGAGTCCAGTGTGTAAGCTACCCTTCGTGTTCACTACCAAATACTTCCAAGCATCAATAAATATAATTTTTTATGTGTAGGAATTGGAGTTTGATGTAGACAAGGTATATGTTTACTATCACATGTTGCACACAAAATTTTTATATCCCTTGAAGTTGACATATATGTAAATGGTGGAGTCCAATAATATAAATATCACTCTTGAGATTCTTGCGGTAGGGAAGTAAAATGTAAGATTGTATATCTACTTAAGACCTAGGGTAAAATATGGGAAGCATATTGATGGCACAAATATTAATCTCCCAAAAATTCCTAAAGGAAAATATATGGTGGGAAAAAAACAAGTGTGTGAGAATACCCCTCCCCATTGGGAAAATAAGAAGAGGATGACAGAGAGGAGGTGGAAGAAGAAGAGGAGCCTACCATGGATCAAATCACAAGGAAAAAAAAATAAATAACTAGAGCATATGGAGATAGGCCAAGCACGATCATTCTGGAGTGACCAATAAGGTGGAAAATAAATTGATTCACTAGAAGAATACCTCAATGAATAATAATCCTAGGTTTGTTTCGAGTGAGGAGACAGAGTACGCAGGGAATTCTGATGAAGAAGAGGTTCCACGGAACTCCTCGATCATCCACAATGTAGATTATGATGATGAGGGAGATCAAGATGCATGAAATGAGGAAGGAATGGGGAAGGATGGAGAATATTAGCAAGGCCATTTTGATCCCATCAAGGAGGATATAGGTGGATACCAAGAGTATGAAGATGAGCACAAAGCTTAGCACGAGGAGGAAGAGAGAGATAAGGCCACCATCACTAGAGAGGATATGGGAGAAATGAGTGGCGTGGTTCACTCTATTGTGCAAGAGGTGCTAAAGGGGCATAAGGGGAAATGGAACAAAATGAAGTAAGATCCCCATAGCCCTCTATTGTAATATAATGATGATCTGTAAAATTCCTTTGGGAACGATACCAAAGCACGGTGACCATAGAAGATCTCTTACATTGGTCATTCTTTGATAAAATGTATCCCTCTAATGCACTAAGAAGATGTTTGATTGGAATTTTAATTAACTCATGGAAGATCCATCAATGTTTGAAATAAGTTCATAATCATTTTAGAGACTTGACTTAAATCTGCACTAGGAGGAGCCTTCCCAGTGTTTGAATCATAGATACTCACCGATGAATAATAATCATGTAATGCAATAAATAAATGAGTGATAGAGGTTGGGATGAGGATAATTTATAAGGATTTCGTCATCAAGAGAATGCATGAGGAAGCTCAAGAGAAGGATCAGAAGATTAAGGAGCTTAAACAAGAGCTAAGAGAAGAAAAGGGTCAAACGTGCGTGACGTGTAAGAAAGCGGAGTGCTTTGTAAATATTATCAATTTCATCTACTCAAGACTATTTTAACATGCCAATGATGAATACGACTCATTACTACATTATTTTTTTGACTTGGCATGGATTCTATTGCATGTTAAGAGGAAGGGATCAAGGTCGACAACGGTGAGGAGATAGGATTATAGAAGAAGAATAACAAGGAACAAGTAGAGACACATCTTACGCAAAGTATGAGGCACTAACTACGAGAGGATAAGGACATTACATGGATGGGAGAGTTTTATTTGACAACAACCAATATTTTGAATAGGTTATGAATGCGTATGTTTCCAATGACGAGGAAGAACTTAAAAGCAGATATAGGCCAAAATGAAGAATAACAGACCGAGTAGGAGAGAAGGAATTGTCCGAAGTAAAGAAGAGGAGATATTTGATATCATAATTAAAGGTGACACTAAGAAATATAATGAAAGAACTCTTTCCCTTGGTCACACACAGGATGGATGTGTTAGATGATGTGGCTTCATAACTTGATAAGATGGTCACAAAGCTCAAGGGAAAGATTGATGAGTTAACTCCTACATAAGTACCTTCCATCATCAATGTCACACCAATTAAGGAAACAAACTAGTTGGAAGGCTAGAGGTAGTTGAAGAATATTTTGGATAAAGAATCTCTAGTGCTCTTTCCACCTAAAAATACATGAGTAAGTTCTATTGGATGAGGATCCTAATTATTTTGATTCTTGGGGTGCAAGCCCATATTCTTATTCTTTAATTCATTCATTTGTTGGGGGAATTCTTTGATTTAATATTTCCAAGGATGGACAATATCCCTAGTTTGGGGTAAGTTTTTTCAAGAAAATTTACTATTAGTAGATAAAAAGGCTACATGTAAGATTACATGTTCACAGAGGATCACAAAGAGTAGCATGCAAGGGGGGGGTGTAGTAGTGAAACAATTTATCACAGGGGCTACACGCATGCAAAAATTCAAGGAGTTATCCAAATTTTTAGGGAGGATAAAAATAGAAAATAACAATTGGGATGACGTCCAAGAAAGGTGTAAAAATAGAAAAAAGTAGGATGGCTTGGGATGCGCACAAAGGACCTATAATTGGAAAAATAAAAATGTAGTAAAAGAAAAGGACCATGCACAAATCAATCTAATAATAGGATTAAATTAAGTCATATATTTAGGTTGGTATATTATTAGCATGGATTGTAAAAAGCATGCAATCTATTTTAATGCACACCTATTATTAAGAAAGTGTGTGAATTGGTGAAGGGAGGGTCTCCACTCATATATATATATATATATATATATATATATATATATATATATATATAGTTCTTATAGGTAGTAAAGGGTGTTATGTATTGAGAGTATAGGTTTATGGAGTGCTATTTTGGAGTATGATCTTATTCAAGTATGGGTGTGTGCATGGTCCAAAGTGCATGGGTGTATAGGATATACTTTAGATAGCTTATATGTTATGTAAGCAATGGTGTTTGAAATGAATAAGTGATTTTAGTTTGTAGATATGTATTGTGACTTCTTGATTATGTAATTTAGTTATACTTATAATGTATTTTTGGGAATCTATGTGTTATTTTTCATGATGGTTTTGTTTCCTTATTACATGTGTTGTTATCATTGTGATGATTCCTTGTGCATAAGTGGTTGAATTGGTTATTGTTTTTATGAGTTTTGCAAGGGAAAAATTCACACCTGAAAGCATGACAACCATACACTACCAGAAATTTTTTTCTTGAAGTTCATCCCTGTACCTTCTCGAACACCCTAATCCTTGTGTCAGTATTATCCAGCCTCTCTCCGAGAAGTCCAATGTGTTTTTAATATGCCCCTAGGTGATTTAGGGATATCCAGTCTATTCAAGAACTTCCAAAACAAGTTTCTTCAAGACAGGCTCTCTCTGAAGCTTAACAAAGGGATTTTTCTTTGATCTTCTTAAGGTGGTACACACCCCTGGAGAAAAATGAAGGACTCAAACTCATCATGGTGTTTCTACCACCCTCTTTGAGCCATAAAACTATATAGATATATTTCTAGTAAAATCCCTCCTTGGCTTCAAGAAAATGGAATTTTGAAAGAAGATTTATCTCCTTTTCCTTCATCTCTTGATCCATACTGCAGTTCCATTTAATCTTATAAAATCTTTAGTTCCTCAAATATCTGAAAATTTTGAGAGAATTTTTTTGCAAATGACTCTTTATTCCAAATTTTAATCTTATATTTAACATTTTTTCAGTTTCACCATGATTTTATACATAAAATTTCCTCTAACATCAACTTGCCACTATAATTTTATCAAATAAAAATATCTGGATGATGGATCCACATTTTGAAATTTCTGAAAGGTCTTCCTCTATACTCAGTAAAAATACTATAATTCAAACATATAAGGCTATGAGATGGGCCTATTCTAGGCATTTCCATTCGAGAACTGTCAAAGGAAGACATCTTCTCGAGTTAATAAAAAATCTATCCGACTTAATTTGAATAAGATTATCCCTAACCTTTGATTGGACCAAGTAAACTTCAACCCTCTAAGCTTGATATCCACCAACCCACCCTCAACCAAAAATCCACAAAATCCTCCATACTCTCACTATATCTACACAAACCACATTTTTATCAGCAAGAGAAAGGGGGTATTGAAATCCTCTCTTATTAACTAGTCCATATATTTAAAGTTAGATCTAAAAATGAAAATATTTGCCCACAAATCCCTTATTTCAACAGGGGAATTAAGAGCATAGATGTTTGAAACAATTCAAGAGTGATCTTGACCCTTCTCTTTAAATAAAATGGTTAAATGATAAGAAAAAGAAGACAAAACAAAACCTTCAAAGTGATTTAATAAAAATAGAATTAAATATGATTGTAGAGTAACTATTGTCAGATACATGAATGTAGAAGTTCTAATATACAAGTATGACACAAGTAAAATAAAATATATAATATTAAACCATAAGAAAGAGAATGAGATAGAAGAACTTCGCTGATATTCATGCAATTTGGAAGTGATATAGGCAGGGTAAAATGTTGAACAAACTATAAACCGTGTCATAACTGCTCACTATAAATTCTAGACCTGAAGAGTAATGCCGATAAGGGCACTTGGAAACTGAAGACTATATTTGGTCACTTGGTGATTTTGCAAAAGCTCATGATATGATTTTTTATATGTCGCAAGGTCTTCGCAGTTGTTCCTATTGATCACCCGATATTCGCTCCGTGATCATCAAATTTACTTGTAACTTGCCACAAATAAGTTCACCTATACATATCCACAAACCAAATCAAACCCAAAAAGGAAAATGTAGAATGGGAGTTGGACTAACCCCAACAGGTCACCCGAGAGTGAACTTACAACCAAGCATTGCACTACATATCGGACTCGCATAGTTATTATGTGTGGAAATGATGCACTTTGTGATGCCCTTTTTGCAAGATGCACAAGATAAAGCGGGCTAGACTTGTTCAATGATGCAAATGTGTAGATGGAATGGAATAAAATTCCCCTTCCTATGTTGTGTATTTAGAGTTACATCCCTTTTCCCTTGAATGTATGCCTTTAAAGTGATTTTGTGCCTTTGGAATGCAATCTTTTGTGATAATAGTAATGCTTAGTTCTTGGTGCCTCATTTTGAACACATAATGATAATTGTGTATTTATATGACTCCCTTGTTTAAATTTTGTAATTGAAAACTAGAAGGCCAACCCATAAGTGAAAAATATTCCCAAAAGATATAATATACCCAATAGGAGTGAGTAAGATAAGAAAGGTTCAGGGCCACCCAGAAGGGATATGAGCACCCAATGAAGCACTTGGGTGTTGTTGTCCCTGGCTGGCACTCGGTCTCTCGGATCCATAAAATATAAACATGTTAATTTCCACCTGGGTTGCAGGGTGTGTAAGACCAAAGAGAAAATAAGAGACATAGAAAAGAGGCCAAAGAAAGTTGTCAATTACTAGTTTTCTTACTTAGGAATCATATAGATGCTAACATGCTTTTAAGACCTATAAATGTACCCAATTGTGTGATATTTTTTCTGCACTAAGAGATCGAGTTCCAAAGAGTGGATAAACCTCTAGAAGAACCAATAGAACTAACAAATCCATTCTCAGCTTTATACCAAATTTTATTCATAACATCACTGAATCTCTCTTTAATCATTTTAGTTTCTTGAATCATCAAAATATCAGGTTTATGAATTTTCCTAAAACTACTCAAAATCCTTTGTTTATTCAAAGTTATTTAAACCCCTTATATTCCATAATGTAGTCTTATTTTATTACCTTGAAAACCAAGGGAGAAAAACCTAAATCTAAATAATGCTACTTACCTACTTTTATCTCCAAAGCAAGTTGTTCTTTCCTCTCTCTTTATTGGACATTTTACCTTTTTTAAGTTTTATTTTCCATAGTATACCTTTGCCTGATCTGATTTTAGAGCTGAAATTATGGTTTTTATTTTCTTCCCATCATTGTTTTTTTCTTTATCTAATTCCAAATTTAGATAACAAGGAACAACCTCTTCAAAATATTTAAGGCTTTTTGTGGAGTAACTTCTAGGTGTTATATATCTTTTTCTTTATTTTTTCCTTATCTTCTTCTTGATCCTAATTTTCTTTGGAATTTTGAAGCTCTTGAGGAAAATTTTCATTGGAAACAACATTTCTTTCACCATTTTTATTTTCTTCCCATCATTGTTTTTTTCTTTATCTAATTCCAAATCTAGAGAACAAGGAACAACCTCTTCAAAATATTTAAGGATTTTTATGGAGTAACTTCCAGGTGTTATATATATTTTTCTTTATTTTTTTCTTATCTTCTTCTTGATCCTAATTTTCTTTGGAATTTGAAGCTCTTGAGGAAAATTTTCATTGGAAACAACATTTCTTTCACCATTTTCTTGATTTAGATTATTTTTTCTTGTTTCCCCACATACTTCTACAAAAGCATCTAAGTTAAATGCATTAATCTATTTTACTTGATTTAGATAACTTGTATTTTTACTTATTCAAGTAGAAATACTCATGGAGAAATTTGACCCCAAAAGAAAATGCCTCTCAGAAACATTCTCCTAAAATCAAAAGTGTTTTAAAAATAAGAATAACAAAAATTCTAATCACTAGTTATGTCTATTTTTTAAGAGATTAAATCCTTGGTTTAAGACATGGCTAATATGAAAATAAAGAGAATAAGAACTGATAATGGAGGTGAATATGTCAATAATAAGTTTGATGAGTTTTGTGTGTCTTATGGAATTCAAAGGGAATTGACAACTCCTTATTCTCCTTAGCAAAATGGCATAGATGAAAGAAAGAATAGAACAATCATAGAAATGGTTAGGACCATGCTTCATGCTTCTAAAGTTCCTAAGTTTCTATGGGCTGAATTTATGAACACTATTGTTCATATTCTAAATAGAATTCATACCAAATATTTACATCAAAATACACCTCATGAAGTTTGGACTAAAAAAACATGATATTTCTCATTTTAAAATATTTGGTAGTCTTGCTTCTCTTCTCATTCCTAAATTTAAGAGAAAAAAATGATCCTACCTCTTATTCTTACATATTTGTTGGATATAGTATTCACACAAAAGGATTAAGAGTGTATTATCCATTCAAGCATGTGATTGTAAAAAATAAGAATGTTCATGTTATTGAGAAACCATTTTAGCAAGTGTCATCTCTTCCCTCTTATGTGTTACCTGATTATGAATCTCTTCATTTTGATAATCTATCTTCATACAATATGGAAACTAATTTACAAGACACTTACTATCCTTATTCTAATACGATGGATGTAAATATTAAGGGGAATATTCTCAATCTATATCTCAGTCTAAAATTCCTAAATGGGCTCAAAATTTGGTTTCTAATTCTCATCCTAATAATCTAAGAAATATGACCCATAGTCAACATTCTTATCTTACCTTTTCAACTTTGTATGAGGTTGAACCTCAATATTTTGAAGAAGCCAACCTAGATGAAAGATGGGTTAATGTTATGAAATATAAATACAATGCTCTAATAAAAATAAAACTTGGGAATTAGTCCCTCTTCCTCATAAAAGAAACATTGTAGGATCTAGATGGTTGTATAAAATTAAATATAACTTTACTAGTAATATTGAAAAATTTAAGGCAAGATTAGTTGCTAGAGGGTTTACTCAGAAACCTAGTTTAGATTATGTTGAAACCTTTGTTCCTATTACCAAAATGAGCACTGTTAGAATTCTTCTAGCTCTAGTTGCTCAACATGGATGAGAGATTCACCAAATGGATGTTAAAAATGCTTTTTTAAATGGTGATTTGAAAGAAGAAATTTACATGCATCAACCTAGAGGGTTTGAAGAATCTGGTAAGGAATTATATGTGTGTAAGCTTAAAAATATGTGTATTGTTAGCATGTTGTTGCATAGTTGTTTTCATTGATGAAAACCCTCATTAATGACAAATATTGTGATGGAGTATGGTTAGATCATATTTAGAGTGATGATGACATGAAGATGCAGATATGTTCTTGGTTGCATAGGTTGATTTAGTGAGGATTGTTTGTTCTTGCAAACCCAATCAAGTGATCTAGCTTTCCTAGGTGATAGTGCATGGTGGTATGAGATTCTTGGAAGCTTGAGAATAATTTTGGCATGATGGAAATCATGTTTTGGGAGTTATTAGGCACTCACATGAGTTTTAGGGTGCATATATAGGTTGGTGATCATGTTGCAGGTGCTCATTTGGGGAGCAGAATGAATGCTAACAGGTATGAGATTGAGTTATGGAGCCAAATGAGATAATGGGTGCATGTATACATGTATATAATTATGTAATAGGTATGTTAGGACCTTTTGGATTGTTTTCATGATGTTTTATGAGGTTGTTTCAGTTGACCCTAGCCTTTACAATACAAAACCCTAAGGGATAGCTATGCAAATGAGATAGGCTGGAAATATTGAGAGTTTTTATGAAATTATTCCAATTGGAGATGTTAGTAGGGTGTGTCATCATCATGTGGGAAAAATTTAAAGTTTCCATGATGATAATTTTGCATGATATGTCATTATTGATGAAACAGGGTCAAGAACAATGTAATTTCGACTCAAATTAGGTCTTCTGATGCTCACCCTAAATTATGTGTTTTGTATGTGACCTTGTGGATTTAAGGGATGTTTCTAAATTTAGTATAAAAGGTTTCATAAAAATAATGAGTTTTTTTCATCGTCATGTTTTTATGAATGAATGTTAAGAAGGTAAACAACTCATTATGTGTTAGAAACCCTAGCTTGAAAGTGGCATGAGACATTTTATTCCTAAGTGGATATTTTTTATTTATAAATTACATATGATGATTGTAACATGTAAATGACTCCTTTATGTTTCCAGAAAGGTATGCTAGAGTATATGGTGATGAGTGTACCCCACTCAAAAAGGTCAATTTTTGAAGAAGTTTAGTTTGGGACAAGGTTGTCTAAAGGAGTTGCAAACTAAATGGCCATTGTTTGATGAATGTGAATTTTTCTTGATTTCTATGATACTTCTAGGTCATTGTAATGCTTTTAAATGGTCTTGTATGTTTCATTTAGGTTGAATTGTCAAAGGGTAGTTTTGGGGCAGTTAGAAGTAGTCTTCAGTAAAGTTGACATTACAGGATCTACATGAATATTTAAGAGGTGATTCAAGTTTGTTTGGAAATATAATTCATAGATATTTCCAATGATATAATTTTTTCTTAATAAAATGATTTTTTATATGGTTTATAGGTCAGTTTGTGGACAAGAATATTTTTGGCTTTGCGAGAATAGGACAAAGGTGTTGGATGAAATATTGAGTTTATTAGTCCATGAAATTGATTGGGTGATGCTTTAAATCACATGGAATGTGAATATGGATGCATTTAGCATAAAATTAATAAATTTTGATGTCTTTAATGGTTTATGAATAGTTTAAAGTAATTGCATTTATAAAACTATGTTTTGGGCATCTTCTTTTGGTGAAGGAAACCTTTGATATGGTTTGAACATATGATTGTTTAATGAGCTATAAATTGTTTTGGAAATTCCATAGAGTGGTCATATTCAATATTTGAGGTTTTCTTGGGTGATCTTGAAGACAAAAGGTGAAGACATGGTGTTGGAAATAGGTGTTTTGTGAAGGCAATGAGCCATTGGGCCCATTAAATGAAATAATATGATTGGTTAATGATAATTGTGACCAGGTATGATGTATAAATGTCATTTAAAACATTTTTGGTTATTTTTAGAGCATTAATAAAAAAAAATTTTATGTTAAGACATTTTTCTCATTCTAATGATGGGGATTTGAATATTTTGGAAGGGTTTTGGCTAGGCTGACCTATTTGGGTCATTTGTCACAATTTTAATAATTTTTATGGGATGTTTTTAAGTTAATGGGGTTGATATAAAGGAGGTAAATCTACCTCTTTTGAATTTAAATCAAGAAGAAGCTATAAAATCATAGTTTGTGGTGCTTTGTGAACTAGTTGAGTAAGTGTGAAAAAGTGTGACTTAGGTGAGAGTGTTTTACAGGTATGAAGGATTATTTTCAGAGATGAGAGAGTGCATGGAAGGATGTGTAATGTTTTCAATAATGTGTGCAAGGGTTTGATGCATTGAGAAGTGAAGAAAGTATAAGTTTATGTAAGTTTGAAGACCTAGGGTTTGAGAAAGGGTTTGAAGGTGTTTGGAGCTGAATTTTGTGATCACCATCAGCTCATTTGTTGCAGAATATCATCAATGATCTCTTCATCAAAATATTATGTGATGATTCATATTCATGCAAGTATCTTATTTTGAGTAATATCAATAAGGGTTTATGGGTTGGTGCTCCTTATGGGGTTGGTGCCTCACTAAAGAAATATCTTGTGATGTGTAAAATTTACTTAAGTCTTTCTTATGTGTAATATCAAAAAAATTCAATGGGTTTTCTTCCCTTGAGGTTTTCACACTTACATCTTGTACTATGGTTTTTCTTCTCTTACTCATGGTTAATTGAATGAATGATGTATGTTTTTATGCACACATTAATGAATGGCTAATTAATTAATGTTTTATTTGAGTTATATGAAATTGAAATAGAATTTGTAAGGATTGATTCGTACCCCCCCACTCTCAATCCATTGTGCTTCTAACAATTAGTATCATAGCATGTCCTTTTGGAGAATTTTTATCTCTTGAAAGGAGATCCTTTGAAGCCAAAAATGGTGATCCAATAGAGTGGGTTCTCAACCAGCAAGGAACCTTTGTTTGACATTGTGAATTATGCTTTCTATAGCTTGAGGATGCATACTCATATTATTTCTCTAAGGTTTTATGTTTGGGAAGTTTTGGAGAATGGTTATACTCCTGCCACTACTCCAACTACTGATGTAGAAAATAAGGCATGTAGTGATAACTCAAAGGATTTTAGTGCCATCATATGTGGTCTTGGTGAATATAATATGGGAAAGGTAATGCATTGCAAGTTAGTAAAACAAGCATGGGAAAAACTTCAAGTATTATATGAAGGTGACTCAAAGGTAATTATTTCTAAGACTCAAACTTTTAGAAATCAATTTGAGTCTCTTAAGATGATTTTTATGAGTCCATTTTTTTATATCTACTTAAAGTTGAAAAGGTTGTTAATAGTATGAAAGGATTAGGAGAGGATGTGAAGTAATAAGCTATTGTTCAAAATGTTTTGAGATCACTAATAGGTGATTCCAAACCGGCCAAGAGAGAGGTTACTTTCAAAACTGAAATGAAGAACAAATGCAAAAATTAAAAAGAGGATGTTGCTCCTAAAATTGATTGTGAATAACTCTTTACAATGATGGTTATGAGATGTAAGGTTGGATCTAGAAAATAAAAAGGTCAGCTTCCTTACAAATGTTTCAAATGTGGTAAGGTAGGACATTTTGTTGTTGATTTTCCTCATAAGCACAAGAAGGAATATCATGATGAACATGAGCTTGATAGTGATCATGATAAGATGTATAAAAAGTATGATAAGAGAAAGAAAATATTTAAGAGGTTTGACTATAAGAAGAAGGAAAAGAAGTTTCTACTCAAGGTAAGATGATGAATTTTCTGATGCTATTAGTTTTATTTCATATTATTGATCTAAATCAGATTATAAAAAAATGGAAATGAGGCATTGTTTATGACTAAAGATGGCATGAGATCTACTAGTGATGAATCTTCATTGTTAGGTGATTTCATATCAGGTTATTGGAGTTATTCGATGAATATGATGAGGATCTTTCAAATATGATCATGAGGAAATTCAAAGAGAGTTAAATCAAACTAAAAAGAGAATAGGAAGCTAAGTCTTCAATTCAAAGAGTATGAAAATCATATTCACAAAATAGAATAAAAGTACAAGTCAAAATCAAGTAAATTGAATGATTCAATGATTGCTAAAAGAAAATATTAAGTATCTTGTGTCAAACTTGAAGGATAAGGATGGTTTGTGCTTAAAATATGAATAAGATATAAAATTTCTATGGTCATATTTTCTAGAGGTTGGAAATAAGACCATGTCCTTTCAAAATTTTGAGAAAATTACCAACAATCTAGATGATCTCTTAGGAAATAAAAAAGAAGCAAGTGATAGAGATAATTTAGGCTTCAAATATGAGGTAAAGGATAGAGAAGTGAAGAAAGAGAACCTGGTTTTGTGTAAATAAATTGGATAAGCAAGCATAAAGGAGGAAAATAAGGTGTCACTCATCAAGAACAATGAGAAGACCAAGCCTATTAGGAAACCTAATGCTTCAAGGTATGAGAGATCTTTCAATGGTTCATTTTTTTACTTGTAATGGCTTTGGTCATAGGGAAAAAGAGTGTAGAAAGTATTCTAGAGATGATCATCCATGGAGGGACAATAGAAGTGAGTTTGATAAGAGTGTGGTGTGCTACAATTATAATGAACAAGGTCATGTTGCTATATTTTTCTTGTATGATCCACCTAGTCAAGATGAGGGTTACAAGAGGAAGTACTCGGTGGTATGTCACGCTGCAGTCATGAGGTTGGACATGTGGAAAGGGACTACTACCATGGATTCTCAAGATAAAATAATAGGTCTTAATGTCCCATATAATGAAAGATATATGTTTTCAAAGGTCTAGAATGCACAACAACATTCAAGGAAGAGTATGGGAACCTAGAAGAGATCACGGTGTTTTATCAAGAGCAAATGTTAATAGAAGGAAAGGGATAATTTGGAGTTCAAATCAGATGTCATTTGATGGAGTATTTTAGGTGTCTAAGAGGGCTTTGGACCTCTTCAAGACTTTATTTTAGGTCTTCATGGTGTTCATATACCTCTACTATGCTTCTTAGAGGTATGTCATTCCATATGTGATGAGCGTCATTGATACTCACACTTTAATTATCTTATGTTTTTCAGTCCATGATAGTGTCAATGTCTATTTGCAATAAAGTGAACATTTAGAATTATTCTCAATACTTATTTAATAATTTAATTAACTAAATACTATGCTAACTACAATTAGGAAATGAAGTAGAGTGATAGTAAAATACTTTTGAATACATAATTAAAGGTACTGAAAATAATGCAATGATAAAAATAAAATGAGTAAAAATTAACAAAAAGGAAATGAACAATAAATTATCCCTTCTCATTGGGGAGGAGTGGCCCTTTCTCCTTCCCTTCGATCCAATTCAACGTTGCAAGTTACACAAGTAAAGTTTTCCCCTGAATCCGCACTTTATTGAAAAAAATCTTTCACAGTGATTAATTGAGATGAACTCACTGAACTCTTGAATCCTAATACATTTTCTCTTTTATATTAGAGAAGTCCTAATCTCTCTGGGAGAGAACTAGTTATTTACAATTAATGACAACTACTTAATTGGAAGATACATATAACAATACTGATTGTTTTAGAAGTTACAATCATGGAAGGATTAATCTATGTCATGTTTGGATTGAATTTTTCCTGTTAACTAAAAATGAGGCTCGTAATTAACTATTTTGAGACATCTAATCAATGCCGAGAAGATATTGTAGATCCTGAAATGATTCCTTATAATCATGATGATTATAAATCCATAAGTATTTTTCTACATCATGTCTTCAAGAAACTAAAGTTAAGTTAGGATTACATGGACCTCATAATATGCATGAATGTTGAGGTAGTAGTTCACATTTCATGATCATGTCATTGTGTTGACTGATGTGAAAGATATATCAACTCATATTTCAACCATTCTAACCATTTATCTCTTTTGCAAAATTTCCTCATTTCAAGTGATTTTGAATTAGTGATTTGGACGAGTCTTGCGCTCCACGATGAGTCTTGTGCTAATGCAAAGGCAATTCTTGCATTGTAAGGCGAGTGTTGTGTCGGTGCAAAAACAAGTTTTGTGTTAGTCTACTGAGTTAACTCCTGTAGTGACTCAAGATATGATTTTCCAAATACATTGTTAATACTCATGAAGGTTCATTAAATCCATATTTGAAGAAGTAATAACAAGATGAAAATAACAAAATATGCACAACATTTCCTTCCAAAGCATAATAAATTATTAACTATAAAACATCAATATTATACATAGTGCAAAATGATATTATGGAAACACTAGGTTTTACATGGGATAAAACATGGAAAAATAGGGGTTCATCACTCCCCCACACTTAGGATATAGAGGTCCTCCTACTACCTATTCAATTATTCAACTATCCTTGAACAATTGTACTCATTGGCAAAGGTTTTCCAAGTCTCATCCAATTCAGTGTTACAAAACCCAAAGAACTTTATGACTGAATTCCTTCAAGTTGTATAACTACCTTAACATTGGTAATTTGCGGAATTCCAACATGATACTCGAGGCTATGAATAAGGGAGGTATATATCTCATTCCAATCCACTGCTACTACATTTCTAGAATGATCTTATAGAGATCCTTGGCCCTTTTCAATGACTAGTAGAGGTTAGTGGATGAAATTGATTCCTTCTTCTTGTAATTCTCTGTAAGTAGTTGATAACTCAATTAATAGGAAAATAAATTAACACAAGTTCTTTCTCCTTGAAATCCTTAACAAAATTTATCATAATTTCTTTATACTTATCCACTAACTATAAAAAATATACCTAAGACCGAAATATTTTGAAAAAATGGATGGGAGTAGGAAGATCATGCCTCATTAAGAGGCCTATATTATATTCTATTTAAACATGTGTTCCTCTTTGTCCCCTCCATTTAGACTAGTGCCTTAAAGTATTGATGAATTCCCTCATATGTACCTCCCCCGCATAGAAATTTATTGGAATCTCAATTTTCTCAAGAAGAAGGAACTTATGAACATAAAATTCACAGAGGAGATTCTTATCAACATCATTTCCTATTGTGTATGCACCAAAAACTGCTTATCATCATCAAATTATATATCTTGCATAGAACGAACTCTAGAAATATGCCACTTTAGAAATTGTTCCTTTAAAACAGTGCATAGAAATTATATGGGGGCATACATGAGTGGACCATATCATATAAATGATAGACATTAAGCACATTCTCCTTAAGCAACTTTTTCTCTTCCTTTAAAGCCTTATTTTCATCATCAACTCCTTTGAGCCTATAACACTCTTGCATCCATTTAACCATTCCTCTCAAGACAATAATTTGAGGAAACAAAAAAATTGTCCGAGTTGTTTTTTATTTAGTGGCCACATGTAACGACTCCAAAAAAATTTCACACACGCTAACAACATAGTAAAAATAGGATAATTTTTTTTTTTGACTTGATTGACACATAACACGACACAACATGCCACTACCAAGGTTACAACTAACTCGTGAACAACTCAATACAAGGATGACCACAAAGGTAACATAGAAAAGTTCACACCCATAAAGGATAATTCACTTTTCTTTTGACAAGACAAACATAGGAAAACACCACATAACACACTTACAGTTAGGGAAAGTCACAGTGAGAAATTATTGAAGGTTATTTATTTTGATAAAACATCCTTCAATCCTTAACTTAAGTTTTCCAGGACTCGAGGATATGATTCGCACAATTCCTATTACAATGCTAAGATTCTTTCTTTTACTCAAGAGAATTTTGCTTTAAGTTTTTTCTATTATGACCTTTATTTGTTTAATTCATTTATTTAGTAAAAAGGGAATATTTATTTCCACAAGGCCATCTGTTCACACTTACGCTATTAGAACTCGTTCATACCCTCATGACAACCTGGGTTTGCATTCGGCACACTTAAGAGAAGAGATACAAAGAACCTTGGAAAAATTTTAGGATGAAGGTCAAGTTGAATTCATCTTTAGGACCTCATTAGTTATTACCAAGATTTAATTGAGGCTTGAGAATTTATCCAGAATTATCAAATATTTTACTTAGGCTTCATTGAATGAGTATTACCAAAGAGAACAATTTACCTTCCAAATGGCGGAAAGATAGATTGCGTGGTTTCTAAATTGTTTTCTACTACTTATTAAATCTTATTATCTTACAGAAAAAACCATTGTTTTCCCTTAAGCTCATGTAAGAATTCACCATAAAAAGGATAGTGTTCACTAGTTTTGTTAGGGATAACTAGTTATATAATTTTTTATTTTTATTTACAAAGGATAGTTTCATTCTAGATCACTTATGGAATTACATGTTCTCCATTAGGTCATCTCTACATTAATTTATTTTCATATAAATTTTAGTTTAACTTATATAGGGATTAACCAACCCATTTTACTTTACTTAAAGCACATTATTACTAAGTCATAGCAAGACTTAACTCAACATTTATTCTCAAGGGTAAAGTTTAACAATTCTTATTTACGAAGACAACACTAGGTTACATTAATTATTTCTAGCACAATACACAACCCAAAGGGACATAACAACTCTAAGGAACCATGCAAAGGGAACAAGAGAGTAATAACATTGACCAAGGAATGCTAAACTATTATTAGAATACCGATAATCCATTAAAGTCTCTCAACAAAGAGGTAAACCAATTTTCTTATATTTTCCATGATAGTCAAACAATCCAAGGTTTCCAAAGTTAAGATGACAAAAAAAAACCACAATTACATTATACTAAGACACTAACCTTCTTCTAAAATTTCCACTGGACCTTATGAATAGTTGAACAACATAAAAAAAGATTCGAGAAAAAGAACTTCTCAATAGAGGTTGATGCAAAAATATACAAGTCTATCCCTCATCTACTCGCATAAGCCATCTGCAAAAAAATTTCCACAAGAGTCGGTTCAGGCCGAGCAAGATAAGGCTACACAAAGCCACAAAAACTATTATCTAACAATATCATGAAAGGAAAACTTTATTACAAGAATTGTGTTAATTCTCTCAACACTAAAAAATAACCTCAATTTAAAATACAGTCTCAACCATGTCAATCAAAGAAGAAAGACCTTGTTCTTTAGTTATGAACAAAAGCAATGAAAGTATAACAATCTATAAGAAACAAGATTCCCATCAAACAATTAGATAATTACAAGATTGGAGTTTAATATACATGTCATCCATCTAGAATTATCAAAAGATACCAAGAGCATAGGCTTTAATGTTATATTTCTAACAGACAAGAATTGATCAGCCCAACGAGGAACACACGGTGTTCAAAGGTCAACATGAAAAACCAAGCATGTTAAAATTTTCAACCCTATAATCATTTAGAGTATATGAGTGAAATTAAATACACGGACACGACACAACCTAAGTTTCGAAGTGAAGGCAAGGTATATTTGACTTGACCCTTAACTCCCAAAGATTCCCCAATCATTCAAGAAGGGTCAATACCCTTATAGGCCAGTAACAACATGCAAGAGAAGAATGGGGGGGTTCTGTCAAACAAGAGTATACAAAACATCATCCAAATTTATATCTCTAAGGAATTACAACCTCCACAATAATTCTAAAATCCGGTTAAGGTAAAAGAAAATATCTCTTTTCCATATCAACAATAATTTAAGGGGAGGGCTGGGAATAAAAAATATTGAGAAAATGAATGAGGCACTCATTGCTAAGATGGGCTGGAGATTGCTTTCTGAGAAACAACCCTGGATTGATGTCATTAAAACAAAATACTTGAATCAGCAAGCTGTTTACTCCTATCTGCATGATGAGCAGCTCCCCAATGGTTCCATTTTTTGGAATAATCTGGTTAAGAGTAGAAACTTCATTAAGAAGGGAAGCAAATGGAAAATTGGGGATGGCAGCAACATTAACCACGGGAGGATAAGCTGGTCCAATGATAATCTCTTGGAGAGATTTGGGACTCGCAAGGACAGTCTTATAAGAAAATATGGAACTAAAGTTAAGGACTACATTGATGGAAATGGCACCAACAAGAATTGGAAAAGACTTACTATGGAGAGTATTGAACTGAAACAGACTATTTCCTCCCTCCAAGACCTTTTGGATCTCTTCCCTTTGTGTCAGCTGGATTCCAAGGATGAGCTGATCTGGAGCAATTCACACGAGGGTAAATACTCAGTCAAATCTGGTTATACCAGTCTTTTCCACAGTAACCAATCTGACTTTAACTGGAACTTGATCTGGATGCCTGAGTTAACCCCCAAAATAAATTTTTTTCTTTGGCTGGCCATCAGAGGCAAAATTCTCACCACTGACAATTTGATGAAAAGAGGTTTTATCATTCCCAATTGGTGCCACCTTTGTAGGAATAACTATGAAGACATTAGACATCTGTTCATACACTGTGATTATGCCTTTAGAGTTTGGAACTTTGTCCTTTCCAAATTTGAAGCTCTCGGGTGATGCTTGGGAGGATCTTACTCAGTTTGTGGAACCAATGGAACCCACCATTCGAGACATTGTGCTATCGAGAAGAATCGGAAATTAGCCATCCCGCATTTAATTTGGAGGATCTGGAAGGATAGAAATAATATAGTTTTTAGAAATAAGAAGCAGAATTTTAAACTCACTACTGGCAAGATCTCCCAAGGCATCAAAGAGGACATGGCCAGATTTAAACCTCCTAAGAACAATTGTTACCCTGAAAATGAAAAGCACATCTTATCAAATTGGCAGATCGGATATTGGAGCAACCCCGGGAATAGTGTGGATAGATCTTTGGTCAAATGGCATCCCCCTGAATCCAATTGGTTCAAGCTGAACTTTGATGGTGCCTCTAAGGGGAACCCTGGAACAGCTGCTGGAGGAGGAGCAATACGGGACCATAAAGGTAATTTGATTGTTGCATATGCTGGAAAAATGGGAATCCAAACCAATCATTTTGCAGAAGCTTTATCTGTTCTCTGGGGTTTGAGAGTTGCTCGGACCCAAAATATCCAGAACCTCATTGTTGAAGGGGACTCCTTAATATTATTAATCGCTTAATCGGTCCTCTTCTCCTATTTGGAATATCAAAGATTTTATCTCTGAGTCCATAAGCATCAGTCATACCTTCAACAGCATCAGAATCATACATACTTACAGGGAAGGTAACAAGCTGGCCGATGCAATGGCCAATTATGGCATTAATATAAATTTCACTATTTGGGATAATGATAGTATCCCTAATCGCCTTCACAACAAAGATACATGCGGACCTTCACACGCAAACAATCTCTAAAGATATGCTTTAATCTTTGGAGGAAATCCATAAATTCTTCCACAGGTGCTGTTTTAGTTTATTTGGCGTGGCATATGATATCTACTCCAAATGATGGCAAGATTTTGTTTAGGAACTTCAAGTGGAGCCGTCTAAATTTAAAAACAGCGCACGCGGGAAGTACAATAGTCGTTGATATTCGGTTGCCAAGCTCCGCGAAAACCGAAGATAACTACAAGGTGAAAGCCGACAGATAAGGGTTTCACGCGCGACTTCACGCGCACTCGGATCGGCAATCCTACACGACTGCGTTCGTGGGAGGACCAACGGCTACAGTTCCCATTTTTATGCGACCCGCAATGGCGAGAAACGAATCACTCTCAACGCCCAAAGGTATTTTGAAAATTGTTGTAACCAGCACATCCTTGTGAAGATGGGAGGGCCTCCCTGCCAGATTGAGCCGTGTGCTGGAGCACTCGATTTGGAAAGATAACACTGAGCTCTGGAACATTCTTAGTATTGGCGGATTCACCAACTTTGTGGAGAGAGTGCAAGGGCATGATCAAAACATCTCTGTTCGCTTTGCCAAGGATTGGAATGAGAGGATGGTCGACTATGGAGGGCAGAAGATTCTTATTAATGACGAACTCATAGCCGAAGCGACTGGCCTCAGCTTGGAAGGATACCACTTCTTCAACAAGAGGGTTATCAAAGAGGCTGAAGAGAGAAGATTTGTGGAGGAGGAGGAGAAGCTTATATTCAACACCGCGGGTCTGCTTGTTAATTCAATTCCTTCTCCGTATGATGAAGTCACCCGCATGATGATTCGCTACATATCCTTGGAAGGCAGGTTTGTTAATGTCCCTGCCAAGCACCTTGTCTTTTTGAATCACTTTCGTAGGAGTAGGTTGGTTTGCTTTCCCCACTATCTGTTAAACTCTCTTGAGCGCTCCATTTTGGAGTTCCAGAAGCATACCCGGGCGGTTCCCCTTCACCAAGGGCTTATTCTGCTTATTCACAAGCACTGCCTTATTAAATTCCCCGGTCTCCCTTCCTCTCCCGGCCTGGCTTTGGGCTCTGTTGCTGCCAGTCCTGTCTCCCCTGCTGTCCCTGCTGCTGCCCCCGCCTCCGGTGCTGATGCCCCCATGCAGGCTGCTCATGCTTCTCCTTCTTTTCCTCCTGCTGCTGCCCCTGCCACCCACACTGTCTCTACTTCTAAACGTGTCACCAGGGCTTCTAGGAGACTCAACCTTGAGTCTACTGCTGAGGGGGATGAACCTTTGGATGACATTGCTCGTGATCTGCTGAACATTAGTAGTGCCAGTCCCCAGGCGGCACCAACGGATAACCCTTCTAGAAGATTGGAGGCCTTAGAGGCTGAGCTTAAATTGCTGAAGGATGAGGTAAAAAATCTTGCTAAGCAAAAAGGCAAAAAAAGCATTGAGGGAGAAGGGAGCATTGGCAATAGCCAGCTTGATGAAATATACAAAAAACTGACCTCCCTTGACTCCCGACTTGGGAAAACGAAGACTAGGCATGAGTATAATATTGCAAAGCATTCAGGGCCATAGAGGAATTCATCGAAGGACATGCAAGAAGTGTTTCGCAACTCAGCGGTGTCCCGATGACTCTTTGGGGCAATGAGAAAGAGAGTAAAAGAACCAGAGAGGAGCTCGATAAGACGGATGCTGCTCATATGACCACGCTGGGTATGTACCATGCTTGGAAAAAAGTAAAGATGAGTATTGATCAAGCGGCCAAGAAGTAGTCTGTTTTACTACCGCTTCTTGGGCCGTAGGCTTTCTGCTTTTTTGCCGTTGTTTTGCTGTTAAGTCTCGTTTATGTTGTTGTTTCTAGGCTTCGGTGTTCTTTCTTTTGTAACTTTTGTGCTTTGATACTGACTTCTCTGCTCCTCTCTCTTATTCGGCTTTTAGGCCTCCTTTTTGTACACAAGGGTATAGTCCCTTTCAAAAACTATTTACCAATATTAAAAAAATAATTTAAGGCAACCCTTGATAACACAACCAACCATCACACATAGATACAAACATAAATTACTAAGTGACATTAACAAATCATAACCTTCTCGCTAGGAATCCATAAGACTATCAAATGCAAAATTAGTTTTCCCAAAGATTAATAACGTTAAGGCAATTTCCATCACAAAATATTAAGGTAATTACATGCATAGAAAATGAACAGTATTAATTAATAGCATTAAAATTATAAAAGAGAAAGAATGCAAGTTAGGAAAATAGAAATAAATGCCATTAACAATAATTCGAGAGGGGATTAGACCAAAACTATTCTAGTGTTAACGGGGTCCTAGATTCGCATGATTGAACCCTCAAGCTTAGCTAATCCGAAAAGCTAGTTACGGTTCAAGTTGATAGTGATGGTCATGGTACTTCCCGAGGATGGACTTAAAAGCCTAGGAACAAGATGAAAGATAATATGAGAGTCTACACATGCAGGATCTAAAATGCATTGCACACAAACTTTTTCATTCTAAAAGTTTTATTACCGAAACTCCAACTCGGATAGCCCAAGTGTTGATCACTCCAATTCTACAACCTGTCTTTCCCAATGTCAAGAAGATTATCAAAGGGGTTTGAGGAAGAGATTTAACAACATTCGATGAATACAGAGAAAAAATAAAACAAACTCAGATGATAGGAAGGAGCTGCATAGTTATCACAAACTTACTTTAACAACAACGAGTATACTAGCTGGGACAACATAATAACTTGAAAATCAATCGTAGAGAAGAAGATATACATAAATGAAATGATGAGGATCAATCACCCGAGCAAGGAAAACATAACACCCAGAGACGATGACACATGCGTGCTTTCTACTAACACACTGATAGCAATAAAAGTGAGAAAAAGAATAGAACAAGTAGAAAGGAGAGGTCTCCTAGTAAGGTGTCCAATTGAAAAATCAATACAAGGAAAAAGTGGTTAAAATTCATGATATATATATATATATATATAGCAATAGTAGAAAAGTGTAGAGTTATCTTGCCTACTCCTCCAGCTTCGACGAGGCATCCAAACTCCCCAAGGTCCAGCAACAACAACCCTCTAGTTGAATCTTCGTCCGCAGCATGCGAGGCACCAACATTCCTCTCAAACCCGAACTCCACTGGACACCTCTTCTTACAATCTTGTTTTGTTTCAGTTTCACCATAGCTAAGATCATATATGACTGTTACAGGATGCAGGAATCCTGGAGGACAAAAATGATATACGCTCAGCTTTGGTTTTCTGGTTTTTGTATCTGCTACTTTCCACATAGCCTTTAGCTGGTCAAACAATCCTGGTACTAACAACTTTGAAACTACATCTAATAAAGAGAGTTCCCTTGAGGCAAGGCACACCGTGTCTAATTTCACTGTTACTATTATAACCCTTACATCTTCCTTAGCTGGAATATAATCTACCCGAGGTGCACAAGCTTTAAGATTATGACTTGACTAATGAAGAAGAACTGTTATCTTTATTGGCTCTGGAATCTCTACTCCCAGAACTGACAAAACATGTTTATTAGTTACACACAAGCTTGAGCAAGGCAAGGAACGTGCATTCCAATTTCCAATATTCCTTTTCATAGGCTCGAAATTATATTCCAGTGCAACGTCATTTAATTCCATACATTGTACTAAGACAGGCAAGCATTCTTCAGACTTACTGGTTGCTTTCTCTACCTGAAATACAACTCTTGGTCCTTTAAGATTAACAACAATTTCTTCAACCACTAGAGAAAATTGTTCCTTTGCTTCTGCAACAGTATATTCCCATTGAAACAAACAAGGATCCACACCCAGAGATCTACACGTGGCTAGTAGTAGGGAAAGGTGTCCAAAATTTCTCTGGACACCTTTCCACAGAAAAGGAAATGTTGTAATAAACCCACAAATGTGAGCTTCCACAAAGGTGTGCAACTCAAAAGGTGTTAAACATGCAGATCCCAAAACGTGGCTAGCAATCCATTACAAATCGCGAAGCCCAAACACATGTAAAACCCAATAAGAGTTCAACCATGCTTCCCCAGATCCCAGGTAAAATCCAACATGTTTTCCCATTAAAGGAAGGTGCAAAAATGATAGGCTGTTAATTCCTCATGCAGCCATTTTCAAAACTGATGTGAAATCCTTCAGAACGTATGCCGGGTTGGTCATTAATAATCAACAAAGAGTGGCAGGTGGTGATAAAATTCACCACTAACATGATAAATATCTAACTTGGCATACATGGACCAATTTTCTAGCAAGGGGAAAAGAAGAAATTACGGTTGAAGGCATTTTCCCAAACATTTACAAAGCATACAAGAGCACCCATATGACCAAGAATAACAAAAAAAAATTTGATCCTTAAACAATAACACTATGTCCTCGACGATGGTGCTACCAACGAACAAGATTCCTTGCACGAATCGAGGCTCGATCCACGAAGCGCCAATCCAAAACAATAAAATCACTTATCAAAAAATTAATCAACAAGGTTGAAAACAAATCGCGATCGATAATGAGGTTATCGTTGATCGATAAATAAAATAATAATAATATTATTATTATTACTATTATTATTACCACTTATTAATACTTATTAATCGTATTAACAAGAACCAACTTACGAGCTTGATAAATCGAGCACATAGTTTTCCTTTAATAGGAGGAAAACGTAATGGACGAGGTGGGGCCAACCACAAAAAACATCAACACGCCATGAGAAGACATGACGAAGTGGGAGAATTGCAATTGTTTTTGTGACAAGGGTGAAGCCAACAAGAGATCAACAGGAGCACCACAACGTTAAATGCTTAGCGACATGGTCGTTGGAGAACGGGAAATACACCACAGGATATTTTTCCTTTATATTCTCTTGAATAATTGCAAGGGATGCATTGAGCTCATCTTTCTTGATTTGAAGGGAATGAATATTTTGTTCTTTTTCCTCTAAAGCATGTTGGAGTTGAAGAGTGGCCTCTTCTTATTATTCTATGATTTGATGGAGTTGTTGAATTTTCTAATATTTTTCAGATTCTATCTAAGAGAGACTAGATTCCTTAGCTTTAGGGAGGATTTATAGGTGTGTAATTCTCTCTTGAGCCTATTGAAGTTAAAACTAAATTTTGGAAAGAAACAATACTTATGGTATAATTGTATCAGAATCTAGAGGAGAACTAGGTTCTCCCTCCATCATGGGTGTTTTACCTTTGTCTAAGACAAAATCTTGAGTGGTATTTTTCGGCTTTTAATTAACCTCCATTTTAGAAACTGGAACATAGGGTGATATAGAGTAGAGTGGAGAAACGGTGGTGTGGAGTGGGGTTTGCATAATAGATGTTAATTTATGTTCCTATTAAGAAGGAATAGTTTCTATTGGATGCTCATTGAGGATTTGTGCATGCCTAGATGTCCTAGGGTGTTTCTTAGGTCACTCTAAAGTGGAAGGCTCGCTCTAGAACCAATTCAGACTCTAGGGCATACTTCTTCTAGAATTTCATCCACTTCTTAAGGCCATGCCTTTTCTTAACAAAATGATGTTTGTAAATCAAATGTATTAGGCCCTAGAATTTCAAGTAAGAGGCACCCCAATGGAATTTATCAGTGGTAGAGGATACATAATTAAAGAGGAACTGGGTAAAATTTATGTTGTTATAGGTTTTAACTTGGCCATGTCGAGATAAATAATAATTCTCAAAACAGGCCCAAAACTATTTTATCCGACCTTCACGGGTAAAATATCTAATTATCCATTTAGCTACTTTGGCCCAAGGCTCAGGGAGGGTATTATTTTTATGCCTTTGGCCTTTCCCTTATTGTCCACAACCAATTCTAATTTTTTTGTTTTCCCACAAAAAAATATTTTTAATAATTTCATTGTACATTGTGTAGTCAAAAATCACACACTTACTACTATTATTATACCACCAAGTATGTTGTGCTATATATGGATCTTACATTAAAAAAAAAGTGTTTTGATGACCCATTTTTGTAGTGTAGTCATTTGTCTTATTGGTCTTTGTTTGTGTCCATCTTGCACATTTGTCACTCACTCACATAATTTCGATCGGAACTTAGGGATCCCCTGTCTTTTTTAAACAACACCTTTATATTAATTTAAAATAGAGTACAGATTGCAATGTCAAGCTTTTATGCTCATACTTGAATAAATTTTCTTGGAGTTCAATAACATATTAGAAAAGAGAGATAACATATCGTAATTTATCCTGCGATTACAAATGAAGGATATTCTTAATTTGTTTCCACTTCTTTGGAGACCATGTCAAAGATAAGGGGAAAATTTTGATCAGATTAGTATGATCTAATGCCTAGTTGGCAAAAGCATCTCGCTACCTTGTTATGATCCCTAGGTACATTTTGATATTTGATTATCGAATTGTTTAGCTATAATGATAATATTATTCTAAATTATAGTAAGAAGAAAATTATTTGATGATGTTGCTCTGATATATGTGAAGGTTGAAAATAACCTTAGATTTGGATTCCACTATAGTACTAGGACACCCCAATTTAGCTACCTCTAAGAGATCTTGTTGAATAGACATGATTTCAGCCACATTGTTGGTACAACATCCCAATTGATGAGAAAAAAGAAGAGGGGAGTTCGCAAAGAGTCATGATCTATCCCTCCCATATTGGATGGACATGGACTACCTCTAGTTGTTCCATCAATATTTACTTTACAAATCCAAACCGGGGTGGATTCCATTTTATCAAACCAGATGGCCTCAACTATTTAGAATAAAGCTTATTTTGTAATTTCCTATTCCCAAGTTAAGTTTTTGTAACAAAACTTTCCACTTTCTAGGTGGTGGGGAGGTAATTTTCAAATTATGCACTATAGTTTCCACAATATTACTTCGAGTCAGTTCCTAAACATACCAACTATCTCTTCTTTCTGATTTTAAAATATGTATGTTTCTTTATTTCCAAACATTCCATAACATGAGCAAGATAGCAATCCAGATTCCTTTGTTAAAGTCCTAGGTATTGGAGACTGAGTGTTTCCAATCTCTAATAGTATCCACTAAATTCATAGAGGAGTTCCACGTAACAGATAGCCAATCAGCCAAGGTATTCCATAGAGACATAGTAAAAGGGCATTGAAGAAAAAGATGACTCATAGTTTCATCTACATCTTTACATAAAGGACACCAAAAGGGTCCAACCATCCCTCGTTTCATCAAATTGTCACCAGTAAGAATCCTTTTATGAATTAAAATCCAAAAGAATAATATAACCTTAGGCCATAATGTAGGTTGCTAAATATCAATGAAAATGTCCTTCCATGGATGTATCTAACAGACTACCAAAGCTCTATATCCATCAACTATAGTGTAATTTCCATCTAAAAAATTTCCCCATGCAAGGGTATCAGGTTCAGAGGTGATAGGAAGGATCCTGTTCTGTAGGAGTGTTTGAAAAAAGTGAATTTGATCATTAGACAAGTTGACCTGCCACAGAGATGGAGAAATCCATTCAATCCCTTGAGATGTTGGATGTATATAATGGCTCACCTTTTCCTTTCCTTGATTGTGAAGAGTATTCATAATATTTCTAAAATTTGTATATTGTTCAATCAAGGGTGGATATCCATCCCATGAATCAGTACAGGAGTTAGCATTTTCCCAATTTTCTAAAAAATGTGTTTTTAATGATTTCTTCACCTATTTTGAGGTCTGAGAGAATCGGAAAGCCTTGAGAAGGTAAATAATTCTGAATTAGTTCATGTGGCATCATACCAGCTACATATTTTCTCTAATATTAATGCCCCATAGTTGATTCGGATTTTGTAGCAATCTCCAATATAACTTTGCAGCCAAAGCTTTATTATTCTGCACACTGGATCTGAAACCCAATCCTCCCTCTTTCTTTGGCAAACATAAGGTTTTCCATTTTACAATATTCCACTTCTAAACCTGTTGAGTTTCTGTCCATAAGAATTTTTGACTAATAGAATCTAATTGATGCAAAAATTTTGCAGGAATGTTCAGAAGGGAAGCAAAATAGATAGGAATAGCTTGTAACACAACTTTAATCAGAGTTATTCATCCCTCGAGAGGCTAGCCATATATGAGTCCATTTACTAATTTTTGAAGAATCTTTACAGGTAACTAGCTCCATTAAGTCAACCTTTTAGACTCTAATGGGACAGCTAAGTATTTGAGAGGTAACATGCCCTTTTGAAATCCTAATTTCGCCAAAATATCATGTTCCAGTCTGGGAGGGCAATGTAAGAAAATAATTTTTGACTTCTGCCTATTGATATCCTGACCAGTGGCCTTTGAAAAGAGCTCCAAGTTTTTTTGGATTTGATTAGATTCTTTCAAATATGCTTCCCCATGATTTTGAATCATCAACAAACCGCATATGGGATAAAGGTCATACTGTGTGTCTAGTTTCATACCACTCAACTTCTTACGGATTCTTGTTACAGAGAGAACAATCTACTAAAAGACTTAGTAACTATAATGAAAAGATGCAGAACTCCATTAACCAAAATTGAATAAGAATATGACGAGATACATGCTTGTATCCACTGAACCCAGAGGGGAGAAAACCCAAACCGCAAGAGTATGTCCATAAGGAGAGACCAACTTACCTTATCATAAGATTTTCACAAATCCAGTCTCAAAAACATGGCTCATTTTTGTGAATTTCCATGGAATGGAGGACTTCCTTAGTGAGAACAATGTCATCAAAGATTTGTCTATGAGGCACAAAGCCCCCTTGTTCCAAAGATATTACTTTATGAATGATTGATTTCAACCTTTCGGCTATGAGTTTTGTAATTATTTTATAGCGCATGTTTCATAGGGAAATGGATTGATATTTTGCAAGGGTAGAATCCTATTCTTTCTTAGGGACTAAAGCAATATAGGTTTTTTTATGACCCTAAGAATAGTCTTTTCTTGTCATCATTCTTTCACCACTTCTAGAAGGTATTTTTTTGATAATGTCCCAGATTTCTGATAGAATTCTATTAGAAAACCATCAGTTCTGGTGTTTTCCCTTTTGACATACCCCATACAGCTTATTTGGAGTTATTTTTATGAAACCGGATCCAAAAGGAATATATTTTCCACCTCACTAACCAAGGTAGAATGATACTAAGCAATTATTGTTGTGCATGCCCATCGAGCTTCATAAAGAGCAAAGATCCTGAGAAGTATTGTATTGTTAATTGCTGAATTTATTCTTATGTATTAACACGAGTCCTATCCTATTTTTCTAGATGAGTAATGTGATTATGGTATTTGTGAGCTAAGATATATTTATGGAAAAAAGAGGTGTTTTTATCTCCCTCTTTCAGCCACTTAATTCTGGATTTCTGTTTCCAGAAAATTTCTTCTCTTAATTCCCATTCCGTCAATTCTTGCTTAAGAAGGATTTCATTTGTTTGCAATTCCTTTGAGTACCCTTATTGTCTTGCTTGATGAGACACCTCCTGTAAAGATTCCAAGATTTCACTTTTTTTCCCTTGGACATTTTAAAATCAGATTTATTCCACTTCTTGAGTTGGTTAGTAATATGTTGCATTCTTCTGGTGAAGCAAAACATTTTGGTACCATGCTTGGGCTGGCCCTCCTTCCACCATTTCTCAATTAAAGAAGGAAGATGTTCGTCTCTCAACCACATCAATTGAAATCTAAAGGGAGCTCTAAATGGTTTTGATTTTCCCAATTCCAACAAAATTGGCCAATGGTCATATTGTAGTTTTAAAAACAGGGACTAAGCTCGTATAATTTATTGATGTGAAATCAATTAGCCATTACAATGGAGTTTTGCAATACTTATAAATATTGGAAAGCAATATAAAAATAAATAAATGGGTTGCAGAGGTACAACCAAAATCACAACACCTTCCAAAATACATCCGGGAAGCAACAATAATTAAATACAAAAAAATAATAATTGTTACAACTACGTAACAATATAGCCTATGTAATAATATGACAAATATTGTTATAAAACTTTATAAAAATATATAAACTAATTACCTTATTAAATAATTAATTACTTAAGGTAATATAATGTGTAAATTAACCTAACATTCCACCACTTAATTTTTCATTGCCTCAAGGGTTGAGGAGAGCAACTCTCTAAACAACTCGAACTTGTCACGTGCAAGTGACTTTGTGAAGATATCTGCTCATTGTTCAACTATTGGGAAAACTGAAGTTTAATATTGTTCTTTAAGACATGCTCACGTATGAAATGTACCTATACCTCAATGTGTTTTGTTCTTTCATGAAAAACTGGATTGCAAACAAGTTTGAGAACACCTTCATTGTCAACATACATGGTGGTTAGTTTGTCTTGTGGTATTTCAAGTCCTTCAAGTATGCGACATAGCCAAATCACTTCACATATGGCTTCTCCCACACAAAACGATACTAAGATTCTGTCAAGAAGAACGAGAAACAAAGTGTTATTTCTTACTTCCCCATGATATTGGTCCAAATCCCATAAAGAATACAAACCCGAAGTGGATTTTTTGTCATCAATATTACCTGCATGATCTAAATTCGAATATCCTGACAAGAAGAAGTTTTCATTCTTCTTGTATTCTAGACCAAGATCCAATGATCCTTTGAGATATCTCAGGATGCACCTTACTTCTTTCCAATGAAAACATTGGGTTCTGTATGAACCTAGATAGATAGCTCACTGCAAAGCTAATATCTGGTCTAGTGTAGGTAAGGTAAATGAGACTCCTAATCAATTTCCAATAGAGAGTGGCATTTACCTCAAGAGATGGATCTGAATGAGATAACTACAATCTGTTCTCCATAGGTGTAGTAATTGGTGTGTAATCCATCATCCCGAATTTCTCAAGGGTTTCTTGGTATATTTCATTTGAGAAACAAATATGTGATTCTCTTTCTGCCATACTTCCAATCCAAGACAATATTGCATTAGCCCGAGATATTTCATGTTGAATGATCAATTAAGATCTTTCTTCATTTCATCGATCATCCTCACTGAATTGCCAGTGATGACTAGATCATCGACATAGACAACGATAATCACAATCTCCCCCTTGTTTTTTGAGGTAAATATTGGGATCGTATGAATTTCTAACAAATCCATGTTATATGAGATGCTCATCAATTTTGATGTACAATGCCCAGAGGTGCCTGTTTGAGGCCATACAGAGATTTCCTGAGTCTGCATACCTTTGCTTCTTGACCAGGTACAACATAACCCTCAGGTTGAGTCATATAGACTTCTTATAAATATCCATTTAAGAAGGAACTTTTTACGCCCATCTAATGGAATTTCCAACCAAACTATGTAGCTAGAGCAAAGATCATCCTGATCATTTTGATCTTGGTTGTGTGAGAAAATGTTTCCTCGTAGTCAATGCCTCCTTTTTGTGCATACCCCTTTGCTACTAGTCCTTCTTTATACCTTTCCACCTGTCCCATCTACTTTGTACTTCATTTTAAATATCCATCTACATCTAATGGGTTTCTTCCTGGTGGAAGATCGACAAGCTACCAAGTGTTGTTTTTCATTCTTGGATCGATATTCATAATCTATGGCATATTTCTAAGCTTTTGACTGTAGGGATTCTGACCGTATAGGGCTCATCAGATTCAATAACTTTACCTTTGCAAGTCTATTGTCCATGGGTGGATGTATCGGTAGAGCATCCATTCTTACATCTCGTAACGTGCTAGTATACCACTTAGGCATACGTTGAACTATTCTTGTGGGTCGTGGTTCTATCAGATCATCGTCATCATCCCCATCATCACTTTCATCATCTGTGGGAACATCAACTTCAGTTTTTACAACTGGTGAAGAATCTACATTAGGTGAGTTTGGAGGAGGAGACTCTGCTTCCTTCTTCTCAAATAACTCAACATCTCTACTAGTGTAGACTCTCTTGGTCTTCAGATCCATCAATCTATACCCAAGATTCTCTTCACTGTACCCAATGAAGATGAGTTTATGTGAATTCATGTCCAATTTATTTATGTTTTTCTTAGGTATGTGCATAATTACTTTGCACCTAAATACTCTAAGGTGTGCAATAGATGGTTTTCACTTAGACCATGCTTCATGTGGTGTTACTTCATCAAGAGAAACTGTGGGCACTCTATTCAACAAATACACTATTTTCTTTATTACTTCTACCCAGAATGTCTTTAAAAATCTAGAATCATTGATCATGCATCACACCATTTCCATGATAATATTGTTTCTTCTCTCAATAACACCATTCTGATGCGGTGTGTGTGGAGGAGGCATTTGTTGACGAATCCCATGAGTTTGTAGGTAGTCTTTGAACTCATCACTGGTGAATTCCCCCTTGATCTGAGTAGAGAGTTATGATGTGACGACCAGTTTCATTCTCAATAGCTACTTTAAACTTCTTGAAGGTTTTAAAAGCTTCACTTTTCTTGCGAAGACAAAAAATCCACATTTTTCTTGAATAATCATCAACACAAAGCATGAAATACTAAAATCTAGAATGACTCGGTTATATTGGACCACAAAGATTGGTATGAACCAGGTCAAGTTTTTCATGAGCTCGAAAAGTACTTGTTATCCAAAATGAGCCCCTTGCACATTTTGTGGCTAACTCCCTTCATTCTTCCCTCTCTTGTGCCTTAGTCATATTTTTTTGTTTTTCAAGCACTCAAGACCTTCTAGAAATAACACCATTGGATAGAGATTTTTCTCAGCTTTCCAGAAAGGTAAATTTTTCCTCCTAACTCCATGTATTTTTGAAGTTATGGCTCGGCGGAGATTTTGTGGGAAATTTTCCCCGAAAATCCCTGAGCCAATAAGATGAGGCCACGTGTCCTTGGGAGGGCGGAAGGTGGAGGTAAACTTGGAATTTTTACCAAGTGTTCGGTAAGTTTTCAAAAGGAATTTTTTTCCCCGAAGGCCCGTCAATGAATTGGATGTTGCCACGTGTCCAGGCAGGGAGAAATTAGGAAAATTTCCTAAGGGTTGACACAAGCAAAATTTTTGACGCCAGGCCCGCATCCAATCACATTGTGCCATGTGTCTCTAGAGGAAAGGAGTGGTAGAGGGCAGAGGTAAAATTGAAAATTTGGTGAGAGGAAAGGAAAAATTTTGGCCCACAGGCCTGCAACGAATCATATCTCACCACGTGTCTCAAGGGCCATCGGAGCTTCGGCCATCTGGGGAGAAATTGGGAATTTTTCCCAAAGGTTAGTACAGAGAAGTTTTCACCCCCATGGCCCGCGATGAATTGAAACTTGCCACTTATCTTCAAGCTGGCAGAGTGTGGGAGAAATTGGGAGATTTTTTCCCAAGCAAAATCAAAGAAAAATTTCAAAGGAAAAGCTCGCCCCTAAAACGTGAGCCAATGGGATCGTGCCACATGTCCATGTGGCGGAAAAAAATGCAAGACAGGCCCGCAGGGAAAAATGGTAGAGAAAGCCCGCGTCCAATGGGGTTTTTCCACATGTCCAAGTTAGAAAAATGGTCAACAGTGATGGAAAATTTAAAAGAAGATGCCCATGGTGAATCACATCTTGCCACGTGTCCTCAGGTCATCGGCCCGATGGAGAATTTTTGGAAAATTTTCCAATAGCCAAAATAGTGGAAAATGAAGCACACAAGGACCGCATCTAATCAGATCATGCCACGTGGCACCAGGAGCTAGTGGAGCATGGATATTTTTTGGGAAATTTTCCCAAATGCAAAAAGTGGGAAAATTTTGAAATTTTGGCCCGCCAACCCGTTTTGGCCCTATTTTGCCTTAAATTTTCAAATGACCATAACTTTCGATCCAGAGCTCGGTTTTCATGTTCTTTATATCAACGGAAAGTTGGTGAAATTATCTACATGGTTCCTAGCTCAATTTTGTGTTTTTATGGAGTTTAGAGAGAGAAAATTGAAAAAACACCTCTGGCACGTGGTGGTTGATAGAAATGACGTTTCAACCACCATTTTTAATGAAGAATGGCTCGCATTCTCTCCCAGCATGGTGAAAAATGTCAGGGAATGGACCTGTAAGGATTCCCATGCTATTTTATTACATTTTGGTTGGTGGTTGAAGCTCCTCCCACGTTTTCCCACGTTTCTCTCTCCTGGGCTCGGTTTTGCATTGTAAAAGCCAGATTTGGCTTATTTTTGAGGGGTTGGACATTTTTCATGTATGGCAGGATTCCCTTTTCACCTTAAAAAGTGATTTTGTGGAATATCAGACCTCTTCCAAGACTACAACATGTTTTCTACCTCTCATATGTTGTAATGCATGTATTTTTATATTGGAAATGACAATGCAAGCTCTGTGAATGAGTTCTAATCCTCTGTTTGTGTTGTTTGCTTCATTTCTGACCTTTCATTACATTTTATCAGTTTGTGCATGATGTTTTGTTGCATTTCTATGATCTGTGTCAATTTGCAGAAGTAAATAATGTTCACCACTCCTTTGGTGTATCACCTCATTAGTCTTAGTTTTATTTCTTTTGCATTCTCTATCTCTCTGTCCCTTGGAATTTAGAGTAGGATCTTGAATTTAGAACCTCTACAAATTGCAAGTAATACACCTGATCAAAGGAGTTGAGGAACTAGCCTCTAACCTAGAGATTCTTTTCCATTTTTACAAGTCCCACACTTGGGGAAAAGATTCAATGTTGTGCAATCACACTGGATGTCCAAAATGTCAAACTAGAAATCTGATCAACATCCGGGTGTCTTTGCTGATTTGCACCAATAGTTTTGGCACCCCCGTGGGGACCTTAGATGTATTCATCTTCATTGCAACAAATTGATGTGCATTTTTTGCAAATTTCTTGCTTAAAAGAGCACTAAATTACACATCTGGCGACTCAAAGGAAGAAGAATCAGCTGGTTTTAGTAGTGCAGACCTGAAAAATCATGAGAAGAATCACCACAAGGTCAAGAGTTGGAGAACAAGAGATGCCGTTTTAGTATCTATAGTTATCTCCAAGAATAAGGCAAAGAGGGAGGAGAATTCAAAGGTATCCATCTCCACCAAACATAACTCTATCAACTCCTCCACCTGGTAGGCTTTTCATTCAATCAACAAGGGTTCTAAGGCCAATCAGAATGGCACAACACAACCCCTATGTCAATTTCATTGGTAGCAGCCCACTTGCTCTCAATGCACAAAATCTAATCCCAGTTGTAACATTGAAGAACATTCCATACTTTACTTGGAGAGAATTAGACCACTCCTGGTGATCATGTCAAGGATATCGCTAATATTTGTGCAATCTATGAAATTAATGAGATGCAAGTTGTTGTTAAACTACCGGCATCTTCATTCAAAAGGAAAGCTTTGCAATGGTTCAGAGTCTTGCCTCATGTTCCATCCAAAATTAGAACCAGCTATGTATAGCCCTCCATGAGCAGTTTGGAGAAAAGGGAGATAACTTGTCCCTTTTGTAACAGTTGACAACCATCAAGAGAGCTCCCAATGAGTAGTGATCGACTTCAACTTCGGGTTTCAAATGACTTGGGAGAAAATTCCAATGGTAGTAAGGCCAACAGTAGAAGGTGCTTTTCTATATTACCTTAAAGCTCTAAATTCTTATATTTCTATGTTAATTCAATCCATGGGGGCACAACTATCCCTGTTTCTTATAGCATTTCCATTAGAGCTGAAAATTGTTTGATTCAAGTGCAAGCTAGCTCCTAGGCCTCCAATGCCATTATATCCAAGATTAGAGAGCCCAAGTACTAGTCAAGTGCCTATTTTAGCTCCTATTCCCACTCCTAGAAATTAGAATTCAATTGAAGCTTCTACTTTATCTCCTAGTGCCTCAAATGAACTTCAAGAAGTCACGAAGTAATTGCAAAATTCAGGCAATGAGCTTGTTACACTCAAGACGTAGCAAGCCCAAGGTTTTAGACCTTCCTTCCAGCCTCAAATTCAGCCTAACAGATAGCCATACCAGCCTCAAAGACCACCCAATCTAGTTGCAAATCAAAATCAAGCAAGACCTCTTGCCAACAAACCATTTCAGCCCTATAATCCCAATGCTACATCTACCTCTAAAGCAATAGTGCCAATGCAAAACAACATAGCTCAAGAGTATGATTGGTGTTTCCCATGTAATGAACCTCACAACCAGTCTATGTGCTTCAACGGTGCCTTAAATCAAGCATTAATGGTGACAACTACTAGTGTGGAGGGTGAAGGGAGTCAAGGAAATAACCAACAACAAGAAACATTCCAGCAGCAATCAACTCCAAATGATACCACACTTATAAACTGGTAGGCAAAATATTTTTGTGGCATGAATCAAACAATCTCCCAAAGTGTTACAGCCAACACAAGGTCAAAAAGGATAAATTTGGGTGAAGAACAACCATTGGCTCCAAGTAATTCACAACCTTCTACCACTCCACAAATTATTGGCAAACAAAATGCAGTTCCAAACACGTAAGGGCTACCTAAAACAACTCCTAGGCCAACTCAAATGCCAGTTGTTGCTGCCCATGTGCAAGGAATGAATGTGCAGGCTAAGGGACAGCAGAGAGATGCTTCATCTCCATTCAACATCATTGATCAGATGAAGAAGACAAATGTAAACATATCAATGTGGGAATCACTATCCATCCTAGGCCAAAGAGATTTGCTACAAGCTGCCATGAAGGACTGGTCAACTTCAAATCAGCAAGTCCAAATGCAAGAGAAGGTACTCACAAATGCTGCCCAACCTGAGGGGAATCATGGAAGACAGCAAGGTAAATTTTTGAAGCCCCCTCCGTTCTACGTTTCGTTGATCATTGGAAACCAATTAGTACACAATTCAATGATTGATTATGGGGCAAGTAGTTCAGTAATGCCCAAGAAAATAGCTGATTAGTTAGGGCTTCAATATGAAGTCATATCCAAAGGGGTAGTGCAATTGGAGTGATCAAAAACTTGAGTCTTACTTTGCACGCATGCCCCAATGTTGTTGTTTTGCAAGATGTCTCAGTAATAGACCTTCCACCACCCTTTGCCCTATGTTTTTCAAGGGATTTCATAGCTAAGATTGAAGTTTATTTATCTACTAATTGGTCACACATGTTGTTGAGAACAAGATATGGAACTAAAGCCACAATCGGTATGAGCCTATTACAAACTTTCACATTGAGCCTCACACTCCAAGCCAAATCAATACCAATTATTCAAAGCGTTTGACCAAGAGGATTATCCAAGCACCGATGAAGCTGACACCAAGGTTGAAAGCATCCCAAATTTGACTCTTGATGAATGGGCAAGCAAGGTTCATGCTTTTGATCCTTATCAAGAAATAGAAGAATCGAGTTAATAGTCTATTACATGCATGAAGAAAATTATCCTATCCCAAAGCATCACCAAGCTAGACCACAAGAATGGAAATGAGGTATGGTAGTTGTTTTTCGATGGATCAAGGAGTAGACAAGGTGTAGGAGGGGAGATATTCTTGTTTCACCTCAAGGAGTTAAGTATTATTCAGCTTTTAGATTTCAGTTTGCATGCTCTAATAACAGCGATGAATATGAAGCTTTGATATAAGGATTGCATTGGTCAATCAAGAGAGGAATAAAGAACTTGTAAGTCTTTGGTGACAGTGAGTTGATTGTCAACTAGGTTAAGGGGTATCATCTTGTCAAGAATGATCTACTCAAGTGCTACAAAAACAGGTGCGAGACCTCATTGAATATTTTGAGGGCTTTGGCATCAAATACATTCCTAGAAAAGAGAACCAAGTGTTTGACAAAGCTTACAGCAGTTGGAGCAGCCTTTGATGTTGTTGAAAGCATCCAAAAAGACAAGGTACAACCAAACATCCATGTGATTATAAGGCCTTTGGTGCTAGACAACAATGTAAGTTGACAAGTGTTTGAAAATGATCAAAAATCATCCATTTATTGTAAGAAGAAGCTGAGTTCTCACTAAAAATCAAGAAAAATTAAAACAAAGTAGTATGGTGATCAAGTGGTGCGGTGAGAACCAATAAACTACCAAAGGGACTTGTCACTTTAGATTCCATTTTCAATCTTAATGATCAGTTTAGGAAGGAGAAAGCAACATCCAAGTCAAGGGAGAAGATTTAGTGTCCATCTTGGTGGAAGAAGGCAAATCACTCCAAATTGGTAAGACAACAACTGAACAAGAAAGGTACGAGTTCATATAGCTTTGTCAAGAATTCCCTGATGTGTTTGCTTGGAGCTATGAAGATTTGAAAGGTTTCAATCCCAAGTTAGCTCAACACACCATTGAATTGGATCCAAGTACTAAACCCGTCAGGCAGAAACAAAGGCCAGTCAATCCACACATGGAGCCTCTCATGAGAAAATAATTGAATAAGTTGATAGAGTCAAGTATCATATTCCCTATCAAGCATTCTAGTTGGGTAGCCAACTTGGTTCCAGTTAGGAAAAAGAGTGAGAAATATGATTGTGTGTTGACTTCAGAGATTTCTATGGAGCAGATTTTACAAGTTGTTGCCAGCTCCGAGAGGTTTTCATTACTTGATGGCTATTCAGTGGTACAATCAGATTATGGTGAAAGAAGACGATCAATTCAAGACAGCCTTTACAACCAAATGGAGAACTTATGCATAAAGGAAAATGCCATTTGGGCTGTCCAACGCTAGAGCTACTTTCCAAAGGGAAATGGACATGGCGTTCAAGGATTTGATTAACAACATCATGCTGATATATCTTGATGATATCATAGTTTTTCAAAAATGCAGCAGACCATCTCTTTCATTTGAGACAAGTGTTCCAAAGGTGTAGAAGATTTGGGGTATCCTTGAATCCTAAAAGGTGTATTTTTATAGCCCATAAAGGAAAGCTCCTTGGCCACATTGTCTCCAAAGAAGGATTAGAAATTGATCCGAAAGAGTTGAAGCCATAAGAGCACTACCATTGCCAAGCCACAAGAAGGCCCTTCAAAGTTTCTTGGGGAGGATAAAAATTTTCGGAGGTTTGTCCCAAATTTTGCAGCCCTAGTCAAGCCTATCACCAAGATGTTAAAGAAAAGCATAGCTTTTAAATGGACGAAGAAGGCAAGGAATGTTTTGAAGCAATCAAAGAAGCCATCTCTCAAGTCCCAGCTCTCATTAACCTAGATTTCTCCAAGGATTTCATCCTCTATGCATTTGGGGGTGATGATACTATTTCTGCAATTTTGGTACAGCAGAACAAAGACAATGATGAGCAGCCAATTGCTTTATTTAGCCAAATCCACGGAGGACTACGAGGTGAGGTATTATTTCATTGAGAAGCATGTTCTTGTAGTAATCGGGGCTGAAGAAATTCAAGCATCTAGTTTCAAACAACAAGGTTCAATTTTTGGTTTCTCATGTGGGAGTTAAAGAATTCCTCCTCAACAAAGACCGAATGAAGAGAGAGCATATTGGATTGCTCATGTCATGGAGTATGAAATTGAGATCAAAGTCACCAAGTTAGTTAGAGGAAAAGGATTGTGTGAGCGATTGGTCTTGAATAAATCCAAGGAAGCATGCAATGAGAAGGAGGTTGTTTTGGTGTTGCAAGACACCATGAGCAAGGAAGCACTCAAGAATAAAATGATGGTGTCCTCACTCCTTGCTGGACCCAAGACATAATGCATTTCCTAAACACAGGTCTATGCCCTCCAGAGATGAACAAGACCAAAAGAAGACACTTCAGATTGTAGGTCGCCCCATATGCCCTTATTGATGGTGTTTTGTTCAAAAGGGATGTGATTGGAGTCTTTGATGAGATGCATTGGTACAAATCAGATTCACAGGGTGTTGGAAGAGTTCCATGGTGGATCAACTGGTGGTCATTTTGCACCGAGAGTGACAGCTCTAAAGATCATGAGGGTTGGCTATTATTGGCCCAATATTTTCAGTGATTGTTATGCGTGGATCAAGAGGTGCAAGAATTGTGCATTCTTCACGGGTAAGGAGAGACTAGCTACCCTTCCATTGCATCCAATTTTAGTTGATCAGCCATTCATGCAATGGGGTTTGGACTTCATTGGAGTCATTAATCCAAATTCAAGCCAAGGGCAAAAATGGATTCTAACAGCAACGGATTACTTCACCAAATGGACTGAAGTAGTAGCACTCAAGGAAGCAAATGAATCCGGCATCGGACTTCTATGAGAGAATAGTAACTAGATTTGGCATACCTACTACAATAATATCAGATAATGCATTGGCATTCATTGGGTCCAAGGTAATCGAATGGGCTGTCAAGAATGGGATCTACCTAAGCACTTTATCAAATTATTACCCTCGGGGTAATGGCCAAGCTGAATCTACAAACAAGAACTTGTTAAGGATCATTAGGAGGACTCTTGATGAAAATTACAGGTCTTGGCATACTAAGTTGAAATCATCCTTATGGGTGATAGGATATCTCCCAAGAGATCTACGAGTAATTCTCCATTCAAGCTTTTTATGGAAGAGAGGCAATTTTTCCCATGTCACTTGAGTTGCCAACATTGAAACTCATGAAACAGTTGGAGTTGTTGGAGTTTGAGCGCGTGGAGGTTAGATATGAAAAATTGATGGAGCTCCAAGAAATCAGATATCAGGCATCCCAAGCAATGGAGAAGGATCAAGCTTTGATCAAGAAGACCTTTTATAGGAAATTTAAGGATAGATCTTTCCAAGTTAGAGATCTAGTGTTAAAATGGGATGCAGACAGAGAAAAACCAGGGAGGCATTCAAAATTTGATGCCATTTGGAGTGGCCCATACATGGTCATAAAGTGTAAGGACAACAATGCATTCCAATTGTCTTCATTGAATGGTGAAGAATTACAGATTCCAATCAATGGAATCCATCTGAAGCATTGCTACTGAAGGAAATTCTCCACCTTGTACATATTACCTTAGGTTTTCATTCCTCCAAGTACTTATGCACATTGTTTGTTGTAGATTATCTTCACTTTCCCTAAGTGCTTTGGCACAAGCTTGCTGTTCCAAGAAATGTGTTTTGCAGGCCTTGCTCCAATTAGATGGTGTTCTACCCTCCATCTTCCTCCTTGCAGTGCTCTAATCAGTTGGGGTACCAAGTAGAGAATTTAATGACTCCATGCCCAATGGATTGTTTCAGAAACTAGTAACCTCATCTAGTAGGCAAGATGACCCCTCTGAGTCACCAAAATTGTTATCCAAAATGAGCCCCTTGCACATTTTGTGGCTAACTCCCTTCATTCTTCCCTCTCTTGTGCCTTAGTCATAATTTTTTTTTTTCAGCACTCAAGACCTTCTAGAAATGGCACCATTGGATAGAGCTTTTTCTCAGCTTTCCAGAAAGGTAAAGTTTTCCTCCTAACTCCATGTATTTTTGAAGTTATGGCTTGGCAGAGATTTTGTGGGAAATTTTCCCCTGAAAAGCCCGAGCCAATAAGATGAGGCCACGTGTCCTCGGGAGGGCGGAAGGCGGAGGTAAACTTGGAATTTTTACCAAGTGTTTGGCAAGTTTTCAAAAGGAATTTTTCACCCCGAAGGCCCACCGATGAATTGGATGCTGCCACGTGTCTACACGGGAGAAATTAGGAAAATTTCCTAAGGTTTGACACAAGAAAAACTTCCAATGCCAGGCCCACATCCAATTACATTATGCCACGTGTCTCTAGAGGAAAGGAGTGGCAGAGGGCAGAGGTAAAATTGAAATTTTGGTGAGAGGAAAGGAAAATTTTTGGCCCATAGGCCCGCAACGAATCATATCTCGCCACGTGTCTCAAGGGCCATCGAAGCTTCGGCCACCGGGGAAAAATTGGGAATTTTTCCCAAAGGTTAGCACAAAGAGAATTTTTCACCCCCATGGCCCACGATGAATTGAAACCTACCACATGTCTTCAATGAAGCGTGGGAGAAATTGGGAGATTTTTTTCCAAGCAAAATCAAAGAAAAATTTCAAAGGAAAAGCTTTCCCCCAAAACGCAAGCCAATGGGATCGTGCCACATGTCCATGTGGTGGCAAAAAATGTAAGACAGGCCCGCAGGGAAAAATGGCAGAGAAATCCCATGTCCAATGGGGTTTTGCCACATGTCCAAGTCAGAAAAATGGTCAATAGTGATGGAAAATTTAAAAGAAGATGCCGCGGTGAATCACATCTTGCCATGTGTCCTCAGGTCATCGGCCGGTGGAGAATTTTTGGAAAAATTTCCAATGGCCAAAATAGTGGAAAATGAAGTACAGAGGGCCCATGTCCAATCAGATCGTGCCACGTGGCACCAGGAGTGGCAGAGAGTAGATATTTTTGGGAAATTTTCACAAATGAAAAAAGTGGGAAAATTTCAAAATTTTGGCCCGCCAACCCGTTTTGGCCCTGTTTTGCCCTAAATTTTCAAACAACCATAACTTTCGATCCAGAGCTCAGTTTTTCACGTTCTTTATATCAATGGAAAGTTGGTGAAATTATCTACATGATTCCAGGCTCAATTTTGTGTTTTGATGGAGTTTGGATAGAAAAAATTGAAAAATGCCTCGACACGTGGTGGTCAACAAAAATGACGTTTCAACCACCATTTTTAATGAAGAATGGCTCGCATTCTCTCCCAAAGATGGTGAAAAATGTCAGGGAATGGACCTGTAAGGATTCCCATGTTGTTTTATTGCATTTTGGTTAGTGGTTGAAGCTCCTCCCATGTTTTCCCATGTTTCTCTCTCCAGGCTCGGTTTTTGCATTATAAAAGCGATTTGGCTCATTTTTGAGGGGTTGGAAATTTTTCATGTATGGCAGATTCCCTTTTCACCTTAAAAGGTGATTTTATGGAATATCATACCTCTTCCAAGACTTCAACATGTTTCCTACCTCTCGGATGTTGTAATGCATGTATTATTGATATTGGAAATGACAATGCAAGCTCTGTGAATGAGTTCCAATCCTTTGTTTGTGTTGTTTGCTTCATTTCGACCTTTCATTAAATTTTATTAGTTTGTGCATGATGTTTTGTTGCATTTCTATGATTTGTGTCAATTTGCAGAAGTAAATAATGTTCACCACTCCTTTGGTGTATCACCTCATTAGTCTTAGTTTTATTTCTTTTGCATTCTCTATCTCTGTCCCCTTGGAATTTAGAGTAGGATCTTGAATTTAAAACCTCTACAACTTGTAAGTAATACACTTGATCAGAGGAGTTGAGGAACTAGCCTCTAACCTGGAGATTCTTTTCCATTTTTACAAGTCCCACACTTGGGGAAAAGATTCAATGTTGTGCAATCACACTGGATGTCCAAAATGTCAAACTAGAAATCTGATCAACATCCAGGGGTGCTGCTGATTTACACCAATAGTACTCTTCTGGAATGAAGCTCTATGTTGTTTTCCTACTAGGCAGTGAGGACACTTGTTTGTATCCTTATGAAGAGATGGTAACCCATGTACCATATTGTATCGGTGAAGTGTCACGAGTTACTTGAAACTAACATGACCAAGTCTTCGATTCCACAAGTGTGCTAAGGTATAGTTCTTAGCCACAAGTTCCTGATCATCTCTATGGAAAAATAAAGCTGGAACATGCATCCCACATTGGAGGATTTTGTAACTATTTTCAAGCCTCATGATTTGTCTCGAATTAAACACATTTTCTTACCGGAATGACTATCAAAGTCAATTTTTAAGTTGTGATATAGGAGTTGAATGAATGAAAGAAGATTCTTTGTCAATGTAGGGACATATAAGACATCTGATAGTCTACAGTTGTGTGAACCAAGGGGTAGAGAAATGTTCCCAATCCCTGAACTATATATGAAGAATCATCACCCAACGAAACATGGTTTTTCAAAGGCATGTCCCTCATTGAATTAAACCAGTCTATGTGGTTGTTCATGTGTCGAGTAGCTCCCAAATCAACATACTATACATCACTATATGACATGGAAGGTTCACTTGATCAAGCAAAGTGTACAAGTAGTCTTCATTATCTAACTGTTTTTGTTGCTCAACAATATTTCCTTGTTGATGGGGTCTTCTTTTCCATTTCCCTTTTTCTGCCCTTGATTATGGTTAGAATTTCCCTTGTGAGATTGTTGTTGTGGAGGTCCAAAGTTTCTTGATGAACCTTTCTTATAAGTATTATACCAACAATCTTTCAATTCATGTCCTCTTTTACAAATTGGACATTTCTTCTTCTGTTGATTGTCCCCTTGATGTTGATACTGATTTTGGGACTTTTGATAGGAATTAGGTTTTCCTTTACCTTTTCCTTTCCATTTTTGATGTGAATAAAGTTTCTTCTCCTCTTCATCATCCTTATTATGCATGGCTTCCTCTTGTTATAGTAGGTTTACCAATTTGTCAAAACTAACTGTCGTATCTGAAAAGTTTAGTGTTGTTACAAAAATGTGGTAAGAAGAAGGGATATCTCTCATAACAATGGGAATGAGAGCTTCATCTATGACCACTTCTCCCAGGGCTAGAAGTGAAGCCCTCAACTATGTAAATCTTCTCAAGAAAGCTTCATTTTTTTCATTCTACTTGAACTTCAAAGGTGTGTGTGAATGACTCTGCAAATTTAGTATGACATTGTTGTTTTTGGCCTAGTTTACCATGATCAACTTATCGCATGCTTATTTAACTATTTTTCCATCTTGAATGTGGGGTTACACATTGTCAGACACTCCAAACAAGATGATGAGTTTGGTCTTCTGATCTTCTTTATCAAACTATCACTTGTTGTGTTGTATCGAGTAATTGATCCGGTCAAAGTACCATTCTCAAACAGTCTAGATCTCTTAAAACTCAAGTTGTGTCTATACTTTTGTCATCCATGCAGAATAATTGTTTCGTATGAGTAGTTGTAAATTTGGAAGAAACAATTTGGGGGCATTGGTGCCCATTTTTCAGAAATCACTGACAGGGTTAGGCTCTTATCACTCTAGGTATAAGGCCTCCCAATCTATAGACCGTCAGTTCTATATACCAAACCTTTCTATATACACACCCTTCCGATATACCTACCAAGACGTGGAAGAAGCTCACCCTTCTCGTATATACTCGGTGAGTACGTGAAATAGGCATTAACGTATGTGAAAGAATTCAATACGTAGTACTAAGATAGTCTTGAAAAGGTTCGTGTGATTATTAACACCGGCTCAAAGAAATATCCTCATACACATGTATAACTTTGCTATATACTTAGATAATTTCTCATTCCGGATTTATATCATGCAATCATTCACAAACATTTGGGATGGATCATAGTGTGTGCATTGCGACCTTATTACTCCCGTCAATTTAAAGGGTCGATGCCTAGATGATGTTGTTGCAGATATATTAGGCATTAAGTGCAGTAGTAGTCGTGACAACTTTACCCATAAGTGCTTCCCATAGGCACTGTATATACCGAACGTTGTGAATGAGATCTAGGATCTTGTGAGTGTTTTTGAACCAAATTTTATTATTTTTGAGTACAATATTCTGCCAGTTTATGAGTAGTTACAAATTTTTGGTTGACTATGGCAACCTACAAATTAGTACAATATACTGAAGTATACAAATTACATTCAAAAATTTGGAAAAATTGAATGACAGGTAAAATGTGTTTTGTTTTGTGGGCCCTGGTGGCCTCCGAAGCCCAAAATGACCCTCTATGCCAAAAATTACAAAAACTAGCTGAAAATGCAATTTTTGGTGTACCCCCTTTAGCAAATGTTGCTCGGAATGAAAAAATAGGCCTAATAGGAGAAAAAAATAGTTGTGGCTTTAGTTATAACTAGCGGGTTGGAGGAGGTTTTCCTACTAGTTTTGCCTCCAAGTTTGGTGGTTTTTTCAAATTTGCCACTAAATGGAAAAATGGAGTGAAATTCAAGTTAGGGGTGGGGGTGGAACCCCTTACCTCACCCACCCAATTCGTTCACACTAACCGCCTTGGCACATAGTGCGCTTGTGCAATAAAATGAAGCAAATTATATTTAAACAAGTCAAAAAGGAACTAACCTTTTAAAAGAATGTGACTTCGTTGGAGGGGAGGCTTGCATGGTAGAGATGGAGGTCCATGTAGTTGCAGAAGTGGATTAGGTTTTCCTCACAAAAAAGGATCCAAAGCTTATCTCCTCTTCTATTTCCTTTGGTTCTTTGTTGTTTTTATTGTTATTGTTTTATGCCTTCATTTTTTTATTTGACTAAACCACTTTGTTGTTTTGTGCAGGTTCGTTGCATTGAAGATGATGCCACGACCACTTTTGTCACCATTGTGTTTTGTTTGACTATAATTTTGATTCCTTTGCCAATTTTTATTGATTTTCCATTGTTCATTTGTGTAATTTCTATGTATTTGGAGAGGACCAACTTGCAATGGAGGTGGATTCATGTTTTGCTAGACCATTTTTTTGGCTTCAAAGTTGGCTCCATGAATGTAATACAAGCCACCCGATCCAAACATGGGCTCATTGGAAATAGTTTGACCTTGCTTCTTGACGGGAGGGTCAAAATTGGTGCTCAAATAACTCGGCCGAGAAAAACCAATCTCGACGACTCTAATGGTGGGTCTTCAATACAACTCACCAACATTTGCAAGGAGTTCAACTTAGCACTCACATTCAATGTTTGAAGAGCTGAATGCAAGGACTCAACCACTTGAAAGCAAAGCTCGGTCTGAGCAAATCAATTTGGTTGCAATGTTATTACATGGCTATGCTAATGCAACTCGCCACACATGAGGACTCATTGTGTGAATAGGGGCTTAGTAAGAGCTAACTTGAATGGATAGCTCGAACCAATGTAGAGATCTAAAACAAGTCAATGGGATTCTTAAGCAACCCACTAGTATTATCTATGGCTAATACAATTTAGTGAAAAACCCCTAATGGGTAAAATGTTTTTTTAAATTTTCAATCTGATATCTATAAACTAGAAAAATTCTCTAGAAGAAAATTTACTTGGTACAAAGCACACCAAGGTAAAAAAAAATTGCTTAACATTTCTCGGGGAGAATGACAGGAGGTTGTGGGGATGCAGGGCATTCTAGGAAGTTGTTAGAGGAAGTACTTACTCTCCTGTAGTTCATTTTATTATCCAAAACTTGTTGTTTCCTCTCTCCAACCTTATTTACTTCACATGTCTAGATTCTTGCTCTGGTACCAAATGTAGTTTCACAAACAGGGAGAGAATCCTATATAATTTATGAATGTGAAATAAATTAGCCATTACAATAGAGTGCTGCAATATTTATACATATTGGACAACAATATACAAACAAATAAATGGGTTGCACAGGTACAACCAAAATCACAACAACTTCCAAAATACATCCGGGAAGCAACAATAATTAAATACAAACAAATAATAATTGTTACAACTACGTAACAATATAACCTATGCAATAATATGACAAATATTGTTATAAAATTTTATAACAATATATAAACTAATTACCTTATTAAATAATTAATTACTTAAGGTAATATAATGCATAAATTAACCTAACATAGATCCCGAGTTTTCTAAAACATTAGCGAGTTGGAATATTTTTTCTTTCTAACCATTCTTCATAAATTAAAAATCTACCAAACCTTTATAGTATACATTTCTCCCCACTCTTCTATTGGACCATATCATTAGTCCATTTTGGATTTTAATATCAACTAAATTCATCTTTTATATATAGTCCAACACGTTAATAACAAAGGCATACATAGTAAAATTCCCTCCCTATTTCTCATGAGAGAATAGGACTATATTGAAATCTCCCCCTATAATAATAGGTATTCCAGGATGAGCAACAACAATATCATAAATAATCTTCCACTGGGATTTTTTTCTTCCACTTAAACCAGAGCATAGATGTTCAATAATAAAGTAATTTTGTTTTTAGGAACATATATAAACACCATATAGAAAATGCCATATTATCCTCCACTATCTATATAGTAAACCTGTTGTGAATCCAAAATGCAAGCCATGCCTATAGAAACTCCTTTGAACTTAAAGAGACCACTTGGAGCTTTTTCTTAATGTTAGGAGTCACTGCTGCCATAAAATCTATAGATGCTTTAGTCTCCTGAAGAAATATCATGTGAGGGTGATGTTGGTTCAACATATGCTTGACTTCATTAACTTTAGAAGGGCTACCTTTTAGCCCTCGAACATTCCAAGTGATCAACTTCATTGTGGGGTATGCTCAAAAATAGAGTCCAAATCCCTGATTTTACTAGTGCTCGTTAATTCGCCTTGTTTTACGAATATGGAGTTGGTTAGTTTTTCTTCCAGCTCTCGTAGTAGAGTCCATACGCATATTTTTCTTATTTTCTTGTTAGATTCTTGAGGGGAAATTCTCCAAAAGGTGTTCGTAGTAGGGGTATATGTATAAATAGGAAATAATGGTAACATATGACCCTAATCATTTCCCACTTCTTCCTTCCTTTGTTCCTCCATAAGCTTATGCTTCCTTTGATATATTTTCAATTCTCTTGAATGTTCTTGGTGCACCACCAACACTTTAGATATTGATTGTAATTTTAGATTCTCCTGAACCTATTGTGGTGGCTGAGAATATTGAGTTTCTGGGACTTGAAATTCTTGCACTTATTCCATGTATTCCACCGCTTCTTCCGATGTAAGGATGCAAATCTATTTGTATTATTTTGTTGTACCTTTCTTGTATTGTTTTCTTTAAATATATTTTTTTGGTGGGGTCCCGAGTCCTCAAAGCTATGTGGTCCTTATTTTTTTCTCTTTGGTACATTGCGAACAATCTTTAACAAGGTGGCCATATCCATGACAAAGATGACATCTAAAAGGAATATTCTCATAATCAATTTGTTGTTCCCTTTTTTCCTCCCCAACTTCAATAAAAAATTATAGACAATGGTTGATTCATATCCATATAGACATTGATCGAGTATAGACCATTTGCTCTATTCGATTGACACGTCCATTTCTCTAACAAATTTTCCTATAGAATTCCCAATATCCTAAAAAACCATTGGATTCCAAAATTCAGTGGGTAATCCAAACATCCGGATCCAAACAGGAACAATAGATGGGAGTTCCTCTTCATCTTTGAATAGAGGTTGTCATGGTTTCATAAACAGACCCGCTCTCCCAAAAAACCATGGACCCCCTTGGAATATATATTCCTTTTCAGCATAATTCACAAACACAACCAAGAAATAATTATTAGGATAGACAAAAACAATGTACTCACCTAGGATATTTCATGTTTTTCGAGCCCAATTCCCTGAATGCATGTAGTGATGGTTTAAACCCTAGAAAATGAACTATGAGGAATTTGTCTTCCATCTCTCAAATATTATCTAGAACATCCGATGTCACAATTTTTATCACCATAGTGCCATTAGAAACTTTCATACAACCTACTGGAGTTTTCCTAGGATCTTCCTTTACCAATCGAAAAGGGTGATTTGGTCCAGGAGTGGAGGAAAAAGTTTGGTCTTGGGGTCCCCGCATAGCATCCTAAAAAGACATGTGAGAGGTTTATCCTTTTTTAAAAAAGTGGTATTTAGAGGGCTCCGTCCCTAGAAATCACAAGCCTTCTACCACGTAGGGAAGATAAAGGAAATCAAACCACCAAATAAAATCTTAGAACAGGTTCACGAAAGGCAAGAAGATTGATGTGAGCCAAAACAAGGAACAAAAGGAAAAGAAAGGACCAAAGTTGTGTTGGAAAAATTAACATTAAAACAAAGAGGTTTCAGTTGGAAAAATACACATCCCTAGATAGATCATTATAAACAAACCACAACAACAATGATACCCTCAAAAAATATAGAGGTCCCATAAAATAGTAAACACTATCTATGAAATACTCTAACCCCAATCTAGACCCCTATGGATAAAGATAAGGAGGGGAACCAAAATGAGGAACAACAAATTTCAATAACAAAAACTAAACAGTTGAATTAGGAAAACATGATTTGGTTCTACGTGAGAATCCTCGAAGCAAAACATGCGAGAATTATCTCGAGATAATGTTATCACTTTGTTTTCTCATTTTCCCTCTCTTGTCAATCCTTTCCTTTCACTTTTGCTTCATCTAGATCACTCTAAAAGAACTGGAAATCGTCGGACAAGAAACTAATAAATTGTCTAGTGTTCTAGAAGCATAGAATGTACACGTAGGTTTTTAGCTAAATGAAACCCGAGATCCCTATCTGTTAGTACTCACTTAGTTTTCATCACTAGTCTTTGACTAAGGTGCCTAAATAGGTCCTGGGTGACATGGTCTTAATTTCTAGGCACCTGGTCCATGTTACGCTTTATTTTTATTTTGGACATTCGAGGTCGGTCTTTTCAGTTTTTCCTCTCATCTCCCTAGGTACTAGTCAACATGTCGGGTCATTAGTGTCGAAATTTGAGCAAGAGATCCCTATATAAACACAACATACATACTACCTTATGGGTAGACTATTTCTACTAAGGGATAGCTATCTACATAGAGTAAGGGACTACATTTGGGCACTATTTTACATCACACACTACATAGGAAGGGGATTTCATTCTATTCCATCCACCATTTTGCATTTTATCTAGCTACTACCCATTATCTTTGTGTTATCGGTGCTAGGGAAACCTAGGAACATTATTGCACACACAAGCACACATAACTACATTGGGTCTAAGATGTAGTGTAGCGCTTAGTTGTAAGTCCACCATTGTGGCCGCTAAGGACAGTCTGACCCCTTCATATGCATATTTATTTTTTAAGGTTTTGATGCTTTGTATGGGGTTTTGTAGATGATTATTTATTATAGGTTTACTGAGATACATTAGTGAAATAGGTACTAATCCAAGTGACCAAAGGTGAAGTACTATGAATACCTAGCGACCATACCAGGATCAGATTTTGAGTTATTCTACAAATTAGGATGCCCAAATTTCAGACCAGGTGCCCCATGCACCCTCATCCTTCCCCACATGCCATAGTCGACCAGATTTGCCTACGCTATAATTTTATGAAGTTCATTATGACACCTTTTTAGTCATTCCATCACTTTGTTTAGTCCCAGATCACTACAAGGTAAGTCCAATTTAGGTTAGTACCTTTCCCCTTTCATTTCATTTCATTTAAAATATCAAATAAATTACTTAGCATTTACATTTTAGTATATTTCATTTATTACATTTCTATACTCTTAGATTCATAATAAAATTTCAAATTTTATAGAATAATTTTAGTGAACCCGTAGATTAGAAAATGTTTCCCTATGACCCACTAAAACCCTAATGGCTAAGGATATCACTTCTCCTTCCCAGCTCATCTTGCCTCATGTTAGTATCAGTCCAATTTATGATGAGGCCATTATAGCTGAGCTTATGAATCTCTATAGAAATGTTACTATGTCAAATGAGATTCAACAACAACTCTTAGCCATCAAATGACATGTGCCTACTAACATTGAAAATTCTATTATTGGCCTTATTTCTGATGTGATGAATTTCACTCGTTGTACACCATGTTATACGGTTAGCCATGATCCTCCTCATATTTCCAAATAAATTCTAGATGATTATCTTAATGATTTCATGGTTGGTCTTGATGATAGTACACATGTTCATACTTATTCTCCTCCTATTCAGAACACTACTATAGTTACATCTCATACTTATCCTATTTCTAATCCATTGCATACTAGTTTGTATACTCCACACTTTATTGATGATACACTTAATGAAATTTTTATATCTGATTCCCTATCTGATTTTGATTAAACAATTGATATTCATGATTCTATTACTTTACATATTGTTGAGTGTGAATCTCTGCTCAATTTTCATCTTCTCATGAGGTTGTATCTAACATCGTGCATGAGTCATCTCCATCTATTAGTTCATCTTTTCCTACCACTTCACCTCCTATTATTCCATCTCCATCCACTAGTTTGTTTCCTACTATCATCGCATCTCCACCTGTTGCTTCATCTCGTAGGGATGTTTCTAATGCTAGTCCTACTTCTTCTATGATTGTTCCATGTCCTTCATCACTTATAGCTTCTTTGCACCTATACCTAGTGTTCCTTGAGCATCAAAATCTCCTTCATCTCCTCTTGATGTCCCTACGATTACTTACAATGGCAAGTTGCAACCACTTAATACATTGTTTCCGTCCTCTATTGTTCCTTCACATGATATCTTGTCTTGTATGCATGTTGTCAAGCACTTACAATCTCATGTACAATCACTCACATTAAAAATAAGGCCTAATATTCTTACATTGATAAGAATTCATTATATGGCAATATTATTCCTAATAATATTCATAACTCAGCATTTCCTAAGGATTTTATCATGCTTACCTTTTCATGTTTCGATGGTACTGGAAACCCTTACTTGCATCTCAAACATTACCGCATAGCTATGGCTTCATATTCTAATGATCAATTATTAATTAAGGAATTTTAACATAGTCATATGGATCATGCTCGATAAAGGTATACTCATCTACCATTTGGATCTATTAGCACTTAATGTGACATGGAGGAAGCCTTTCAATATCACTTTATCATAAAAAATGGCCCTAGGGTTACCTATGATCACCTACCTACTTTACATCAGGGTAAATAGAACCAATCATGGATTATATTTTGTGCTTCAATGCTTGTATGCACCAATTAGTCTTCTAACCTATTGACTTAGAGAATCAATTTATCGTATGTCATGGTTTGATTCCTACACTAAATAAAATATTGGAATAAGACACATGTGAATCATTCACTCTTCTATGCTATAGAGTAATTAATCTAGAACAAAACTTCATTGCTACACATATTATAGATCATCCACCTATTGTTACTACTGATACATCATCTAGTTCTTCTCCATTTTCATTAGTTAAGTGTCCTTCATGATCTCCATCCCATCCTTGCAAGAAATTTCAGCCTACTATGTCACCTAAAAATATTTTCTCTCCTAATCCGTGACGGGATACACCTTAGTTTTCTACACCTATTTCATGTGAGTCATTACATTTATCTCATCACACTCAACCACACATTTTGTTTCATGATTTACTTTACAAATGTTTAATTCACTTACCCTCTAACCAGCATCATCCAAAACATCACTTACAATGCCAACATGATCAGCCCTACTGTAATTATCATCATATCAATGGCCATAGGGACAATGATTGCTTTTCCCTTCATGATCAATTGCAATAATTAGAGGATAAGGGCATCATTTCCTTTGGATCTCACTCATGTGAGTGGTCCATATCTCCTCTCCCTTTTCAGAAATCTACTACTCCAATTGAGTTGTCTCCTCTATCTAGTGTTAAGGTCATTATTCATCCATCGCCATAGGTTGTCACTCATGTGCACTCTCCATCACATCCATCCATCACTGCACCATCTCATCCACTACATCATGCTACTACTTCACATTGGCTTCCACAGCCCATGGTATTTGAACATCCCATCACCACTCCACATGACATTCAATTTGGTTCATATGCTCATGTTGCTTCCATTCCACATGCTTCCACTACTTCATACCACCTCAATCTCTGGTAGGTGATTATTATCTCCTTACCCCTGATGATGCACTTGTGTTCTTATAGTTTTTATATGACTATTAAGGGATCTATTACAATAAGAACCTCTCTTTACGCGCTTCATTGATTCATCTAGCGCACTCTATCGAATCATTTCCCGATGACACACTCTTTCTTTACGGTTCATTCTTGACTATTGAGGGGTCTTATCTAAATGAACCTCATAATATATGTGTTGGGGGCATCACTAATTTTCTCCCCTTATCCTCATCATACTAACATATGCTTCATATATCATACTTTTACATGCCACTCATTCATTCATCACAATTTTATTAGATATATACTCTATTATCATCTACACTATGCCATCATCACATCTATGCAAGAACTATATATTACAATTCAACTCAACATTTAATACAATATGCAACATCACAACAATCATTCACAAATCATATGTCATCAATCACATCATCACATCAATACAAAGTGAACACAATCATCATATGCTAATAAATCCACCTATATTAATAACAAGTACAATCATAGTTATAAAACATCTCATCATCCTGGGGAAACTTGCATGCATCTAATACAACAATACAAATCATTTCTCATCATTCTTATTACTCTCTGGTAATACAAGATCTCTAGAACTTGATACCTCTCCACTAACTCTGCACCATTGATCATGGCCTCTATACCTCTCTACCTTTCTATGTAGTAGTGTAACCTCTGTAGACTGCTCTCTGAAAAGAAACTCTATAACTCGATGAAAAGTGAAAACACATCCTATGCTAAGGGAATGTCACCCACCATCTCTCTATCTCTTTGTGTCTCCTCACATTCCTCATCTCTCTCACTCAGTAGCACATTACATGGTGTTATTATTATCAACACTAGCTCAAACAAATGGGCATGCTCACCCGTAATGTCATTCCTGCGCTCTAACATCCCTCCACCTGTAAGTATGTCAGTAGACACATTTCACGTAAATGTGCAGATGGATGTGTCCACAATTAGGGAATAATACGTGTCACCTATAACCAATAGAAAAACACATTAGACAATTGTTACCATCACACAAACAAGTAAAAAATCATACAACATAACTACACAGATACATATGCTCTGCTATTGCCACTATTAAGCTATCTGTGGTAGCTCCTTTCCCCTCTACTCCTCCTCCTTTTGGTAGTCTTGCTAAATCCATAAATAATGAAAACAAAAACACTCATCGATGCGCTACACACCATGCACGATATGCCTCCATATACCCCACGTTATCTACCTCTGTTGGCTATATCACCACATTGGCCTCGTCTCTCTTGAGAGGTATTATCTCTTCTTCTATATGTCCTAGTCTAGCTCCGGACCTCCTTTATGCTCTAACAGCTATAAATGAATGTCTAGGAGATACCAAATAGTTGAGATACACCCTCCACCTGGAATAAATCGATCACCCTTGAAAATGGATCTTCGAACCACATACTTCTCTATATGCATTGTAGATATACCACATCCTCGGCCATCCTCCGTTGTCTTTGTATGGCCTCCATATCACTCTTTTCCCATGCACACCAAGCCACCTACTAGAAAATATGTCTCACCTTGCCCAATATTTTCATGGACCACCAACTGGCCTCAATATTGCTATATGCTTGTAGGCTCATACATGCAATAACGTAGTAGATTCAATCCTACCTCAATGTTCCTCTTGTGTAAATCTATAAAGATCCCTAAACAGGTGAGCCAACACACATCATGCCCAAGCATACCTTGTACTCTCATCCTCTATCCAGTGGAAAATATCATGCATCTTATATAAGATTCCCACCCCACCGCCCTCCACTGTGATTCATGATGCACTGATAACCATGGCTATTAAATTCCACAAGCATGGAACCCTTGATCTCAAAATTACATCCAAACTAATATAGGCCTTGGTAGGTACTCGAGTCCCCATAAAAACATCCTAGATTCCCTCATCTATCTCTCCATATTCTCCACAACCATGACCTATACCTCTCACCAACAATCGGTAATCATAGTATGTAATATACATCCTCTAGTGTGACTGTTATCTCACCTGTAAGTATCCAAAATGTACAAGTATTTTCTCACCACATCTCACATAAAGCTACCAACATAGGCATATTTTGGGGCAAATACCACATCCTCTCTATGTTTCATAGACTGGCATGATCCATAACCTCCCAATCATAATATGAAAGACCCAACCCAAGAAATGTACTCAAGTGGAAACCAACACGAAACTCCCTCGAATGGATATCTCTCTACACACCACAAAACAACACCAAACACAACATTAGAACACCGTATAAATACACTCATTCTTAATCACAACATCACTATACATAAAATTTCACATTTACACCACTCTAGAAAAATATCAGACTTTCTAGACATGGGTGCCCAGAAGCGAGTTGGGGCCCAAGTGCGGGTTCTCCTATCTTGAAGGTCACTAGTGCCTTCACCGCTCTTGTCTAGGTTCCAAACACAAAGAAAATCAACAATACCAATTTCACAAAAAATCACCCAAAATGACTACTGCAAATGCATTTTTTGAAAAAAACCACACTTACTAGCTTCGTCGCCATACTTGATGCCACATCAGCCACTACCATTTCAAAATGGCTAGGTTGTGTTGCTCTAACTTGCGGCATCCTCAAACACTCAAATCTCACTTTCACACTCACGTAAAAGAAAAATGAGTTGAATAATCACCTTTTCACCTTACTATTTATAGTCACTTTTCAATATTCACTATACTATGGTCATACTTCACATCCATTATTCAACTAATACACGTTGCGATTTTGCTAATATATTACTCTTTTTACTTCAATTTCAATCTTGTTTGTGGCATTCTCTTTAGAATTCCTCCACGTATCTTATAATACACATAACACACATTATTTCTCCTCAATGTTTTATTTTACTTGATCTACACGTATTTTTTTATATCCATCATTCAGAGCATACTTTTGACTCTGAATTCATTCTCATCATCACTTCCCCTTTCACTGAAAGGGAGGACATATAATTGGGGGCATCCTATAATTCCCCTTACACTACTATGAGATCGTTTAACACTTGCAATTCATCATTTTCAAACATTTACTAATACAACTAGCAAAATTTCATCATTTTCTATTGAATCCCCCTAATAACCTAACCTAGGGGCAACAAGCATAAAATATCTCTATGAGTAAAATAATAAAAACAAACAATCAATCAACCAATCAATACATTTAAGTCTCTAATAATCAAAATCATATCATTCAATCAATATAATACAACACATTTGGTCTCCTAGATGACCTAACTTGGGAGCTACATGAGGCCTCTCAGATGACCTAACTTGGGAGTTACATTCGCTACTTTCCCAGATGACCTAACATGGGAATTTATTCTACGTTTTACATTTACTTCTAGATGACCTAATTTGGAAGCCATCACACACTTTGCGGTGATACCATTGGAGTGGGGAAATAATACATCATTTCCTTTCATATATTTCTCATATATGGGTCAACTTTTTTTTATCAAAATATTTAGATCCAAAATACCTGAAAATAATACACCTTTCTCCCTACACTCTTCCTCTAGTGGCAGGATGCCAAAATCCTCTAGTTTTTCATACACACACAATCAAGTTAGGAACTAATCACTCCCTACCCCATCACATTATCATCATACAACATTCAAAATCATCAATCATTCAACATTATAATCATCACTCTCATTTAGTGCACTTCATCGTGGTCTTACATCTCTCACTACGTTACATGGATCAACATGTTGATCCATGGTTTGTCACACTATATATTTTCATTTGAAATCTCTTCTACCGTATCTACATGTTCTTCTATAGTAACTTCTCTTAGGTTTACATCTCTAACTACTTTATGTTACCGAGCTTTTTCTCACCAACATAAAGTGGGGGAAAATTTAGTCACAAAATCATGCACTTACTATTATTATTATACCACCAAGTATGTTGTTTTATATATGGATCTTGCGTAAGAAAAGTATTCACTAATGACCCATCTCGTAGTCTAGACGTCTATCTTATTGGTCTTTATTTTTGTTTGTCTTGCACATTTTTCACTCACTCACATAGTTTTAGTCGGGACTCAAGGATCCCTATCTTTCAGTACTCACTTAGTTGGCATTACTAGTCTCTAACTAGGGTGCCTACATAGGGATTAGGGCACTTGTCGTGCCCTAGTCCTAATTTCTAGGTTCCCTAGTCCCTGTTACACTTGTTTTAATTTTAGACATTAGAGGTCATTCTTTTCAAATTTTCCTCTCATCTCCCTAGGTACTAGTCGGTATGTCGGGTCATTAGTGTCAAAATATGAGCAATAGTTCCCTACATAAACACAACATACATACTAACTTATGGGTAGACTATTTATACTAAGGGTTAGTTATCTACATAGAGCAAGGGACTACATTTCATCACTATTCTCCAACACACACTGCATAGGAAGGGTATTTCATTCTATTCCATCCATCATTTTGTATTTTATCTAGCTACTACTTGTTATCTTTGCATCATTAGCTCTAGGGTAACCTAGGAACATTATTGCACACATGAGCACACAGAACTACATTAGGTGCGAGATGTAGTGTAGTTCTTATTTGTAAGTCCACCATCATGGCCGCTAAGGATAGTCGACCCCTTCATATGCATCTTTATTTTTTTATTGTTTATATGCTTTGTGTGGGGTTTTATAGGTGATTCGTTATTACAAGTTTATAACAACATCAACAAACTAGGTACGACATCCACATGACAAAAGGTGAAGTATTGTGAAGACCTAATGACCATCTAGGGATTAGATTTTGAGTTATTCCATAGATCAGAATGTCCAAATTTCAAACCATTGTTCCCCAAGTGCCCTAGTCGACTAGATTTACCTCCATTGTAATATTTTGAGGTTTTTATGACACCCTATTCCATTATTCCATCACTCTATTCAGTCCTAGATCACTACGAGGTAAGTCCAATTCAGGTAAGTACCTTTCCCCTTTCATTTCATTTCATTTAAAATATCAAATAAATTACTTAGCATTTACATTTCAATATATTTCATTTATTGCATTTTTGTACTCTTAGATTCCTAATAAAATTTTAGATTTTATAGAATCACATTGTCCTATAATTAAGCGATTGAACCTCTTTTGGTATCCCCAAAAAAAGGTTAATTACAGTGGGACAAAATGGAATTTTCCTACCTTTTACAGTAGAATATCCCTCCTCCATGTTTTTGGTGAACTCCTCTATCATTTTTGTGTTAAAATATTCATATAAAATCGGGATGTCAATCCACCCCATTTTTAAAAATATTTTCATTGTCCTTACATTAGCTAAAAGCTCTACTAAATTTATTGATTCATGCCTAAGTCTAAACCCCATGACTAGTGTGTAGAGCAGATAATTGGAAAATAACATAGCATAAGACTGGAAATACAATGTTACAGAGATGGAAATAAGCATAGGAATGGAGTGGGTAGTAACATAGGAGTGTAATGGTAGAATTGGGAAAAAGACAGGGGAGACAAAATGGTTATATATAAAACAACACAAATTGGGAAAGTTTTAACAAATCCCAAGGTGATAGTGATTAAAGGATGGAGTAATTGGGTACATGTCAAGATTAATATGGATATGGATGGAATATTTTTTGGGATATGTGAAGCATGGGAAGGCATTGGGAATGAGGAATGGTGTCAATTCACACAAGTATAGTAGTGAACATTTCATGAATTCAACCTTACAACATTTAAGGAGGGAATACTCATGCATACGATTAATTTCCCTTATCCTCTCGAGATACGTATTGTTCTTAATTTATTATCTACATGATTCAGGGGTGGTGACCGCCATTGCTGGTTTTCAGCCACCTACATTTATTTATTTTTTCAAATTTTGTTTCTATTTTTAGAATCAATGGCTTCCATTGTTGGTTTTCAGCCAATGCCTCAAAGGATGATGGCCTCAATTTTTGGTTTTCATCCATCTCCTCTTTATTTTTCTAAGAAATAGCTCAGTTCTGAGTTGAGTTAGACAAAGAAACTTTGTCCAAACAATTCAGAGTTGAATCTTCTTGAAGCATTTTCTAGAATTATTCTCTGGATGTTGGTTTGTGGTATAGCCTCAATCTATGTCCATTAACCAACATCAATTTCTTCTCACCATCAATTGGAATCAACTAAACTGTTCCATTGTTGAATACTTCTTCAATTTGATATGGACCCATCCATCTTGTTTGTAGCTTCCCCTTGAAATCCTTGTATTTTGAATCAAATAATAGAGCCCAATCTCCTTTTTGGAAATTTCTTGGCTTAATGTGTTTGTCGATTAACTAAAATAGGGTGTGTATGTTATTTATTCTAGTGTAATCTAAAGCTAACAAAATGCAGTAATAAACACAATAAAGTAAATGTACTAAATACTAAGTGACCAAGTGATGTATGTATAAAACCTAATGTGTAAAAAGGGTTAAAAAAGCCTTAGCTGATTTGAAGAGATGATGGGAATGTGTTGCAGAGGATCCTAGCTAAAGCTGGAAGAGGATACCGTCACATAGAAGCATATGAAATTGCAGATCTAAGTTATACGAGTGGACTAGGATTCTGGAACAAGGATTTGGAGTGCATGGGGTGTTTTAGTCTACAATATAGGCACCACGATCTGTGTAAACAAATAGGGAACCTCCTCTAAGGTATTGTTGGGTAATCATTTATGATCTCTTCCTATCACGTGAATTTTTTGTACCTTGTTGTGTTTCATTATAAATCCAAGATGAGAGAAGCACCTGCAAAACCCTAAGACAAGTATCAAAATCATAAAAAAACAAAGATGCATATGATGGGGTTAGAATGACCTCGGTGGCCACAATAGTAGTCTTATGTTTGAGTGTTGAGCTACATTTCAGACCTAAATGTAGTTCTTGTGTGTGTGTGTGTGTGTAGAATTGTGCCTAGGTGCTCTTGTGTCGGTCATACTTTGTTAAGTAGCAAGTAATAACTAGACGTAGAATGTAAGTAGATGGTGCATGGAATAGAATGAACACTCCCTCATATGATGTGTGATGAAAAAAACATCCCTTTGTCCCTATGTGATGGACCTATATGGATGAAAGTGTAGTAGAATTATTCTTTGATGGATGCAATCTAGATGGTGATAGATAGTGTGTAGTGATTGGTCCCTCATTATGGTCTCATAACTTTATATTTATATGGTTCTCTTATTTTAAGTTCTTAATTAACCTCGATAAGGCTGACCACAAGAAATTTGAAAATTCCAAATGGTACAAAAGTGCACAAAATTGAAGGGAAAGTGTAAAAGGGATCAAGGCACATAGAGGGGACCAAGGTGCACAGGGCACCCTCATCCTAGCTAAGCACCGCATTGAGGAAGAGTGATAATGCAAAATGATAAAATTCATTGGGCATGTGTAGGTGTAAGATTGAAAGCGATGAAAGAAAGCAAAGTAAAATTAATAAAGGACATGGGTTAATTAATACTTTCTTCACTCAAAACCATTTTAATAGTATTATGAGATCGGGACTAAATAATACCCAAAGAGCATGATTTAGTGACTACATTTACCCCCACTTTATGGTTGTGAGAAGAATTCTTAGTAACATAAATTAGATGGAGATGCATAAATGATATCCATGTAGAGTGATGTAGAAATGTGTTAAGGGACTAGATATAGCGTGGAGTGACACAAAAAGGTGGAACATGGAAACTAAAGATGTAAAAGTGTAAAAAAGTGATGAGAGTGAACCTAGGGTGAAATCATGTGTGTGTAAATTCCAATGTGTGTGTACCTTCTTGGTTAGTATGTTGTGTGTGGTGTTTTCGTCGTTGTTGTTGGCTACTTATTTCCCATACAAATGGACCTGTAAAGGAGAAGATGCTCAAGTAGTCAAACACACATGTATATGAAAAGTATGTGTAAAAATGTGATTTAGTGAATACATGTACCCCCACTTTATGTTGGTGAGTAGAATGCTTGGTAACATAAAGTAGATAGACATGCGTACCTGATATCCATGTAGAGTGATGTAGAAATGCGTTGAGGGACTAGACATAGCATGGAATGACACAAAAAGATGGAGAGTGGAAACTAAATATCTAAACATGTAAAAAGGTGATGAGAGTGAACCTAGGGTGAAAGTGTGTGTGTGTAAATGCCAATGTGTGTGTACCTACATGGTTAGTATGTCATGTATGGTGTTTTTGTTGATGTCGTTGTTGTTGTTGGCTACTTGTTTACCCTACATATGGACTTGGAAAGGAGAATACACTCAAGTAGTCAAACATGCATGTATATGAAAAATATGTGTAAAAACACATGTATGTATGTAAACAAAAAGTAAGTGAAATAAATTGTAAAAGGAATATGTGCACTTAATCCATGATGAGAGAAAAGTGTAGAAAGAATCTTGTAAAATTTTGGTGAAGTACAAGTTTTTGGGTGATCTCATGCCACTAGCCCAAGAAGTGTAGGGAGGAAAGTACGATGTTCCTCCAACATGTAACTTCTTCCCAAAAGTAAAGAGATCTCTGTAGTGTCTAGTTTTTTGGTCGATCGACACCATGGAAGTGTAGAGAGGAAGGTTTGATTTATCCTCTAACCTCAGTAACTTCTCTGTATGTGCTAAAGACTCTACATCTTGTAAAATCTATTATGTATGGGGTTACGTAGGTTTCGTGCTAAACCAAATCATTGTGTAACTACCCCCTAGTTATATGCACTCTATGAAAGGCATCATTGTACTATGTTGTATAACCCACTATGTCAAGGACATAACATAATAACCTATTGAAGCTTGTACCAAGATCGTGTATACACCTAAATGATGATCCCCCTCTTTGGGGGTGCACACGGCGTGGAAGAAGGAGAATGTGGCCCCAAAAGAGGAACAAATGCTGAAATTGTGCCCTATAGGGGGGGAGGGGATGTTCTTGGTAGAAACCAAGGCACATGTAAATAAGTGGCTAGAAATAAGTGTTAGTACGAACAAGCATGCATGTAGAAGACAAGTGGAAACTACAACTAATGTGTCGGAGAAAGAAAATAATGTAAACACCCAAGAAGACAAAGTACACCGCACAAAGCATGTTTCAAACATGGGACACCACTCACAATGTCGTAAGACACTTTGAAAGCCCAAATGGCTGCAAACAAATAAGCAAGTGTGCACACCAAACAAAGAGCAAGGCCCACAAACAATGTAACAAACAAGTATGGATGAAAATACCTATATAGCAAATTTTGCACATAAAACACCCATTAACATGTTAGAAAGACCTAGGAAATGTTAGAATGTATGTCAAATGGGTGAATAACCCAGAAATTTATGTGCTATGAACAAGATTAAAACAATAACACCTATAGTGTATGTATTTAGATTCCCCTAGAAAAGAGTTTGTTAAGCATCGTGGTGCATGTAATGGACTTGTGTTTGTGATCACAACTAGAAAAATATGTGAACGCACATGTGTATCTAGTATAGATAATGACATACAATATACCTATCTAGCATGTGTAATAAAGTGTACATATAAAAGCATAATTAAAAAAATAAGTGAAACCATAGAAATAAAACATGTTGTGGGTGGATGGAATGGAATGTAAGATAGATGTTAGGAGCCAAATGCCCCGAGTGAATGGAAATGTATGTAGTGAGGTTCATTTGGTTTGCCCCCTCAATAGTCAAGAATGGACCGTAAATGAGAGTGTGTCATCGGGAAATGGTCAAAGTGTGTGTTGTGTAACACGTTGTGGTGAGTGTGTATGTGTAGTGATGACATGCTACATAAATATGAGATGTGTGTTACCCTATATCCTAAGCGTATATCACGAAAAATGATTGAAGGAGTGATGATTTATCTAAAGTCGTATATCACTAAACAATTATCGAGTAGGTGATGATGACACAAAATTCAATTATGTATATTACTACTAAATAAATAGAAGGAGTGGTGATGTATCCTAAAGCGTATACCACTACAAGATGATAGAATCATGTGACCTTGTGGCTTATAGCATATGTCACAATGAGATGATAGAGGGTGTGACCATGTAGCCTATAGCATGTGTCACTATGAAATGGTAGATAAGGTGACCATTTACCCTAAAGTGTATGCCAAAAATCTAAAAATTTTACATGATTAAAGGTTGAATGATGAGAATTTAATTGTGATGTGGTCAATTTACGATGTATACCCTCAACAGTCTAGTATGGACTATGAGACTAGAGTGTGTCATCGGGTAGTCGGTGCGGCGTGTACAAGTAGATGTAGTAAATGAGAATGGATGACCATGTGTTGTGTAGAATGTGTGATGTGTAGTATGTAATTCAAGATGTGTAGATAACCTAAGATTTTGAAATGTGCATAGTATAGAATGTATGTGAGATTCATGTATAAGATGGGTAATATGTAATGTAGTATGCATAAACAATGTAAGTAAATATGAATGTGTGATGAATAATAACATGGTGTATAGAATGTGTAAATGTTTCATGGTCAAAACGATGTAGACTAAATGTATGATGTATGATATGTGAAAATATGTGCGTGTATTACCTAGTGTGCAAGTGTGTGGGGTTCATGTGTGTGAGAAGCCCTCAATAGTCAAGTGTAAACCAAAGCACAAGAGTGCGTCATAGGGTAATGACGATGTGAATGTGTATACAAAGACATGTATGAAAGTATGTGTAAGAGGGTGAGAAGATATTACGTCACTAGTACGGGAAGATATATGTCATGACCCCGAGCATGTGTGTGAGCAAGTATACTAGATGATGAAAGTGAAGGGTGCGAGTTACTTCACTTAATGTAGGTGGTGTTGAAAGTGTGTGACGTTGATCTAAGAGTGGTGGTATATAAGATATATTTTATGCGGGTGAATGTATTCAATGTGCATGCATTGGATGAATGTACCGTGTCGACGTGGTGTAAAAAAATGTGTAGGTGAAGGAGATATATGTAAAGTTGACTATGGTGATGATGAATGCTGATGTGGATTAAAATGAGGTGGAGACCTACTTCGAGATGCAACAATTTTGTGAGGGATGGGCCTATGCCTATATGTAGGACTAGCAGAGTAGTGAAGCCACGTAGATGGCGTATGAGTAGACAAACTTGGAGTAGAGTGTGCTTTGAGTAATATGGATGATGATGTACTAGGTGAAGTAGTAGATGCCTTAGTGAGTGATGGAGGGGATGACGACCATGGAGTAGAGGGAGGTACACCATCTATGGATACAACTTGATTGTTATGAATGAACTTGAGATGTAAATGATTCATAGAGATGATGACTTGAGATCTACAAACCCAATTGAGTCCTAGAAGCATATCACAACCATCAACTATTTGTCCTATAAAAAGGGTAAAATCATAGTGAGTGTACCTACCATAAAATTAAGTTTGAAAACACCATAGGAATTTTTCATCGGATAAGATATTTGAGAATGTAGATAACCGATAGCATCCATTACTAGAATATAATATGCACCGATGGGCTAAGATGGATCAACCTTAGTGTTATTGATAAAAAATTATCCAATAGATTCGTTGATGTGTAAGTGATTAGATATGAAATCCACATGATAATCATGGTCAAAGAAGGAGATAATTGGTGGAGAAGTATGAGCATGCACAACTAAAAATTCAGGAGCCCCAGATTGAGGATGAGGTCTTTGCATGATATCTATGATTAGCCGAAGAGTATGCGGGTTTTGTTTTTCATGTTGTGGATTACTTAATAGTTGAACCTTATGATTTGAAATAGTTGGTGCTGATTATATAGCATCTGGAAACTCAAACTTGTTGCTATCAATAATATATCGGATGATTTTGTGAAGCTTAAGACACTATTAGTCAAATGTCCCACACACCGGTGATAATCACATATAAAGTTCTCATTGTAAATCCTTCCTTTTGGTTGTGATGGGCCTAATTCTAGTGGTGGGAGAAGCGTGACAATATTACTCTCAATAATTTGTTATAATATGAGATGTGGAGCCATAGGAAATTTGGTGAATGTTTGTTGAGGTTGTTGTGAGTGAGACTCCCTAGTAGTAGCTACCATGTTATTGTGATATTTGTGTCGGCGGGTTTGGTGGTAGATGGCTTTAAAGTTGACTTGCTTTGGAATCAAGGGGAATAATATGTGTTTTCTTGATATTTAAGCTTATCTATGGATAGGAGCTTACTTTCATGAAGATTAAGAGTATGAAAAAGTTGGTCAAATGAAGGAGAGATCTCGAAAAGAACACTTTCTGGAGAGGTGGTAACAAACTTTGAATGAATAAGTCTTTGATCTCATATTTGGCTAACAAATTACACATTTTAGCCAAAAAAAATTATATTGTAAGACATAATTAGAAATTTGTTCATTAGAGACTTGTTTAAGTTGGGAAAGTTTAACATAGGATATTTTAGATCGATGTTAATGAAGAAATGCGTAAGAAAGGTATCGGCAAGATGCAACTTAATGAATAGGAGGTCATAGAACCACTTTGTATCACATAATCATGTAAACTATGATGGGATGTTTTTTTCGAAAATAATACGGTCATCTGTAAAATATAGAAAAGCTATGTGGAATGCTCGAGAGATTATCTGTGGGTCACCATGGCCGTTGAAAGTAGGAAGATTTAGAATAATGAAATCAGGTGGAAGTGGGTAAGTGGAAATGGAGGGTTCAAAGGGAGTGTGTAGTAAAAAGTAGAATCCAAAGATGGAGATGTAAGAGAAGTGGCATGCTATAAGCGATGAATATATGCTTGGATATCTTGATAGAGGGAGGTCAAATCTTGTGTGTTAGCAAATGATACATATTATGTATGGGAAATGAGAGGTGGCATAAGCTTGGGGTTATGTGGATTCATTTTTTTGGGAATGTAATAGTGGTTTGCAGTGTGTATGATTAGGAGAAGGTGATAAGAATAAGGAAGTAAGCTTCAAGATGGAAAGTTTCTTGATTTAGAGGTGAAGACCAATAAGGCTAGTGATAAAAGTAATGGTCAGATTGGTATACAAAAAGAATTGAATATTTCTTTCAACAAGTAATACAAGTAATGGGGTATGGGGCTGGTTGAATAGATTATGGAGTGATTTCAAACTAGTTTGACTAAATATACAAGATTTTAGCTATTTTGGCTTCCTAAAGTACCTTAATTTGCAAGCTTGAGAGTAAGTGGTTGAATTGTCTTTCCTAACATAATTAGATGAATGAAAATATGTGGAATGAATACATCAATAATACCTACAGTCATCTCATGCCAATTTTTAGTCTCCTTTTTAGCTCAACATGGACATAATAGGCACACCGGCAATAGAACCAAAATGTAGCCTTCTATTTCACCTAAACACTATGCACACTTATACCTCATTAAGAAGAACTGAATGCTCACCCAAAGCACATGTAGATACAAATTCCCTCATTTGTGTTTTCTTATCAATATGTTAGTATGCATATTCATGATGATATTTAACCAAGTACTCACTCATTTATACTAAACCATTATATACATTCAACTTGAAAAACACATAACAAGGAAACAAAATAGATTAGAAAATCACCAATATAAACTCGCACCATGAAAGCTCCATATTTATACATATAAATTATCATAATCCATCCTCCATAATTCATTATAACAAATTATTACATTACATAATCTGAATACATGTCGATCAATGTACCAACATGCTTGGAACATATGCAAGCATCAAACCCAAGACCATAACATAATCCATGAACTAATAGCTAAGGACTGGTATTTCTCGATGCCAAAATAATTATTTACAACAGATATATATATAGTGGTGGATACTTTCCATTCACTTCCCATCCACTCTCCTAATAATAGGTGTGCCCAAAATAGCCAATATGCACTACATCCAAAAATAGCCACAAGGTGTGCATGTTTTTACCTCTGCTACTAATAATAGGTTATTCTAAAAACTCACTTTAATGTTATTATTAGCTTGATCCATGCATGTTCCTTAATCTTCTATATGCATGTGATTTTATCCAAAAATAGCTTATTGTTTTCCACCAAGTCTTCTTGTTTTTCTCTAGTTCGAATCATTCCTTGGTCAAAGCACTCTAACTCTACCTTTCTAGTTTTAGCTTATGGTACACAAAATAGGCTAAGTCCCAAAGTTTCTCTTTTTAGATGTGAAACTTCACGCATTGTCTTAACACTCCACACATGCACCCCTTTTTCCTACCTCGCATGCATCCTAAACCTTTACACGTAGATTGTACTTATCCATGCAACATCACCTTACCATCCTCTTATAGTAAATTATAAACATACTTTCAACACACACATAATTTTAACATGTAATCCATTATAAAACCTTTTATTTTACCTCCATCATTCAGTACTTATACTTTACCCCACATGATTTAACATTATCCTTAGATGATGGTATTTACCATGGTTGATAATGATGGGTGTATAGTTTTAAAGGATGACAACATCGACCATAATCAATATCGTTGGCTAGTAGAAACTATACATGCACTTCATTATTTATATTTATACTCATCATTTGAGAACTATTTACAACACATCATCATCACTCATTTCATCTACTTGGTACTCTTCAATCTTTTCTCAAATTCTTATAGGTCTTGAAGTTGGTCTTACTTGTATTCTTTGTATTCTACACTTGCAACATTAGGTACTTAAGATCTTCAATCATATGAGATGAATTAAATATATTATTATAATCCTTTCAATTATTTGGTTTCTTCCACTATAGGTTTTAATATTTCTTCTAAAATTCATTTGTTATCCCCACATCAAATATCTCATAAGGTGTTGTTAACCTTGGGGGAATTTAATGTGCCGATGATGTCTACAAGTAAGTATTTATAACCTCTCTTTTCCTTTATGTTATTTTAAATTTGTATGTTTTTTTATGTGTTCATATATATATATATAGAGTAGAGAAGCATAATATTAACCTATTTCATTATTTATCTACAATATCATGCCTTATAAACAATCCATTGGAAATTACAATCTTTTACACCATATGAATTCTTACAACCTATGTTTAAAAACCTATCATAATACTCCATATATTTATAAAACCTAAGTAAAATCCTATTATCATCAAATTACCATTAGGAACTAATTAGACATCACTACCCTATACTAGATCAAGATTTTGAAACCTTTCCTCCCATATAGCATTGACCATCATATTTCAAGTTCCATGTATCTTACAATATACAACCTAAGAGTTTGTATCTTTAGCATGGAACCTTCCATTATCCTATTCTACATTACCGATTATTGATAGATAAAGAGGATATTTCATAAGTACATTATTTATTTGTATATACTCTAGTGAAATTGATGTGAATCTTAACCTTTCTTCCAATTGTGTCATTTTCATGTTTCCTAAATCTTCCCAAATCATTCTTAAATCACTTCTACATGAATCATATATTTTATTATAAAAATAATAAACAAAAAAGTATTTCCAAAATTGCGATTCCTTCATTAAACCTACTCCTTTATACTACAATAGCAATATAGTCAATACCAACACCAAATTAATAGGCCATAAGAAAAATATATATATAATGAACACTTGATTGAATACCAACACTATAATATAACAATAACAACTTGAGTAAGAGTAAGATAATATCACATGATATGTTTATACTCGTATTATGTAATAATTCATCCTAACTTACCCACAATTTGTTACGGTAAACCTCACTGAAGTCATCAAAGCCAATATGGAAGAAAATAAATATGTTTGGCGAAAATATTGGGATACTAATCATACTCATTAATAAATTTCTAATGCAAATTACCCTCAAAATCCTTCTTCTAATGACCCCACTTAACTTATATTGTAACTCATTAGCAAAATTAATCAACAACAAGCTAGTGTTAATAACAAATTTATTTACATGAATGTAAACCTTTATAGCATGCATAATAGGCCTCCAAAAAATTAATGGGTTGTGCTTAATTATTTTTGTACCCCACCTTATCTTGTATATCCCAATGTAATTAAAATTGTGTCACCTCCCATAAACAACAAGGTACTCCAATTTATTCAAAGGAAAACTTAGATCCTTATAAAAACAATATGGATATATAAGGTATCATCCCTTATCTCTCACATGTGATGGGTCCACCAACCCTATACTTCACATTAAAATATTTAACAATGTCTACAAAGACTATATTATATATAAATCCTATGTCATTTCAAAGGTCTTAGTTAATACCCTTATAGGTGACACTTTACATTGGTACCATTATATTTTCCATAAACTCATTGTTGAATTTTAGGGGTTAGTAAACATAGTACTCAAATAAATCCATTCCCATTATCTATGTAAAAAAAAAAACTTATAAATTTCCATCAATTGTAGATAGGGGTATAATGAGGATGTCGATGCTTCATCGATATTGGAAGAATCCATGTAATAAAAGCTGAGCATAGTTTTTTTATAAAACTCTTCATAGTATCCTCCTCGATTTCTTATAACCTTTTATTTCAATAAAATATTATATATTTTTCTCATATCATTATGGAGGATGCCATCAAAAATCCAAGACAAATGACTACATTATTCTTACATTTGAGACTCCTCAACCAAGCAAATCAAAATCTTAAGCATATAAATACCTCAATGTAATAATGCAACCTCAAAATTGTAAAACTATAGATGATGAAGTCTTAGACATTCCTAATCCTATCAATAACTTCTAGAAAACCATACACAATGTCAATTCAACCCCTCATTTATTAAATGGAGGAAACATTCCCTATCCTTCTTCTTCCTTCCATGTCTACTACCAACAACCTCTCCCATGGAAGAGATACTAGTATAGACCTAAGCAGTGTCAATTTTATATTTTTCCCCAACTATATTGTATTTATTGAGGTAGGTACATAGTAGCCAATTCCATATAGGGTGGAAAGATAATATATAAATGGTATTGACCCTACTAGTTCACAATAGTTGATGCAAACAATAGTGACAATATTGAAATCTCTTAGGTCTAGATTAGTATCTTATCATCCATCTTGCGGGATGAACTCTCGAACCTCCCAAATTAGATCCCATTATTGGAACTAATAAAAAATCTCCTAAACATTGTAACTAATTATATTATTTGAGATAAATATACCATCACCACGATGTTTTGGGGAAAGAATCCCTTCGCTTGGTTTAAGGAGAACATACTTTAACAATACTAAGATCTTATAATTTATAATGATATAACTATTGATGAATCAATATATATTCATTTACTATTAAATTTATGGTCCCAATTTAATTTAATTTGAATTAAATCTATATTGTAGAGTAACTATTGTAATAAATAATTTATAAATGCTAAAATACAGTAATGACACAAGAAATCATGTATAATATGAAACCATAAGAAAGAAGGAGAGATATGAATATATAGATGATTTATTAGTGAAAAGAAGTGATCTAGGAAGGTAAAAGTGTTGAATAGGCTAGAAACGTCATTGTTAATTCTCATTGTAAATTCTAGAACTCAAGAATAACAAAAGGAGATGTGTTCCCATATGAGGGTAGAGGAACCTCGTCACTAACAACCTGGATCTAGGCATTGGTGGCCATTGATCATAATTTGATATCTTTTTTTATCGCAAGGGTTTCGTCGTTAGATCCTTTTTGTCATTTTTATTCTCTACTTAATCAATGAGAATGCATGTAACCAAAAAAACAAAATGTATACCTATGTATGTCCATAAACCACATCAAATCTAATAAAAGAGGATGTAGAATGTGGAGTCTAACTAACCCCATGTAGTTCTTATGTGTGTGTGTAGAAATGGTGCCTAGGATGTCCTTGTATAAGTTACTCAAATGATAGCATGATAGATTTAGAATGTAGCAATGTATAGTATATGTAGATGGAATATATTAGATTTCCCCTCCTATGCAATGTATGTAGTAGTGATGCAACCCTTTTCCTTGTATAGATGTTAGATGGATTCCTTTAGAGTGCTTTAGTTCCTTTGGATGCAAACGTAGGTGATGATAGTAATGATTAGGTTTTGGTCCTTAATTTTGAGAATTAACTAAGTGTATATATGATTCCCTTGTTTGAATTTCATAATTGACAATTGAAAATATGACCCAAAGTAGTAAAAACTAATTAAGTTTAGTGAAAGGGGTCCACGGTGTAAGAAAGAGATAAATAGGGAAAAGAGCACCTAGGAGGATAGGAGCTCATGGCGTTCTTGTCTTGACTAGGCACTAGTTTTTGAGGCCATAGAAATAAAAAATAGTTAAATTCTGGTAAGAGTGTTAGATGTTTAAATCCAATAAAAGTGTATAAGATAAAGAAACATGTTATAGGGAGTTATCAATTACTAGTTTTCTTACTTAGGAATCATGTAAAAGCTAGTATGATTTTAGGACCTAGAAATGTTTTGGAAGAAAAATGGAATGAGGGGGAGGTGAATCAGTTCATAAAAACTTTTATTTAATTTACCATTCATCATATGTTATCATTCATACAACCATTCATTTAACCATGAACCACATGTGTGTTTACTTAAGCATATAAACAACCATAAGCAAGATCAAGAGAAAGAGAGTACACAAAACACCAAAATTAAGTGAGAAACCCTCATGGGGAAGAAAACCCATTGAAACTTTGATTATATTACACAAATAAAAGTGATTTAGTGAAGCACCAACTTCAAAAGGAGTACCAACCCTATAAGGAGCACCAACCCCTAATTTAGTGAAGCACCCACTCCATAAAGAAGCTACAACCCCTTAAAGATGATGAACCACAAACTCAGCCACCTAAAGATATCTGATCTCTTATTTTCCTTATGCCACAACTAATGGATATCAAAATTTCATCTCACAAACCCTGGATTACACACTAAGTCTTCAATCTCTCATAAACTAGTTTTTTCTTCACTTTTCTTTACTCTAAATTATTTCTCTCATGTATTCAATAATTCCTCAACCTTTCATGTTATTCTTCATCCTTAAAATCATGCACACATACCTGCAACTTACTCTCCTCTAGGTCATACTTCTTCCCTCCAAGAGCACTAGTTCAAAAATGAACCAAACAAGCACTTACATATGATTTTATTTCTTCCAAACCAAATTAGGTCATTCCCTCATTATAATTTCAACTCATATATGCTTATAACATTCAATAACATCCATTACAATAGTCACATTTTACCCAAGTAGGTCGGCCTAGCTAAAACCCTCATTACATGTGCCAAAAATGGCTCAAAACCCCATGGGCACAATCTTAAAATTTCCCTTACATCAAAACCATACTTATTCATGACCCACACCACATCAAACGTTATTAAAAAAATTTAACATTCATACATGGTCACAATTAATATAAACCAATCAAATTATTTCATTTACTAGGCCCAATTCCCTTACAATTCTCAAAATAGTTGTTTCCTACACCCTTCAACAACTTAGAAACTTCATTTGATCATCAAATTACTTAAACGAGTTAAAACCATGCTATGTAGCGACTTAATGGAAATGGAAGAACATTTAGAACATCTCTAAGAAATTTATAAGTCATGAAACATCCATCTCTTCAAACCACAACTACATTTGCCTTCACCCAGATCAACCTAAAAAAATCTATTTCCAAATGTTAGCTCATAAAAATATTTCTACATACATTCAAGACCTCTAAATAGATTCATTCCTATTCACATTCTAGTTGATATAAAGCATCAAACAATCCATCTCATTCTTAAAACAACATCAAACTTTCACCAGAACACATGTTGTCTTGAACTACCAAAAATATTCATGTCCAAAGAATGACCTAGAAACCTGTCAACTCACCTCGTCATTAGGAAAAAATCATATAACGGGAAATATATATTAATCCTATTTCCAATGAAATTTTAATCACCTTAAAAATCCATCTGTAGATAATGTTATGCTCATTTTCTTTGGACCCTACTATTTGAGATCCCAAAACTGCCCTTTGACCAGTTAACCTATTTGGATCTCAAAACACAATTAAAGCGCATGAAATTTTCCCGAAACCTCCATGAAAATCAATTAAAACTCCCATACATCATGCACGATCAATTTTACATGCTACTCATTTGGACCACCTTGACCCAAAACATTCTTCATAAACTACTATTTTTAGGTGGGGCCCACTCATCACCATGACCTCAAACATACATTTTTGGAAATATAAGAGATACCTCTACAATTTCTAATGATCACTTTTGATGAACCAATAAAAATAGGTCACTATAGCTCTCTTTCTACAAACTACTCCTAGCTAGGGTTTCAAATCACTTTATCTTCTTAACAATCGTTCATAAAACCGTGATGATAAAAAACTTCATTATTTTTGTGAAAGATTTATAACTTACCTAAGAATCTACCCCAAATATATCAGGTCTACATGAAAATCACATAGCTCATAATGAGCATATGAAGGATCACTTTTGTTATAAAAACACACTATTACTTACCCTGTTTCACCAAAACTTGCATATCTTCAAAATTATTTAGCATAATGACCTACAATTTGGAGTTATCACCATTACAACATCCTATAACTTATAAAACTCACCACATATCCCAAATTCATCTAAAACTCTCCATCCAATCTCATTTACCTATGTTAAACTATATGTTTCTCACATGTAGCTTCCCAAGGACCTCAAATATGCATCTAACCTCTAAATTATGACCTAAAACTCATCACACACATCATGTACACTTCCACCATTACGTAACCATGCTCCAAAAAATATCTAGTCCAAATATCACATCTCTACCTCATTCAGGATGCTTTGAGACTAGAAACATGCCTCGAATGACATAACTCAACCATGAACTGACCATGTTGACTCAATTCAGACCCATGTACACTAATTACACATCATATGGACCATGTATGACCTCATGAAACACTCCAACCAGATTTGGAGACCTCATACTATGACTCATCATACTAAACCATGCACTTAGACAACTGCTAAACACACCAAAAATTGACACTACCAATCAAACTTCATGTTTGACCATTGAATATCATCACATGGAGAATCATACTACATCATGACACCCTTTTCCATAAATGGGGGTTGAAATCAATGAAAAAAAATCACACAATGGACAACAAAATGTACCCAAGTGCATATATTTTGTGACTACATTTCCCCCACTTTATATTGTTAAGTGAATACTCGATAACATAAAGTAGTCAAAAGATGCATACCTTATGATCCTATAGAGAGTAAGGAGAGTAACGTGTTGAATGGAAAAGTGAAGCATGAGGTGATTGCAAAGTGAAGAATAGAAACTAGGAAAAGAGAATTAGACCCTATAGGTGAATCATGTGCATACTTTGTACTTGTTGTTGCACTTGTATTGTTGATGTAGGTTACTTCTTGTTGCATATTAAGGACAAACTTGCAAAAGAAGAGTGAAATATTATTCAAAGTCATGTATATGAAAATTTTGAATAAATTATGTATAAGCATGTTAAAGTGTTAAAGTATCTAAAAAGGAAAGTCTGCACTTGATGTATAAGAGTGTAAAGGATAGAAAGATGTCTTGAAATTCTATAAAGGGTGACGTTTTTTGGGAGATCTCATGCCAAGTGTGATTTTTTTGGGAAATCGTATGCCAAGTGCATGTTTTTTGGGTGATCTCATGCCAAGTGTGAGTTTTATGTCTGATCTCATGCCAAGAGTGAGTTTTTTGGGCGATCTCATGCCAAATGTTAGTTTTTGGGAAATATCACGTCAATTGTGAGTTTTTGAGAGATCTCACGCTAAGTGCAATATTTTTAGTGATATCATGTTGAATGTGAGTTTTTGGGTGATGTCATGCCAAATTTGAGTTTTTGGGCAATCTCATGCCAAGTTCAAGTTTTTGGGTGATCTCATGCCAAAGAGAAAGTTTTGGAGAGAGATGTCTATTTTTACTCTCCTTCCATGACTCTACCCAATAAGCACCACTTGTAGATGATACATCCCGATTCATTCTATTTTTTATAGTTAGTTTCTAATTATTCCGATTGTAATTATTGTAGGAGATAGAATGTATTCCGTGAGTGAATGTTAGTGCATGTTACTATATAACTACTCACGTAAATTTTTATAGATTGTGTTGTACTAAGAAAATAATTGTCTCTACCCCCATGTCAATAGTGTTTAGGGGAGGATGCAAGTTCCCAAGTGCTACTTTTTGATAGTAGGCATTGGTTTCTCCTCTATGTTTTAGACCCAATTCATATTTTAAGCCATTCAGAATTGTCTTCTTGTGTTGTTTTTGTATTGTGATGATCTTAACTATAGCTCTAAGTTGTTGTAGGGGTGATTTGTTCACCCAATGTATCCCCCCTCATTTGGGGTGCATGTGATGATAGTAGGAGAATGTGTCCCAAAGGAGAGGACCTAATGTTAATCTGAAATCGATACCTATAGGGGATAGTAAGTGTGCATGGTAGAAACCAAGGCACATGCAAAAAAAAGTGGGCTAGAAATATGTGTTAGTAAGAAAAGTAGCTAACATGTAAAATAAGATCACGTAGCAAGCAATAGCAGTGGCACAAGATAGACCATGAAAATTTTTGTTACAAACATGGGACATTGCTCAAAATGTCACAAGAAAATTAGGGTCGAAGTGGCCAAAATCATACAATGATCATACAAGACATAGGGCATAGCTCGTAAAACAATAAAAACAAAAATGTATCGAGATAACCATGGTTGCATATAATCCTACAAGGAAAATGATACATATGAAGCACCTGTTAGAATGTTAGAAATATAAATAGTATGGCAATGCATATATATATCGGTGAAAAGTAAAGTAACTATAATGAGATGTAGTGAATAATGTATAAATAGAACTCTAAGTGTGTAAAATGTTGAAGAAGCAAAATTAGATGCCCTAGAGCCTCGGTGGGACCTGGTAAAGGTACAGACCAAACACCATTGCAACATGTAAAAACTATAAGAGATCTGCATTTTCCTCAAAATACCAAGTGAACATGCATGTGTATGTATACAAAGATGATGACATACTAGTAATCCTTCTAACATGGAAAAAAAGTTTAACATGTAGATAGATTAAGCTAGCAATAGTAAGTGCAACCAAGATATGCAAATTTTATGTATGGTTGTGATGGTGTGGTACAAAAAATTTGAAGATGATAGGAGCAACATTCCCCCGGTGGATGTGTATGAGATTATGTTCATTTATAGGTACCCTCAACATATCAAGAATGAACTATAGAATAAGAGTGTGTCATCAGGTAATTTTTTGTGTAATATTAGATGCTAGAAAGATGTATCATGAAGCATAGAGATGGAATTGTAGTGGATTTGAGGTTCATTTTAGAATTATACCCTCAAAGCAATCAATTATGAACTATGGAACTAGAGTGCATCATAGGGTAATGATGGTATAATGTGTGTACCAAAGGTGTATGAGTTCTTAGAAAGATTATAAGTGAAGAAAAGATCATGAAGTGTAGTAGTATAAACTAGAGACAACGATAATGATGGAAGCAAGGAGAAAGTGTGATGCCCCCAAGTGTTTATATCAGGATAGTTCTAGAAAATAGATGTGATCATTATGAGAAAGAATAGCTAGAGTATGTATAGTGCATGAAAGGATGTATACTGTATATATGAAGTAGTATGTGTATCATGAATAGAAGGATCCATAAGTGAGCATGAGTAGAAAAACACGTATGAAGTAGCATAGGAGCATAGATATATGTAACAAGGTGTGTAAATAGTGTAGATATGAGAAAGTATTGCTAGAAAGATTGACGTGAAGTGCAAAAAAAGAGTAATGTATAGTATGGATATATAACTATTGTTTAGAACATGTGACTATGGGGGAAGTTTTATGTCCCCCAAGTGTGTAGGTGATGGAGATCTAGAAAATGAGAGTAGTACAAAATGACCCATAATTTGCTAATGAATATGAACATATCTCATCTTAAAGTGCATGTGTTATAGCGTGTGGAGTAGGATTGTGTCATACATGTGGAAAAAATAGATAGGTAGAAAATTGGTAACCATAAGAGCTACCAATGAATAATTCCAACTGGTGAGGAGAAAACCATATCGAGTCCAAGATCCCAACCTGGACTCATAGGAAGTGTATAAGCAATAAGAATGTACCCATTAAGATAAAATAGAATAGGTGTAACATTGTGCATGTTGAAAATAGTGGAAAAAGTAAGTGCAAACATAAGGATCTGTATGTGAGTCAAAAGGTGTGTAACATATGTAATTTTGGGATGTTCATTAGTAGTAATAAAAAGCAATAAGTGCAATTTGGGAATATTATAAGCAATAAAGTAGTATGAACTAGCCCCTATGATCATAGCAAAAATGTAGCAAGAGGGGAATGGATGGTCCCCATGAATGTAACAAGATAAGGTGTATCCATAGTAAATGAATCATGTATAGGATCTTGGAAAGTGGGAGCATTAGGAATCATTGTAAAATCAATGTATGGTGCTCTAACTTGTGATGAGGAAAGTGTGGGGGAATAATGGAATTACTAAGCATATGATCAATAGAAGTACATTGAGAGTGATACATAATGGGAGGAGTATCATGGGTGCCAATAGAAAATTGATCATGTAAATCAATAGTACTAGGGTACATCCCAAGAGGATAATGATGTAAAATGTAGGTAATGTCATGAGCATCATGTATAAGAGGAATATCACAAGGAGTAACAACATGAGGTGTGGAATCTATTATAAAGATCCATAGAAGAAGGTGTAACAAGGGCATTGTGTGTTATGACATGGGTAGAAAGAATTATATGCATAGTATGTAACCAAGGATGGCCTAGAAGGATAGTATAAGGAACATCATGAGGTATAACGTGACATAGAACATTAAGAGTGTAAGATCCCATAGTAAGGGGAAGAGAGATTGTTCCCAATACTTTCTTAGGTGTATTATCAAAGCCACAGATATAAAGAGTAGATGGATTGAGATGAGTAACAGAAAGTCCTATTTGATGAAGAAAGGAAAGATTGCATACATTAAGACCAGATCCAGGATCAACTAGGACATGCTTAACAAGGATATTACAAAGTTGAACCTGGGTATATAATGGAGAAGCATTGAAATCAAAGGCATGGAAGCTATGAAAGATCCAATAATGGGCATGTAAGGAGATGTTTTGCTAAACGATTTAATATAGTTTGAATTAAATCTATATTACAAAGTAAATATTATGATAAATAATGTATGAATGCTAAAATACAATAATGACACAAGAAATCAAGCATGTACAATATAAAATCCTAATAAATAAGGAGAGATATGAAGACTTAATTGATTTCCAAGTGAACAAGAAGTGATATGGGAAGCTAAAAGTATTGAAAAAGATGGAAACAACATCGTTAATACTCACTGTAAATTTTGAAACTCAAGAATGATGTAGGTCAAGAGCATCCACAGGACATTAGAGGTGCATGGGTTTCATAAACTGATTTATTTTTGTGTCATAAGGGTTTCAATGTTGGCTCCTATCTGTCACTTGGTATTCACTAATTGATCACTAGAGGTACCTGTAACCTATAAAACACAATTTCTACCAACACATGTCCATAAACCACATCAAATATAATAAAAAAGGATGCAGAATGTGGAGTCTTACTGACCCTGGTGATCACTTGAAGAGTGAACTTATTGTCAAGTGTTGCACTACATCGCATACCCCATGTAGTTCTTGTGTGTGTGTAGAAATGATTCCCTAGGATTCCTTGTGCATGTTTCACAAATGATAATGTGTTAGATCTAGAATATAGTAATGTATAGTATTTATGGATGGAATAAAATAAACTTCCCCTCCTATGAAGTGTATGTAGAAGTGATGCAACCCTTTTCCCTTTTATGGATGCCTTTGGAGTGCTTTAGTAACTTTGGATGCAAGCTTGGGTGATGATAGTAATGCTTAGTGCATAATCCTTATTTTTAGAAGTAGCTAAGTATATATATGATTCCCTTGTTTGAATTTTGTAATTGACAATTGAAAGGTCGAGCCAAAGTAGTAAAAATTAATTAAGATTTGAAATGGGTCTAAAATTTTAAGAATGAGGTAAAGAGGGACAAGAGCACGGAGCTAGTGTCCGACTAGGATCTAGTGTCCTGACTAAGTGCTAGTGTCCGAGGCCATAAAAAGATAAAAGGGTTAAATGCCAACAAGAGCATAAGATCTGTAAAGATAATAAAAGTGTAGAAGATAAAGATACATGCTAAAGGGAGTTGTCAATTATTAGTTTCTTAATTAGGAATCATGTAAATGCTAGCATGATTTTATGACCTATAAATGTACCCAGGTGCATATATTTTGTCACTACAAGTCCTAGATGAGTTAATATTATAATAAGATGATCCTCCTTTCTTTTATTTATTCAATATTGGTAATGTGCAACTTAGTGGGCTCTTGACAATGAGGGTTTGGGAACATATACAACTTCTTTATAATTCATCAAGTCTCTCGGTTATTCTACTAATATTATTTAATCTAGACATAACATATGTCAAGGGTTAGATATAAGTTAAATTCCCTTCATATGATTAATTTGTATATCCATTACCATTCCCCTCACAATTTTCTAGTGAAATGTATGATATTCAACTTCCCTCTTTCATAAAAATTTATTTTTGGCTAACCATGTACATACCATCCAATTTTTAATGTTAAGTTCCCTTATCTAGGCTCTGTGTTTAATATTTACGGTAAAAAATCCATGAAACTTTGAGCACTTTTAAAAATGTGGTGTCTATCAAATCTTTTCTTTTAAGGAACTTCCTTGTGTCTCATTTTAATAGTGTCAACACTTAAACTACTGCATTGATTCTCTTCAAGGATATAGTAGATACCCCAAAATTGATGGGAGTATAATATCTTTCCTCCTAGAATCAAATGATGATAAATCTAAAAACTAAATCTTTAAAAAAATAATATCCATCCTAATTTCATAATTTCCCATATATCCCCTTCTTTGTAGCCTATTCTTTCATAATGGTGACTAACATAATTCCAGTCACATTTTACTCTTCTTTTCCTCCTCGTAAGGAGTTTTCCCTTCACTACCAATTGAAAAACTAATTAAATATATTCATGTTGATATCGCCACCCCCAAGTATGATGAATAATACTCATTTCATGACCCATTCTTGTTTTACTATGCCCAAACAAATAATTTGGAAATCCTCTTATACATGTAATTATTGAATGTAATCTATCTTAATTTTGTGGGGTGGCCAATAAATCAGGCATCAAATAGGATCATTTCACCGAACCTATGGAAAAGTGCTTGTATGTAGTAAAAGGAAGGAATTTTTAGTGATGAGGGACAAAGGAGAGAAATTTTAAAAGAGAGGGTTTTTGTTTCAAGTAGGAACTATCGAGTTCACACAAAATAACCACAGTATGTCAACATTTAATCATAGGAAAATAACAATGTAAGTAATTAGCAAGACTAAAAAACTAGAAACACAGTTATTTAGATTCATCAATCAAGGAAACTAAAGTCCTTGGATATTCAAGATCATTATGCTTGCAAAGTTACAGAATAAAGGAAATAATAAGAAAATTAAATTTAATAAATATATCTCTTATTGATTTTGTTGTGATGATACAAAGGTTCACAACCTACAACAATCCACAATTGCCACAAAAAAACTAACTTTTAATCTCCTTTACAATTGAGAAGTCCTTCGATTTATAACTTTGTAAATTGTCTTCTCATCTACCCCCACATGACATTTCAAGTTCCTATTCCACTTATGACCTTTAAATTTCCCTTAGAAGAGACAAATTAAGTACCTCTCTTATAATTTGAGAGAGTAATTTTACATTTTATAAATATTTTATTGTCACTTAAGTGAATAGGAAAAAATAGAAAAAGTACATTCTCAATTGAAAATTAGAGTATGGAGAGTGAGAGAGAGAGAGAGAGAAAGAGAATGGATTGGTGATGAAGAACTTGTTTATTTGATGCATGGTGATCACAATATCCTCCTTTTGTAAGATGCATGGACACTTCAAACTTCTAAATGAGTGTTTAGGAACACTATTGTGAGATCTCCCAATGTGAGCCTGAGATGACTATGGGCATCACTCATGATGATTCCTTCTTGGTATCATAGTGAGAGTGAGGATCACTCTCTTTCTCCTTAAGATTTCACAATTGACATTAGTGATCACAAACCAGCTCCATGATGTACAAACCTTTTGATTCTTAACTTTCACTCATGAAACAAATCCTCATATTGTAAATAGAGGATTGCATTCAAATGAGATTCTTAAGAAGTGGCCACTTTGGTAGGAATGGAATGAGATGATGGAAATTACCACACCAAAAGGTTTGAGGTGAGTATTTAGGAACACTACCAATTGGATGGAATCTAATGGAACAGATTTGATTGTTCATTGAATGAAGTTCATACCTTTTCCCCTTTTTTTCCTCTAAAGCACTTATTGAATGAGATTAAATCATACACCTCCGTGTACATATTTCTCATGGAATTAGGTGACCTTTTCTTGATAAAAAGACTGATCCTAGATAATAATTAGTCCCATGTTATTTTCCTACATAGAGTAATGAAGTAATACAAATTCCACCTCTACTTACTTGCAAGATGTGAGCTCCTTATGGAGCATGAATCAATTTTTTAGAAAAATTCAAAAGGTATGCATTTCCCGAGATGACCTCTTTCCTTACTCATGGAGAATTCTTCTCATCATGCTTATGATGACCATCCCATTGAAAAATTTAATTTGAATGAATCTCTTGATCCTCCTCAACTTATTATCTAGCCTTACAATGTTCTTGACTTTCACCTGTTATGCCTCAATATGCCCTGTCATCCTCCTTGAAACAATTACGATCATACTGATGCTTTAGGATCCTTTTGGATTATTTATTTCCTTGTTTGAGCTATGCAACCACCTTATAACCATATTAGTATGTAAAAAAGAGGTGAGATGAGTGAAAATGGATCCAAATATAAATTTCTACACCTGAAAACTAAATTATTTTATTTTTAGTAGGTATGATCATGTTGTCCTATGTTTTGAAGGGGAAAATTTCAATATAAAGAAGGACAAAGATCCCCTTGTGTTAAAATTTTTCAAGTTTTACCTTTCCAAGACAGCCCAAGTCACCCTATTATTAACACCAGCCTTACCCAGTTAGCATTGTTCCTTAATTGCATGTCCATCCAATCCCCCTAGGTAATTTAGGAAAGTAAATTCATTCCTCGTAGGTGAGTTAGGATCTCTTAGAGTGCCAACTTTTGAGAAGTTTTGGGAAGGGCTACCACTGGCCTTCCCAGACTAATGCACCCCCATGGAGTGGAATAGAAGAGAAAAATTCAACATGGATATGAATTCAATTTATAATAACATCCGCAAAAATATTTTGGAATATTTTGGAAAGATCTAGAGGTTTTGGAGCTGATTCAACAAAAGTGGGGTTTCGGGCCTAAAGGAGCAAACACCGTCAAGGAGTTCCTAAAATTTAATAAGAGATTTTGGGAGCTTCTTAAAGATTCAAGAGCCCAAAAATTACCTATTGAAATTATTTTTCATGCCTTAAATGGTGGTAAAATGAGACATCATGAAATATTATACACTTTCCAAGGTAACTCATTCTTCTAGTGCGCAACTGGCGGTCCTGAGAAATAATGGGTCATTTTGAGGTGATATATTCAAAGTTAAAGATTTAAATAATAACCATTAAACTCATTGGTTTTTTTCAATCAATTTCATATAAAATGTTTCCTCGTAACTCATCTAGAAGCTTAGGTTATCATTGTTGCAAGTTGGGCCCAAGGTAAGAGCTCTCGCAGTTAGTCATTTCTATGGGAGGACACGTGTCATCACCAGGCACATGAAAGAATTTATTGTCCCTAATATCCCTTTGCAAAGGTATTTAAGGGACAAAAAAATGCTCCCAACCCTTTTGTAGCCCCTAGGACACCAACATAACCTTTCACTTTGCCGGATAAGCCCTCGAGAGCTAGTTTGATCCTTCCCTCTCCTAACACGCATGTTGGACAAGTTTCAACACAACGCGCCTAATGGAATTTCATGTAATTTTCATCCCTTTAGAGAATTTACATAGGGGACAAAAATTACCATAGACCACTTAATCCATGTGGTTCTTCATACACCAAAAGTTAGCTCCTAGGTGTTTTTTCCAACCCCCTCACTAAAGTGCACATCTAAGCAAAACTTGTCGAATGTCAACACCACATGCCTAAGGGAATTTTTTGTCCCTTTATAAAAGGGAAATAGGGGACATAAAAATGTTCCTAGTCCCAAATATTTATTTTTCAAATGAATAAATACCAGGCTTATCCAATTTTCATTCCATTTCATCCCCCCACACCTCCATACCTGTCGGAACTCTAGAAATTTTTTTCCAGATATTCCAACCTCCATTGATGCACTTAACCAGCTCCATGAAATATTACTCATAATGAAAATACAAATATATCAGAAAATAAACAGATCAAAATGACAAAAATGAAGATCTCCATCAGAAAAACCCTCGTAGCTACCTGACGAAGAAATTGTCATAACTTGCAAACTACGACACAGATCGAAGTGAGGTTTTTTTATTTCTTCATAATTTTCAGAGGCCATAAAACCAAAGTGATAGATTTCACATGTATGGAAAGGATTTTTACATCAAATAAATTCTCTTTTCCTTGCAATAAATCTTAAAATTTTATTTCCCACTAAACTAGTGATCGATTTGCAACGAGATTTCATGTGTGAAAGAAGAAAAGAAAACCCATAGAAAAAATGTCATTTTCATAAAGATATAAGGAGAGGAATTGGAACTATACATTTTGAGCTCCATTAATGTCTGTCATGACAGCTCCATGCACATAGTTCTTGCTGAGGTAAAAATTCAAATTTTGAAATCTCACAAACCGGTGATCACGTAGATCTAAGATTTCAAAGGATTGGTGTTGGGAAAACCCATATCAAAATTTTTGTTCCATCATGATCTGATCACCAGAATCACACTTACTAAAAATAGTAAGCCTTCCTACATGGGAGACTACTATTTTAGGTAAGTCCTCATCTGAAGAAGCTACAAAGAAGGTGGTGAACACAGGGGAAGTATCACAGGTGAAAATCATTGAAAGGGTCATCTCGGCCCAAAATTGACACTTACTAAAAATAGTAAGTGGTCCCATAAACACCTGCCATAAATAGCAAGTTGGTCCAGAAAGTGGTTTCCACAAGAGGAACACAGTGAGAAGAAGGAGTTCAAACTGCCATAGTCGGTTGAGGTCTGAAAAAGCTGATTTTTACACTTACTAAAAATAGTAAGTTGTTCTATTCAAGAATAACAAGTGTTGAAGAACCATGAGATTCAAGTTCATAGGTTCTCCTAGTACCTCATTCCACAGGTGTAATTAGTTACAAAGTATTGGTTTCATTCCATGGTTCGTAATGGTCATTTCTTATTACGAAACAAACACCCTTCACTATTTCACTAGTATGTTCATCGGTACCTATCACCTGTACGGAAAAATGTATCATTCCATAGGACATATGTCAGTGGAATATGACAGTGTTGCAAAGGGTCATCATGGGAGGTAGTTTTCATCCTCGGCTCCTTCAAAGTGGATCTTCATGAGCAACACCCACGGTCACCACTGGGATAGCTCAACAATGTTTCTAAACACTTAGTTTGTGGTGTTCGTAGGTCATCAAAAGGTAGTTTCTCATCAGTAGAAACTTGTCCGCAGCATGAGTGAATCATTCACAACAAGGAATTCAAGGGAGTGGAGATCTTCTTAGTGACACGAAAAAGAACAATTTGGCATCAAGTGCAAGTCTTTAGGAGCTTCTCGGGTTGTAAATAATTCAGAGGTTGAGTTCATCACAATGGGGCATTTCATCTAGTCATCTAGAAGGAGCAATGGATTTCATTAGAGACAGATCTTTCGTCATCTGCATCATTTCTTTCCCCTTCTTCTTCCTTCTCTCTCTCTTTTCTCCCCAAATTTCTCTCTCTTCAACATTCTAATTTCACGTCGGGGTTTCACTTTTTAATAATCTGAAAATTCCATTAAAAGTGAAATTAAAAACATAATGTAAAATTAGTTCACCTTGATTTTATAAAAGGAACTTAATATTTTTAGGAATACGAATAGTATAAAGTCTAAAAAATTCATACAAAGTGTCATCAGGAAGATGAAGAGCCATCCTTCCTCTATAAATTGTAATGAGCCCCTCATTTGGCATTCTTATTAGTTGGTTGTCAATTTGTAATCTCATGAGAGAAAAAATCTAGTGAAGGAACAAAGAGATAGCTGATTTTATTCTATTTTCTCTACCTCACATTTCCTCAATTCCTCACTATGTACAACTATGATTTTGCAAGATAATAAAGGAATAATTTTATGTTTTCCAAGGCATACGAATGTGTATTGTACGTATGGTTTCCTCTAGCCAGTAGCTCAAAAAATCATGTTGTTTTCTTCTCAAAATGCATGTGTAAAGTTTTCTAACTAGTGTGTGCATGGCTCTAAAATTCTACTTGTTACATTAGTTCCCCTACCTCTTACTCACACTCCCTTCCCCATTCTCAAGATAAAGTCATCTCTAGCAAGCAATTGCTAGCTTTTCTGAGCAGGTCGATGGAGAGTGCACTTGTTGGATCCCCATCCAAAATGCCACTAGGAAAAATCCAATTTTTCAAGTGTATGCAAATACGAAAGTTGCATTTTCTAAGTAGAGGGAATTAGACTCTTAGAGTTTTGGTAAGAAATCCACAGGTTTTTCTACCTAACAAATTTTCTCACCAATAGATAAGGACTCGCTATTTCGGAAAAAATCCTTTTTTTCTCAAATTTTTTCTTCTAAGGATACTGGAGCATTCAATTCACCTCCATTGATGAGTATTTACCATTTTTAAAAGTTTCTATTTTTAGTAAGTTACTTTTTCTTAACATGATATTTTGAAAAAATTACATGTTGTTCCTTGCTTGTTGTTCCTCACTATTTATGGATGTTCTGAGTGATTAGAGCTCAAAATTTTGAGGGAATTACTATTTGTAGCATGTGAGTGTATATATCATATTCTATCTTTAGTAACTGGTCAAATTAGTGTCATTTTGCAACAAAAACACCATTTTTGGATTCGGCTCTGCACTTGGGTCTCATGCTCCAATTTTCATCGTGATCCGCCAACATTTGAAACTCTTTAAAATCAAAAAGGATTTTTTTGGCATGGAGGATTTTATGTTTATTACTATATGATGGCATCCATTAATGGAGGCTTGAAGCTTCAATGATCATAAGGGATCCTGGGAGGAGAGAAATCAGTTAAAACATTGGTGTAATCAATTTTTAGGATGATAAGTTATGTGAAAAGATCCATTTTTGTAGTCATGGCTAAAATGGGACATTTTGAGCAGCATGGATATTGCATATATATGAAACTTGAATATTTTTAGGTGTAAAAATGGAGGATGGGTGAATAATTCCAAATAGTTAACGTAAAATGAGTTTCACTTTGCTTTCATGACCTCTTACTAACTCCAACTTGACGGTGGGTGAAAGAAAGATGAGTATGAATGAAACTAGGGTTGGATGGATTTATATTGGGTGAATATTTTTTCTCATATATCCCCTTGTAAAAAGGGATAAGATGGAAAATAAAATACTCTTTGAGCCTGATGTTGACACTTGTCATCTTGTGGTGCATCATGACGGAGATGGAGAAAACATGCTTGAGCACAAGGGAGCTAAGTTTGGGTCACATGAGGAACCTCAAAACAGGATGATCTGGGGAAAAAAAATTCCCCCTCTATCCCCTTGGTGAAAGTTACAAGAGGAACACAAAATGTGCTTTGAGACAGATTGGTCCACTTATCATCATTTTTTATAGTCTTGGAAAGAGGGCTTAACCGGTTAAGATCTCTACCAGTGACGAGAGTTACATGGGGGACCAATGAGGAGGGATGAGATGGGGAAAAAAATCACCTTGGGAAAGGGACAAGAGGGACATAAAAGTGTGTTATGGAGCCAGAAGCTAACACTTTTCACTTCAAAAGTTGGCTAAGTACAAGAAACACACATGCACAAGAGAGAACTTGAAGATAGAATTCTCATAGCTCCAGATGGTCTTTCAAGATCAATTTAATGGGTTTAAGACTTCAATTTTTCATGAAAATTCAAAAAAATGCTCCTTATTCTTTGGGATGGTAGGGTGTGTCTACAAAAATGAGCTTCCTTGAGAATAACTTAGGTATTAGAACATATGTGATGATTCCACCATTTATATAATTTTTTCACCTTTATAATTCCTATTTAATTTCCTCATAACTCCTCTACGGAGCTCCCATGAGATAAATAACTTCCATTTATCTCACAATTACTTTTCATAGCTCCCAAGTTGGTTATGCCTCAACAATCAGCTTCCGAGGGGTATCCACCGGTGTGAAAAAACCTAAAAATATGTCTTTTAAGGCTTCTGGGAGAAATTCCTTTTGAATGGTTTTGAATTAATCCATGAACACATCCCTACACATGAAACACACTTGAAAATAACATTATCACATTCCTCCTAGAAATTATGAGGGTTAAACAGTAACTGAGTTGGGTGGAGGACAAGTTTACATTGACCGGGAAAGGTATTTTCAAATGAGGAGTAGGTTATCATGACAATTTGTTTGAATTTTTCATGCTAAACATTTTGCATGAAAATAGTTGGATCTAGCTTGGGGGCTTGTTTCAGTATCAAACACGGTGAGGAAAGTACAAGCATGAAATCGAGAATCTCAAGATATTACATGGACCAATGCCTTATCCACTTGGTAATAGAGTCATTTCTTCATCACAAACACAACCAAACAAACACACCACAAGAGGAAAGAAACACACAAAATAAAGGGAAAATATATTACTGGGGAGGAAAATTTACATAGGTGGGGGAAGAATGTACACATACCTGAAAATAGATTAGGAGAATAATGTACCATCATGGAACAACGGGATGAATTTAAACCTCTCGAAGATCAAAGATCATTATCTAATCATATCATGCTCTCGTGATGGCTTTGTATGGTTTGAGAATAATGAGAGAGAGTAACATTCCATCATCATACTTATAGTGTGTAGACACCTGTAGTTTGGTCAATGCACTATTATTCTTAATATTGTATTAACTATTCTTCCCCTTGCAAATTTACGACACCTCAAGCTTGTTAGATCTATCTAACTCCCCTCTTACGACACTCTATTGGTCATATTTCCTCTTGTAAACTAATTAAATAGGTTATAATAACCTCTTCTTGGCTAATATTCTCTTCTTTACCACCTTTATTAGCTCCCTGGAGTATCAATCCACTTTGTTGGATTGATTAAGTCTTTCAAAAGCCCTTCAGAAACCTAATTTCTCTCTAAATAAGATTAATTACCCTCTAAACATGGTTAGCTAGTCTTAACCATGGTCAATCTCTTCTAAACATAGTCAAACCTCACTTTGACTTGCTAAAAGTTCTTTTTGGACTTTTCATTTGTCCCACATGCACCCAAATCTCCCATTTTCCCAAATGGAAAACTATAAATAGGGCTAGACCCCTCCCTCATTTTCTAAGAATTCTCTCTTCTTCCTAGCACAGATTATAGTATTTTGTTTAGGCTTTAGATTGTATTTCATTTTCTTCCATTGAGCTAGTAGCATTTGCTTTTGTATTTTATAGCACAAATATGGAGTAAAAGGGAAGAACCATTGGCCTTGAAGCCATTAATGGGGAGATCTCTTTCTCTTAGAACACATAACTGAATGCTTAGATCCTCTTAGGTTCATTATTTCAAGCTTTCAAAGAATAGAGGTTAGTTTCATTTGCTTAGTTTTCTTGTTTACTTCAAATTAATGTATGCAAAGAAGAAACCCTTGCTCATTTCTTATCAGATGGTCCATTGATCAGCTTGTTCAAAGCCTTTGGGGTTTCTTTAGAGATTCTTACCCCAATTCCATGGATTTTACAACTTTTCATTTAACAAATAGTGCATAGAGAAAAAAATTCATTCAATGACCACTTTGTAACATCTTGGAAAGTATTGCCTTTTATAGCCTTCACTTGATGCTTCATGATTATAATAAGTCACTCTCCCATGTTTTCAAAAATGGAATCATTGATTTATTCTTGAAGGTATTCACCATCCCTGAATGAAGGTTGTAACATTAAATCATTTCTTAAATCATCATGGAGTCCAGAAGTGGTGAGAGAAATTTGATCCTTTTCCCATTCACAAGCTTGTTTAAGCTTATTACTTTGTTGTTCGGACTAGTTTTTATATATAGACCAGCTCAACATTAACCTTAATATTGTTTTCAATGGAGGAGGTGTTGTCTTCATGACTAAAAATATCCATAGGAGATTCAAAAATATCCTTTCCTTTCAATTCATAGTTTTCTTCAAAAAATGGGGAAAGGAAGACTCGCCCTCACATTCATACTCATCCTCCGGGGCTTCAAAGAAAACATTGAGATTACTTATTTTTTCTACTCCATTATGATAAATTTGTACATCAAAAGGAGAAATACAACTGAAATAATAATTATCCTGCATATCCATGGCATGGTTTAGGATTTCAATACTTAGTTAAGGATCTTCAATTTATTGTGCAATCCTCACAATGTCTTACACAAATTTCTCTTTCAAAGCTTCCACATACTCATCTTCACATTAATTAGAAGAGTATTTTCATCAGGCCTCAAGGAAATGATTAAAAATCTAATCTACACATGGCCATAATTCATTTGTAAAATCCTCATTCCCTTACTCTACATTTCTTGTCAAATGGATCTCACCTTCTTCCAATCTGGGAATACTTGGGTTACCCACTTGACTAGTATGCCTTGTGAGTTAGAGTTACAAGTTGTCTGTATCGTGACCCTAGTAAGAGTACACGATGGACGCATTTATTTCCCACTATACTTGAAGGGGGGAAAGCCAAGATACTCCTAAGATAGTCATGGGGACTATTTGGGTAAATCACACCCGCTCTTAGACAACTTTACAAAGACACATAGTTGAGAGAACTTATTAAGGAGGCCATTCTGTCTTGGAGCCCAATTTACTAGTCCATTGTTACGTCAATCCATCACGAAGTGATAACTCATTTGGAGTCTGAACCTTGTTTTTACAAATAAGGAAAAGAACCCTTGTGATTTTGATCTAAGTTTCTTTCATCACGAAACTAAACTACATCCCACTTTTTCTTATTTTTATTCTTATCTTTAGATGAGGAAAAACTCTGCCCAAGTGGCACTTGGTTTGTTTTCATCTTTTGATCTATACCCTTGCATTCTCACCTCCCATTTTCAAGGTGAGAAAGGTACATACCTTGTGTGTTTTTATCAAAGATAGTGCTCGCCAGTTTTTTACCCGTTTACGCCCATCCATGTTTGTGGCTGGATTGTTAAATGTCTAAAGTGCGCAAGTACAATTTTTGTATCTTTGATAATATTCCTTCCATCTTGATTTAAATATCATCTTCACCATTGTGAGTTCATTTCATCTTTCATCTCTTTTAGAGTTGATAGTTTTGTTTGCATCCTAGATGCACAAACTTGGTACTTACATTGTGTTCTCATTTTTATGAGAAAATGGTATAAGTCCCTTTATTATGCGGTTACGCTACTCACATGATTAAAAACTCCTTGTTATACTTATCACTTGGTTTCAATTTTGATGTCATCTAAGTCTTCTTGAAAAGTGTCGATAACGCCTTATATATATCGTGATAAAGTTGTCATGGTACTAACACCTTGCTTTCTTGGTTAATGTATCACGGTGATGTTGCTACACTATATCTAGTCGTGAATTCCATTCTTGAAGGTTTTTCTTTCATCAGCATTTAAACTAGTTTTAATTATACCTTGTCGAGGGATTGCGTCAACACCACGTCAGTACTTAGGCCTTGTTAGAATTCTAACTTGACCTACATATTGATACGATATTGTCGCTATTTGTTTTAGGGCATAGGCTTGGTAACAACAAAATTGAGTGATCATTACATTTAGGTGTGCATATGAGTGTTCCTTGATAAAAATGACTACATAACACTGCATCTAGGATACACTGTAGTATAGTTCAAACATCATTTTGAGCGGCTTACAAAAACCAAAAAGTACACAAATAATATTACGAGAATCTGAATACAAGGCACTCATTGTTGGCCTCAAGTTAGCTATTACATGGAACATCAAACAACTATGAGTCTTTGGGGACTCTCAACTTATCATTAAACAAGTTAATGATGAATATAAAGTTAAAGATGAGAATTTTATTCCATATAAAATGATGGTTGAAACCTTGAAGGAATACTTTGCACAGATCATATTCGAGAAAAATCCAAGGTCACATAATAGATCCGTAGATGCTATGGCTACTATTGGGTCTCTTACAGGATATTCGTGAATGCTATGGCTACTATTGGGTCTCTCACTATTGGGTCTATCTGTTAAGGTATGAATTTCGTGCAAAAATAATATTACAGAGTACGAGGTGCTCATCATTGGCCTCAAGCTAGCTATTACATGGAACATCAGACAACTACGAGTCATTGGAGACTCTCAACTTATCATTAAACAAGTTAATGATGAGTACAAATTTAAAGATGAGAAGCTTATTCCATATAAAAATATGGTTGAAACCTTGAAGGAATACTTTACACAGATCATATTTGAGAAAAAGCCAAGGTCACACAATAGATCCGTGGATGTTATGGCTACTATTGGGTCTCTCTTATGCATACCATCTAAAGAAAGTAAGATGCCTTTCTTCGTAGAGCATTTACAAGTGCCAGCATATGATATGCCAGAGTCGTGTTTAGCATGTGAAGTTGTTGGTCCCTTATCCCCTTGGTATGATCCAATATTTCAATACCTACAAGATGGCACTTTTCCACCAGACATCACTCATTCTGAAAATAAATCCCTTATCCGCCGCATAGCCCATTATACCCTCCTAGGAGGCACCCTTTATCGTCGTGGCTACGACGGGAATCTACTTCATTATTTGGATGTTGCTGATTCTATCCATGCTAATAAGTAAATTGTGGTATTTGTGGAGCGCATACTAGCGGCATGGTCTTAGCTAAGAAGCTATTGAGGGTAGGATATTATTGGCCTACCATGGAATCTGATTGTTGCAACTTTTTAAAGAAGTGTGAACTATGCCAAAAATATGGAAACTTGATACACGCACTAGCACATGCCTTATAGCCTATTACAATGCCTTGGCCATTCTCTAAATGGGGCCTAGATCTCATAGGGAAGCTCCATCCTTCTTCTTCAAATGGTCATACTCACATCATCACTACCACCAAATACTTTACCAAATGGGTAGAGGTTGTCCCTCTTACCTATGTCACTAGTGTGCAGATTTCAAAATTCATCATGAACCATCTCATATGCCGTTACGGGATCCCTTTGGCCATTTTCACTGATAATGGTAAATCCTTCAAAAACAAAACGGTAAAAACCTTGTATCAAAGCTTCCATATCCAATTTAAGTGGTCAACCCCCTATTAACCTCAAGGTAATGAATAGGTAGAAGCTACTAATAAAACCCTTGTATGGATTATGGATAAAATGGTCAGAAAAACCGGCCGTAATTGGCACCTACAAATACATCCCACCCTCTAGGCCTATCGTACTTCCATCCGCACTCCTATTGGTGTGACCCCATATTCACTTGTCTATGGCACTAAAGCCATCATACCTCTGGAAGTGGAGCTTCCTTCCCTGAGAATATCTCTCAGAGACTATCTTGATAAAGATGAGGACTACAGAGTTGCTCTCGATAGAGTTAGAACTATTAGATGAAAAACATATTAGAGCGCTCAATCACCTAAAATTCTATTAGAACAAAGTGTCCAAGGGATACAAAAATGCATCATTCATTAGGAATTTGATGTAGGAGATCTAGTTCTAAAAGAAAATCAGAAGAACACCATCAAAGACAGAAAAGAAAGGTAAGTTTGAGGCTAACTAGCTAGGTCCTTATGTAGTAATTGCAAAGTATGGATCAAGAGCCTATAAACTTGCATATTCAAATGGTGAAGAGCTTCCAGAACCTATGAACGCCATGCACCTCAAGTGGTTATATGCTTAAGCATGATGAGAATATCAGATAAGAACTAAAAAATATAAAAACAAAGAAAAAACAAGCAAAAAAATGGAAAATTGAGAAAACAGTAAAGAAAAAGTAGGTCATCCACATGTGAGAAACATGCAATTGTGTGTGGCAGTGGGCAGGTCTTTGAGTGAAAACCACTTTTTGGCACTCAAAGAAGATTCACCGGATGCAAGTTACTCGACTGAGAATGACAGGTAATCCTCACCACTTTCTGGATATTACTTCCTTTGCTAGGTCTAGGGACCCTACTAGCACCACCTTTATCATACCGTGATCTGGCTCATTTTCTCTTATATCTACATGAAGGACATTACCTTCATATTCTCCCATCTAATGCTGAGATCACCTTCTTGTACATACATGTGTGGCATTCTACCTTCTATATATTCCCACATCATCGCTGGGGGCATCCATGCTTCTTTGTTCTTGTACATTGCTTTCAAAACATGACCTTAGAAAATACAAAAACATTTGGAAAAAGGATACACAAAAACCTAAACATCTGGAAAATTTCCCTTTTCAGGGATAAAGCTACATTCATTTCACAACATTATCTTAGGGAAACCTAGAAAACAATGAAAACGTAGCCTTGAAAATTTTATCTTTTGAGATAACCCAAAAACATTATAAAATATATCAATCCTATCCTACAAAAACAAAGTAATTCTTTAATTACTTTTAGTTGTTGGTTTGTATAGTTTTGATTGTGAATACCTTTTCTTGTGATGTTATGCATTATTTTCTTATTATAGGTTGGGTCTTGTTTGAAGTACTTATGTATGGCATTTGACTCATTTATAACTTGTAGGCATTTGTTAGGTTTCATTTTACTTAGATTAAAGTGTTAATTTGATCTTTGTGGTATGCTTTGTCAAAATCATGTGTTTGCATCATAAGTTATGTTGTGTTGTATAAGTACAATTGTTTAGCTTTGTTAACTTTTGCTTGTATGTTTGTCTCTTGCACAGTTGTTTGTTATCACATCTATCATCTTTCATTTCATCACATTTCTAACATCATTCACTACATCATATATATACAAAAATTCTAAGTATTACATCATGTATGTACGCTAAGCTAATCATCACATATCATATCATCAATGGGGGCAAGAGGGGTTGCACATGATCAAAAATCTATCCCCCCCACACCAATATCATCTAGTATCATCCCAAGTGCTAAAATAAGAACTCAGAAACATCTCATAAATCTAAAAACATGTGGTGTTATCTGCAGATACATCATCAATATGAAAGCATGAAACATACACATTTCTAAATCTAAGGTATGTCACATACATAGAGGAAAGAGAAATCATACATCATAATCAATGCTCATACAAAGCATAATCACAATATAGTATATCAAAATGTCCATATAATACATGTATAACTGTCCAAGTCAGTGCTCAAAATATACATCATTGATACAATATGCCATCTAAAAAGGGCATGCATCAAAAAGAATCGAGCCTTCATCAAGAGGCATCATCAAAATAATGGTACATACAACTATACATCAAAATCAGCTTTCATAAGAGGAATGTATACAATACATCTATACAGAAGGATAAGTAAAGAGCTCAACCACAGCTCTCGCACTTGCTAGGGCTCTTGGGTCCATGACCTAGTTGATGGAAGAGTGGTGGCTATGATGGACCACTACAGTGGGTACCACCCTACTATCTAGCTAGCTAATGTCCAACCGAGATACTCTCTGATGGGATTACGAAGTAATCTAATTGAATGGCACTGGTCACATAGTGACCTAGATCCTATCATACTCGCATCGACTAATGAAATGGCACCACTCGCTGCTCATCGAGACTACCCAAGTAGGCGGTCCTATAGTATAAATCCTCGCTACCCGATCTTGTGGCATCCCATATCAAATCAGTATCTCCATAAGTGATGGTTTCTACTGGGGTGGCATCTCACTCACCTTTTAACTGTTAATGTTAGCTGCACCTATCTAGAGGTGTGACCTCTCGATATCTATCTGTAGTAATAACCCTTTGGGCTCATGTCTAATCTCTCTATATAATGTAGCCTTGTGACTATGCCTGGGCATGGTCCCTCTGAGCAACAACCATCTACACCTAAGTCTAAGAATCATGTAAAAGGATCAATATATGAGCCTCTGTGTGGCCATCTCACTAATCTGACTCTTCATAGGGTACTTTCACTTCCCTGGGTGGCCTGTGCTCTAGCCTAATCTCTCTCCACTATCAAAATCTACACCTGAGCATGTTCTTGATATCACTATGTTGTGAGGGCCTATACCTATTACCTAGCTACATCTCTCTCTCCAGCCACCTATAAATGGACAACAATTGCTTCCTATAACTGCTGTTGAAGGGCAGCCAATTTTCCACCATCACGCCACCCTCTGGAGCATGAGGTGGCGGGCCCTGCTCTGGAAGTACCTGCTAGAGAGGGGTGTAAATCCCCGTTGGAATGCCTACTAGGGGAAACTCTATGTCAACTTCCTTGAACACCTATCTTGGCCTAGGCCTGGGGCCCTGTCCTTGTGGCTGCTACCATGTTGGACATTGTCCCCTATCCTTGACATATTGGTGTGCGTTGGGCCCACCGTCATCATCATCATCATTATCCTCACCACCGATGACTCCACCCTCGCCACCACTAGGAGGCCCCACTAGAGGAGCTCTCACGCCGGTGTTATACGCCACCCTAGAAATAATCAAATGGCATGGAAGCACACCATGATACCATGGCCCATACTCAAGTGTAGTGCCCAGATCTCTAATCTATCTCAGTGGCACCCACATAGTAGGTACCACTGTTAGAAAGCGGCCAAAGTGCTCTGTCACGGGTAATTTGTGGACCCATATCAAAGTACTCTCGGGCCTTGCGAGCATACCATCTATCGGCCCCGGGAACAACTGGTCTTGCGCCAAACTACCTCTAGCATCGATCCACCCTATATAAATCTTGCATATAGTTACGGCTGCCTAAGATAAAATGCTCTATTGTGGCAGTATTGAGCTCTAAACCATCCTCGGGCCACTAGAAATGTCTGTAGGGCCTCCAAACCATGGAAATCTATCGTAGCTCATCCAAACTCATGTTGATAGTGATATGCATCCCCATGTATGGCTGCACATCGTCCCCTGTCGGGACCCAACCCATCATAGAAGGATCCTCGGGAGCCCGAACTCTCAAAACACCTAAGGGGCGACCAATGGCAATGTGGTCCCATGCCCAAATCTAAAGCAAGTGAGCTGGTCCTACCATCTTCTGACAGTAGTAGGTAATCAAATGAAGGTCCCAATATAGATGTACCAAAATGCACCGACCCAGTGAGAATATGCCTCTCCCTCTATAAAGTCGCATATCACTCCAAGGAGGCTGAGCGAAATGAAGCACCGGTCTTGTTAGGGAGTAAGACTCCACTGATGAAGGCCATCATATAGACCACTACTCGGTCTAGCTCTAGATCATCAATGCACCGTGATAACCTAATGGTCATCCCACCTTCGTGGTATCATCAAGATGCCAAAAAAATCTATAATATAACATTGAATATTCGGCCGAGTGGCTCGTAGACTAGATGATTTGACCCTAAATTGGGACCCGCATAATATGCCACACATCCTCAAGAGTAATAGTAATCTCCCGGTCGGGATCCAAAAGCACTGGCTCTTGTTGTGCCATCTCTCTGCTATGGCTATCAGGAGGCCATGATCTAATGTGATTTGGGGCATCTCCGCCACATGCGCCAAACCCGTAATGTAAAGGAGGTTGTCAAGGTCACTCTATCATCATCATCAAACTAGGCCTCTATCACCGCTAGCCGACCATATCACTCATGAGTCTGGAGAACAGGTAGTATACGCTGCAAAATCAACACAAGTGTCAGGAAATTACTTACTTCTATCTACTTTTCTAAGGAAAAATGATTCTTTGAATCATCTAACTTACTAATTATTCTTTTCTTCTAAACTAATCTAGTCTATATTCTTCTATATTTGGCTATTTTACTAGAAAAAAATTTTCCCCCTTCTTTCTAGCACCTACACACCTCTTTTGGCACCTACGCACCCTTTTCAGTGCATACGCACCCTTACCAATGCATACGCCCCCTCAATATTATCTCCATTCGCCGAAGGCCACACGAACTTATACGTGCCCGGTATGACACCTACGCATCTACCTTGCACGCACGCGTGCATCCACTAATTTTACTCCCGACGGGTACACATGCGCGTATCCACTTTCAATGAATGCATGTATGCGTACCTATCCCTTTTAACACGTATGCATGTGTGTACCCATCAAACTGACACATACGCCCATGCACATATGTCAAATTTGACCCTACCTACCCTAACAAAACCCTAAAAATGCATTAAATGCATAATTAACTAGAAGGGATAGGCCACTCATGTAGGGTCCATCTGTTGGGTCCCATATGAACTCTCGGATGCAATCTGCACGTCTCCTCCTACTTAGTATTCTTTCCATCTCACTCCAGGGTTGTCACTCTCGCTCGTGGTAAAAATTTGCAAGGACTCGTAGAAATGAATTGGTCGTGATTGATTTACCGACCCCAAGTGGGTATATTAACCCATCACGATGCCCTTGGGGCATGTTTTCTCTACCGTGATCATTCTAACCTTCTTCTATCCATTGTGATAATTATTTTTGTATTAAAATAATTATTTTTGCTAATTTTCACACATTGGGGCACTTTGTGTTACCCTACGAGTTACTTCTCGTCGCTTATTGAAATAATTTAGAAACCTTTGGGCACCTTTTTCCTACCTTTCCCTCTATTTTTCATCTATTTTTACCCATCGTAGTAATTATTTATTAGTTTATTTTAAATAAATTATTCTCGACCGTCTTTCTTCTTGTGGGAATATATTTTGGCTCTCTAATAGCCTCACCTTCCCACTTATCACCCTCACGCATACTTTTAGAATATCTTTGATCTTTTGAAATTCTTCTGATTGATCAAAAAGATAAAAAATAAAAAAAAATTGTAAAACCATTTAAAAAACCAAAAAAATTGAAATACTTTAGAAATAGATTAAAACTTGGTAAACTGTTCATCTACTGCTGAAATCTATGTCTATCACATGGCACTCATCCCATATCTTGCTGACATTTTCAAATATTTTGAAACAATGACTCACGAATCATCTAAATCTTCAATCACCTACACAAGCTATGTTGCTTTCTTAAATCAGTACTCTAGGGCACTATCAACTACAGTCTTTTTTTTGTCATGCACATTGCATTTTCACTAGACCCAAGTTTCCTCCTTTTTTCCTTCATTTATACACATTTCTTGGGGCATCATTCTTCATCATTGTCATCTATCAGAACATTTGGGACTACATCTTGATAAAAAAATATTTGTGCAACTATCTTGAATGTTGTTGGTTTAAGTGTGTGTGATTGTACTTATTTCCCTGTTAGGTGATATTGTTTATTTCTCGTATTGCATTGCATTCGTGTATGTTGCATGGAGTTGGTTGTTTTTAGCACAAGATAGTTGTTTGTATCTTGGATTTTCATGTCATTTTACGCTTCCGTCGCATGCTCACATTTTAATAAGGACCAATGAGGAGGATTCTAAGCATTATGATGATTATATATTAATAGCAATTGATTTGTGGATAGCTCAATATCCCTCTTTCTTCTTGTTTCTCATCTTCTCTGTGCACTTTTCTTTCTATTGCTCTCTTTTTCGATCATCGATCGAGTTTCTTCATCACCCCATCGACACTTGAGGGGGCATCCTTCATCCTTCATCCTATTAATTTTTCTTCTACCCCTTTAAAAATTTTCTACTCGTTTACATTTGTCTACTTTCTTTGAAGTGACGTGGCTTACGTCACACCCCAAAGAGGGGCAAATGTAGACACCTATAGTTTGATCAATGCACTATTATTCTTAATATTGTACTAACTATTCTTCCCCTTGCAAATTTATGACACCTCATCAGTTAGATCTATCTAACTCCCCTCTTACGACACTCTGTTGGTCGTATTTCCTCTTGTAAACTAATTAAATAGGTTATAATAACCTCTTCTTGGCTAATATTCTCTTCTTTACCACCTTTATTAGCTCCTAGAGTATCAATCCACTTTGTTGGATTGATTAAGTCTTTCAGAAGCCCTTCAGAAACCTAATTTCTCTCTAAATAGGATTAATTATCCTCTAAACATGGTTAGCTAGTCTTAACCATGGTCAATCTCTTCTAAACATAGTCAAACCTCACTTTGACTTGCTAAAAGTGCTTTTGGACTTTTGCATTTGTCCCACATGCACCCAAATCTCCCATTTTCCCAAATGGAAAACTATAAATAGGGCTAGACCCCCTCCCTCATTTTCTAAGAATTCTCTCTTCTTCCTAGCATAGATTATAGTATTTTGTTTAGGCTTTAGATTGTATTTCATTTTCTTCCATTTAGCTAGTAGCATTTGCTTTTGTATTTTATAGCACAAATAAGGAGTAAAATAGAAGAACCATTGGCCTTGAAGCCATTAATGGGGAGATATCTTTCTCTTAGAATGCATAATTGAATGCTTAGATCCTCTTAGGTTCATTATTTCAATCTTTCAAAGAATAGAGGTTAGTTTCATTTGCTTAGTTTTCTTGTTTACTTCAAATTAATGTATGCAAAGAAGAACCTCTTGCTCATTTCTTATCAGATGGTCCATTGATCATCTTGCTCAAATCCTTTAGGGTTTCTTTAGAGATTCTTACCCCAATTCCATGGCTTTTGTAACTTTTCATTGATCGCATAGTGCATAGAGAAAAAAAAATTCATTCAATGACCACTTTGTATCATCTTGGAAAGTATTGCCTTTTGTAGCCTTCACTTGATGCTTCATGATTATAAGAATTCACTCTCCCATGTTTTCAAAAATGGAATCATTGATTTATTCCTGAAGGTATTCACCATCCCTGAATGAAGGTTGTAACATAAAATCCTTTCTTAAATCATCATGGAGTCCAAAAGTGGTGAGAGAAATTTGATCCTTTTCCCATTCACAATCTTGTTTAAGCTTATTACTTTATTGTTCGGACCAATTTTTTCTATATAGACCAGCTCAACATTAACCTTAATATTATTTTCAATGGAGGAGGTGTTGTCTTCATGACTAAAAATATCCATAGGAGATTAAAAAATATCCTTTCCTTTCAATTCATAGTTTTCTTCAAAAAATGGGGAAAGGGAAGAATTGCTCTCACATTCATACTCATCCTCCGAGGGCTTCACGAAAACATTGAGTTTACTTATTTTTTCTACACCATTATGATAAATTTGTACATCAAAGGAGAAATACAACTGAAATAATAATTATCTTGCATATCCATGGCATGGTTTAGGATGTCAATACTTAGTTAAGGGTCTTCGATTTCTTCTGCAATCCTCACGATGTCTTACACAAATTTCTCTTTCAAAGCTTCCACATACTCATCTTCACATTAATTAGAAGATTATTTTAATTAGGTCTCAAGGAGATGATTGAAAATCTAACCTACACATGGGCATAATTCATTTGTAAAATCCTCCTTCCCTTGCTCTACATTTTTTGTCGAATGGAGCTCACCTTCTTGCAATACTGAGAATACTTAGTTTTCAGAATTTTAGGATAGGAAGAAGAGATACCTGCTATATTGGAAGGGAACACCTTTCAACTCAAGATCCATTAGATCATCCTCATGATAGGAAGGAGAACATGATTTTGGGGCTGCCATAAGAGGATAATCATCTGCTCCATCTTGAACATCTCCTATAGAGTCTTATTTTTTGTAGGAAAAGGGAAGACTCCATGCTCACTGTTATGATAACTATCACATCCCTTTGGTGATGAAAAGGACATAAAATCCTAAGAGAGTCCATTCTCCATTTGTTCATCCATTATTGTATCAAGAAAGAAGTAGGATTTTTTTATTTACTTCATTCCATCATTGTGAATTTGTGTATCAATTGAAGATTCAAAATTGGAAAGAAAACTATCCATGATTACCTCAAAGACATTATCAAAAAAGTCGAGTTTGGTATAGAGGATTGATTTATTGAACATCCTCATGGTTAGTGGAGTATTAAGTAAAAAATTGGATCAATTGACATGGAATAAGAATCTTCATCTCTCGTATCCATTGTTTCTCTAATGGGTTGTGCATCGAGCAAAAATGAATTTATGAATGGAGGTTCAACTATCATGATTTATTCATCATCCTCTAAGGTTCGATTTTAATTTCATTGAAAGTTTCAAGGACAAATAATTCATCATAAGTGCACAAGAATCTTTTAGGAATAAACACCTCATAATACGAACAATCATCAAGATATTATTTTGAAAGATGAGTTTCTTATTTTCACCATTATGAAGTGCTTCAAGATGCTCATATATTTCTTACATAGCCTCAACATAATTTAGAATTTCAAGGTTGATTTAGGGATCAAAATTTCCTTCTACAATTTTCAAAATTATTTACACAAACTTTCCTTTCAGAACTATAATTTCCTCATTTTTGTGTGCAATAAAATCATCTAGAGGAAGGGAGAAAAAAATACAATGCTTTGATTTATTTAGTCAATTGCATGAATTCAAAAACATTTCCTTCAGGATATTATTCCTCTTCATTCTTTTCATATAGATTCTTGTATCTCTTCTAGATATTTTTTAGGCTCTTGGATTCGTGATCATCAATAGGTGCAAGTCCCATTTTATCTCCTTTAGCAACAATCCACTTGAATGAATCCGTCAAGACTTGATGACAAGTTCTTCACATAAAACTATTTTCTTCATTCTAAATATTATTTTCATGAAAACTACAAAAATTCCACTAACTTTTTTTTCCCTTGGTGATTGCAGATTTTTCTTTGAAGTAAGAGGCCTCCTCACTGTAGCAAAATATTTGATTTTTCAAGAGATGGTCCAAAATGATGCGATGATAAAAAATTTACAGATCAAGGTTGTCATCTTCTTCTTTATATTTATTTTCTCTAATTGTTGTCAAACACCAATCTCAAAACTTCCTCATTGTGATGTGGGAAATGAATGTGACATGAATTCATTCCCGTGAGTCACCTTGAAAATATTATTTTCTTTTAAGCCTAATTTTTTATTTTGGAATATATGATTTTTTGTATTTTTCAGAGATCTTTTATGGGTGCCGATGGAAAATCTCTCCACATCGGAGTCGCCATAAACTGTTTGTGAAATAATTTTGTGTGTTACAAATTATTTATTTCCACCAATAGTCATGGGGCTAAGACCTTCCTTTTTGTGTATGGGGAGGCTCCCATTATTGAATCTAAACTATTCTAATTTGGTGGGGATTCCAATAGGTTAGGGATCACACATGAAACATTTATTGAACTTGTGGAAAAGTGCTTGTACAAAGTACAAGGAGGAATTTTCAACAATGAGGGGTAAATGAGAGAAATTGGGAAAGAGAGGGTTATTTTTGTGAGTAAGCACTAACAAAGTTCAAAAAAAATAACTAGAGTAGGTCCACATTCAATTAGAGGAAAACAACAATGTAAGCAATTAGCAATACTAACAAACTAGAGACACACAATTATTTAGATTCATCAATCAAGGACACCAAGTTCCTTCTTGGTTAATCAAAATCACTATGCTTGAAAAGTTGCATAATAGAGAAAATAGAGTAAATCATAAGAAAAAGAAATGGAATAAATACATTTGTTATTTCTTGTGTAGTGGTGATACAAAGCTTCATAACCTACAACAATCCACAATTGTTATAGAAAAACTAACTTTCAAGCTCTTTTGGAATGGAGAATCCATTCCAATTTATATCACTACAAATTATCTTCTCATCTACCTCCCACATGACCTTTTGATTGTCCTTAGAAGAGAATAATTAAGTACCTATCTTATAATTTGAGAGAGTACTTTTACATTTTACAAATATTTTATTGGCGCTCAAATGAATAGGATAAAATGGAAAAAGTACATTCTCAATTGAAAATTAGAGTGGAGAGTGAAAGAGAGAATAGATAAAGAGAAGGGGTTAACTAAAGAATAAATTTATGATTTGAGGTAAGGTGATGTCACATCCCATTTTTCATTCCATTTTGAGGTTAAATGAGTTATGGTTTGATAAACGCCTGTGAAAGCAACCGACGAGTGTAGATATGAGGCTTCATATGGAGTTATAAATATGCACATACTTTTGCAAGGAAGTATGTAAGTATGCGTAGGTGCATATCTAATGTTACACATACACTCATCACCTTGCGATGACAGAATATTTATTGATTCGCAACTCATTCTTGTTGTGCTTGTTGGTATGATTATTCTTCATCTTGTTGTATGTGAGTAGTTTTATACTAGGTGATATACATGTTCATTGTAGTACTTTCTTGTTAGAAAGTTCTCTAACTTGTTGGTTGTCTGTGATGATTTCGATGTTTGAACATATCACTTGGTGTTACGCCTATTATTGATTTATAGCATATTTTACTTGCTAGAAAACATGATCTACAATTATGATGTAATATACATAACAATGAAGTAACAATCTGTTATGTGGAAATAAAAAATGATAGAATTTACTAACTTATTTTGACTTTGTGATGATCATTGATCATACAACTATGAGAGGATCCCACTTAGATCGGGAAAAGTTAATAATGTTTTAATCAAGGTAAAAATGAAGGTTGGTATAATGATATTGTCTTATCGTCATGGTTACCTAATTATGCTGCCATGATTGGAATATTCATGTGAATTGTGGAATATGATGGCTATACATATTTTCATGCTTTATAGTAGAAAAAATTACTTCATTAATCTTCATGATGATTTAGTTGTTGATTGTGTCATAATAAAATATTATATTGTCAAACAATGATATGAAGGTTAAGATAGTTATTTCCATAAGGTTTTTATTGTGTATTGTTGATAATATCATCATGATTGCTAGATAGAATTGGACTCTAAATTTCGAATGAAACAGGTTGAATAATAACGCTATTGTTAAGGCCAAGATGGATGGAAAGGTAAATATCTCTACATGAAATTATAATCCTAAGCTTAGGGCAAGAATATTAAGGTATAATATAGGAGTTAAACAAGCTATGGTATTAGGCTCATATTTTTGTTAATCTTTGCTCACTTTTGGCCTTGACTATGTGAAAAAGGTTTATGTTTTATTATCTTACGTTGGAAGGGGCTAATGAGCTTGATCACCATCGATCCAAACCTAATAAGATGTGGAAAACTATACAAAATCCTATAGTGGGATAAGATAAGGATTGTTGAGTTGTGGAGATCAATTACTTCAGATTAGCATGTAATATGAAACTTGCTGGAAAACACAGTAACCAAAATTGATTATGGAGGGACCAGAATCCTTCACCTATGACCAAAGCATCGGTTAGGCAAGGAGGCTGGCATTGGTTAGGGCTAACCTAAGTATCGGTTACTCGTGCGAGAGTGTTTTATTTAATTAGATCTATTTTTAGTATTAAAGTAGATCTATTGATTTTAATTGTATGGCTAAGTTTTCTTAAGTTTTTATATGCCTATATAAGTATGAAATATAGGGTTTAAAAGAAAGAATTAAGAAGAACTTGCAAACTTTTATGATTATTGTGAGAATAATTGTGAGAGAGAGAATTCTTGGAGGAGAAGTAAAATCTTGGGTGAAAGACAATACTATACATATGAAAGGTGTGGAAGATTGTAAATCTTCATTATATATCTTATGAAAGCTTTGGATAATATATTGGCTTGTTTCTTGGTGGACATAGCCCATCTTGGGTGAACCCCATTAAATATGGTGTTGATTTATATTTCTTGTTATGCATATTTCTTCGGTATAATATTCATTTTTATTTGCATATATGCTTAGATCTGATGTATTATCTATACAATTGGTGTGCTAACCCTAAAAACTAGTATTTGAGATTTGTTTGAGGGTTTTGTGTGTTGTGATTTACTCATAGAGGGTTTTCTAATTGAGTGGGAGCTACAACAATGGCGAAGAAAAAAAATACAAGGTAGAGAAGTTTGACTGCCGAAATTATCAATTATGGAAGATACAAATTGAGGATTATCTCTATCAAAGTTATTTTTATTTACTTGTTGGATGATAAGCCTAGACCTACAAAGATGGTGATGAAGAATTCAATATTCTTGTGAGAAAGGCTTTGGGATCTATAAGATTGAGCCTAACAGCATTCATGGCTTCTAATATTATAAAAGTGACTTCTACGGTAGGGTTAATAAAATCTCTTACTAATTTATATGAAAAACCTAGTGCTTCAAATAAATTTTATTTGATGAAGAAACTATTTAGTTCTAAGATGCATGAACATGGATCTACATCTAGTCATTTGAATGATTTTAGATCTATTGTAAATCAGTTGATATATCATTTGATGATGAAGTGAAATCACTTTTATTCTTATGTTCTTTTCTTGATAGTTGGGATAACGTTGCAATGATTATTATTAATACATCATCTGCTAATAATATTTTGAAGTTTGATGATGTGGTTAGTATAATCTTGAATGAATAAATTCGTAGGAAGAGTACAAAGGAATCATCATCTAGGAATGCTTTGAATGTAGAAAGCAAGGGCAGGAAGAAGGAGAGATCCAAGAGTAAGAGTAATGGGAAATCAATATCAAGAAATATCAGATCTAAATCTAGAGGTAAGGTAATTACTTATTGGAAATGTGCAAACAAAGGACATGCAAAGAAAGATTATTGGTCAAAGGATAAAGAGAACCAACAACCAGAGAAAGGTAAAGAAGTTAATCTTGTTGCAACAGAGGTAATACAAGATGATCTTATTCTTTCTTTAGAGCATATAATTGAATCATGGGTTTTATATTCAAGAGCTTCTTTCCATGCAACCCCTAATAAGGGTTATTTTAGAAATTATGTCTAGGAAATTTTGGGAATGTTTATTTGGGTGATGATGAACCTTGAAGTATTACTCAGTAGCCGGAACTTCATCTAAAATTACATAATGGAAATACATGGGTATTGAAAGATTTGAGGAATGTGCCAAGCCTTGGGATGAATCTTATTTCTACATGGTAATTAGGTGAATCTAGTTGCGTGGTTACATTTACAAGAGACTCTTGGAAAGTGACCAAGGGTTTTTTTGTGGCAAGAGGTGAGAAGGTGGGAACGTTATATTTGTATATCTATGTTATTGATTCCTTTTCTACATTATCTATTTTATATTTAGATGCATGCATGTGGCATAATTGATTGGGCCATATGATTTAAAAGGGAATGTAGATCTTAAAGGATAAGGGTAAGTTATCGATTTGAAATATTTAGATCTTGAATTTTGTGAGCATTGTGTCTTTAGAAAGAAAAAGAGAGTGAGATTTCTCAAAGTTGGGGAAACTAAGAAGGACAAGAAATTGGAGCTTGTACACTCATATGTGTGGAGACCAGCTCAGGTAGATTGTCATGGAGAATCCCATTATTATTTTACTTTCATTGATGATGTTATAAGAAAGGTGTGGTTTTATTTTATTAAACGTAAATATGATGTTTTTGAGACTTTTAAAAGATGGAAAGCCCTTGTTAAGAATGAATCAAATTCAAAGTTAAAGTGCCTTACATCCGACAATGGTGATGAATAATATAGCAAGGCTTTCAATTATTATTGTTTAGTGAATGTGATATGTAGAAAAATAACGAGTTCTAAGAACACCATAGGAGAATGGTGTCGCATAAAGAATTAACAAAACAATCATAGAACATGCTAGAAGTATGAGAATACATTCTAGATTGCCTTTGGAGTTTTGGGAAAAAGAAGTTGATATATCAATTTATTTGATTAACTGTGGACCTTCAAGTTCACTAGATGGAGGAATACCAGAGGAGTCTTAGACCGAGAAAAGAGGTAGATCTTTATTGTCTTAAATTTTTGGTTCGAGAATATTTTGTGCATATTGATAAGGAAAGTAGGAAAAAGTTGGAACTGAAAAATCCAAGAGATGAACTTTCATTGGTTATGAATCTGGTGATTTTGGATTTCATTTTTGGGATTTAGATAATTCTAAAATTATTAGGAGTCATGATATTGAATGGGATGAAAATAGAATGTACTGGGGATCACATTTTGGTACCCAAGGATGAACCAATTGAGAAGTTTGTGAATGAAAATGAACTCTTGGATTTAAAAGTAATATCGATAGGGTTACACAATAACTAGTGTCGGTTGACCCCGATCGACATCATCAACCAAAACCAGTATTGGTTACAAAAGAGAAGAAGCGGCGTCAATTACAGGTGACTAGCGTCATCATCTTTGACAAATTTGGATACAAATGTCTAGGAGATCCAGAATGAGCCTCTAGTACCCCAAACTCTTGTCATGCAAGGCCATAAAGGGTAAGTAAACCTCCGAGAAAGATTTACGCCTTCTCTATTTTATTTATTATTGGTGATAATGGTGAACCGAGATTTTTGAAGAAGCAATGCGGGATGAGACCTATGTCCAAAGTGGGAGAATGGCATGGATGAGGAGATGGAATCCTTGGAATAGAACTAGACTTGGGATTTGGTTAAGTTGTCAGCAGGTAAGAGGACATTGCAGAACAAGTGGGTTTATAGGATCAAGAAAGAAGAGGGTGGACATAAAAGGTACAAGGAAATGCTTGTAGTAAAGGGATTTACACAAAAAGTAGGTATTGAATTTGGTGAAATATTTTCTCTTGTTGTTAAGATGACTTCTATTCATACTGTATTGAGTTTAGTTGCAATACATGATTTACATTTAGAGAAATTAGAGGTGAAGATGGATTTTCTTCATAGTAATTTCGATGAAGAGATTTATATGCGTAGCCGTTTGGGTATGAAGTCAAGGGTAAGGAAAAATTAGTGTGCGAGGTTAAAAAAGAGCTTATATGGGATCAAACAAGCTCTAAGGAAATGGTACATGAGGTTTGATAGTTTTATGCATGAACATGGTTACTTGAGATGTGGATTTGACCATTGTGTTTATTTCAAGAAGTTTGAAAATGGGAGCTATATTATTTTTTTGTATGTGGATGATATGCTTATTGTAGGATCTAGTATGCGGGACATTGGTGAGCTTAAGGAAAACTAGCTCACACATTTGCTATGAAGGATTTAGGAGCTTAAAAAGAATCCTTGACATGAAAATGCATAGAGATAGGAAGAACAAGAACTTATATTTATCTCGGGAGGATTATATCTATAGGTTGTTAGAAAGGTTCAAGATGCAGAATGTAAAACCTATCAAGTAAACCTATGGCTTAATACTTCAAATTGAGAAAATACAAAGTGTCCATCACATGAGGAGTTAAAATACATGACACAAGTGCCATATACTTCAGCGGTTGGGAGTCTTGTGTATGTTATGGTTTGTACCAAACCGGATATTGTACAGAAGTGGGAGTTGTGAGTAGATATATGGCCAATATAGGTAAAGAACATTGGAAAGTAGTCTAATGGATACTCGGATGTTTGAAAGGGACATATAACATGTAGTTTTGTTATGGAGGTTTGGATATTTCATTATGTGGCTTTGTTGATTCGAATATGGATGGAGATCTGGATGGTATAAGGATCACTATTGGATATACTTTCAAAGTAGGTGGGACAAAAATTATCTGGATTTTGAGATTGCAGAAGGTTGTGGATTTGTCTACTATAGAGGCAGAGTATGTTGTAGCTACAGAGGCTAGAAAGGAGATGATATGGATGAGTAGGTTCATAAAAGAGTTGGGAAAGGAGAAATATGATTGCAAACTGTTCAGTGATATTCAGAGTGTAATTCATTTGGCAAATAACTCATCATTTCATTCAAGAACGAAACACATTCAGTTGAGGTATCACTTCATATGGAAGGTATTGGAGGATGGGAAGTTGAATCTAGAAAAGATTCATATGAGTGAGAACCTTGTGGATATGCTAACAAATTCATTAGCAAATGATAAGTTGGAGCTACACTCCACTTCTGTTGGTCTTCGAGTTTGAGAATTTAAGAGAAAGAAACAAAGCTAAGGAAGAATCCAATAATGACGTTGTATAGGTATAGTGCACAAATTAATCTCCAAGTGAGATGTTGTTGAGTTATAGAGCTGAATTACTTCGGATTAGCATGCAATATGAAACTTTCTGGAAAACACAGAATCGACATCGAGTTATGGAGGGACCGAAATCCGTCACCTATGGTAGGATCGGTAAAGAAAGGAGGAAGCTGGCATCATTTAGAGCTAAGCTGGTGTTGGTTAGCTATGCGGGAGTGTTATATTTAACTTTCGGGAATTAGATATATTTTTAGTATTAAATCAAATCTATTGATTGTAATTTCATGGCTAAGTGCCCTAATTTTTTATATGCCTATATAAGCATGAAATCTATGGTCTAAAACCAAGAATTAAGAACTTGTAAAAATTGATGATTATTGTGAGAATAATTGTGAGAGAGAGAATTCTTGGAGAAGAAGTAAAAGCTTGGGTGAAAAAGACAATATTGTCCATCGAGAGGTGTGGAAGATTGTAAATCTTCATTGTATATCTTATGAAAGCTTTGGATAATATATTGGCTTGTTTCTTGGTGTACAAAGCCCACAATGGGTGAACCACGTTAAATATGGTGTTGATTTATATTTCTTATTATGTATATTTCTTCCGGTAGAATATCCATTTTTATTTGCATGTATGTGTAGATCGATGATTATTTGTACAACCGATGTGCTAACCCCAACAAGGATGATGATCCTAGTGATCACCAAACCCAAGGAGGTTATTATTAAATTGAATTAAATGAGTAAGGTGACCATGAAAATGAGGAAATGACTAAGTTAGAGGCATGGTTATGTCATTTCTAATCAAATAGTAGGGATATATTCACGAACTACGGTGTGTAGCTAAATTTGATTTGGCATGAGTTTAAGTGATGGTTTTGGAGGGAACTAAATTGTGTCCTTCCATGCATTAATGACATTAAACCTGCCCCATAGATCTCGAGAGGAGAAAAAACAATTTTTGAGGAATACATCAAGTTGTTGGGTGTTTTGATATTTTTCATTTTCATTTTCATTTTTTTAGAGCTCGCATGGTATGGAGCCTTTACCTATTTTGGTGTTCATTGTCTATTCTATGAATTTTTGTATGCATATTTCCAATTATTGGTGATAGATTATTAGGAAACATTGTTGACTATTATCATTAAATAAAGATGGAAATAGTTTGGGGTTTTCTCTTACTCTTTGTGATTAAAAGGTGAATCGGACTCAAGCTTTTTGGAAGAAGTTGGAAAAGAAATAAAGGTTTTAGGCTTCAATCTTCAAGCATGAATTTTTCTATTTCCTTCCTAATAGCTTATTTATTTAAAATTTACATGAAATGTGTTTCTACAATAATGTAGGTTTTGAACTAAGTTTTAATTATGAGAATGTTACTAGGTTTTGTTTGTTTTTACTGTGTTGAAATTTGTAGAGGAATGTGTATTTAGAGGGTTACTGTGATGATTGGAAACATTTTTTTGTTATTTTATTGTCTTGTCACACACCCTTCTTCTAGGTATCTATAATTTTTAGTTGAATGAATATTCTGCTCAAATCAGGTTATACCCTATTTCCTATAGAATGATATGATTGTAATATCACTATTGATTATAAGCGTTGTAATCATGTCTTAAAAAAATTGGTAAGTCCTTCCGATTTTTGTTTTGTGAAATCTATATGGGGATGACTAAGTTGTATCTATTCATTGTGGCCATTTTCTCTAAAACACACTTGGATTTTATGTGTTCTAGTTATTTAAAATGAATAACTCTAGCTAGGAAGTCTTAATGCTAAATTCTTACCCGTACATCTTTGGAACCTCACCTTTGTGCTCATCAATTTTTTTGAGTTCAAAACCTCAAGGTCTCATTAGCAAAATATTTCTTGTTTTATTTATGAAATCTTTGTTGAGTATTGTTACATTAGCAAGCTCTTTGTATGTATTGTTGGCTCAAAATCATGGATAGATCCTCGGAGAACTCAAAATTATTATGTTACGGTTTTAGTTTGACATTAAAAATTATCTTGTATTAAATAAACAAAGGTGATATCAAGGGAATTCATGGGTCTATGTTATGTTATCCTCTCGCAGTATCGAGTCGGTAACTACATAATAGTTTTGTGGTATTTGTAATGTTTTAGGGTAATTCATAGGTGCATCTTATGGCCTTCGAGGAAATTAAGGTAACAATATTATCTTAACTTTAACAAATATCAATTGTATTCATTGTAGTAAATATATTCTCTACCTTTGATTGTAGTTTAAATTGCAAACAATACCTTGTTGAAAGGTTGACATTTGTGTTTGGAATAATACTTAGAGATAAGGAATCATATTTTAGTTTTATTCTTGACCTTATCATAATAACTTTTTGTAAGCTCACCTTATTATAAGGTAGATCAATTCTTGTCAAATTCCAGGGAAGATAAGGACACTCTTAGTAGTATTTTTATCTCGGCTTAAGGAAAAGTAACGGTTTTCTTTAATGGAATTATGCATGCCGAGTAAGGAAAGATGAATATAATTTGTGTCTAAATTATATAATTTTGATACATATAGGTTGTGTTTATATATATATATATATATATATATATATATATATATATATATATATATATATATATATATTAAAGGTGATGTGTTGAGGATGAATGGGTTTTAATTATGTGTTGTTATAAAATTTTGTCTTTTGTGATTTTTCCATTAAGGCACTTTGAATAGTAGGTAGTGAACATCTCATTGTGGATGCAAACTAAATAATTTCAATGATATACTAAATTGATTCTTTGTACTCTTATGTTTGATAATATGATTTTAATATTGTTTTATTTCATTTATTCAAATATTATCTTTGGCATAACTGTTAAGTGAGAAAAAGAACCCTTCATGTCGGTTGTGTAGAGCTAAGGTTCCATTATTAAACAATGCAAGTTTGAAAGGGTATTTGAGATGATTAAAGGAGACATAATATGACTTGCATAATTTTACTGTGCCTATTAATGAGAATGAAAAGAATGTACTATCTTTTGATTTAAAAGAGAAACATCTCTTGGTGATATATTTAATAAATACTATTGATCTGATATTTTTATATAATTATCTTGGATAGTATCTTATTCAACTATGTAACAAGTCTTAACTCGGAAGATGCCAATTAATGAAATGATCATAAAGATTGTGCTTTAATTTTTCAAACTAACGATACCTATTATTTTTCACTATGAATTGATATTGAAATAACAATATTATTGTTATGATATCTCTATAAACATATGGATTGATGATATAATATTTTGATAAGGCTAAAAGTCATATTATATCACTTATTAACAACAAAGTGTACATTATAAAATATTGTTATTGTGTTATCGGACTATGAAAAAAATGTGGTTGTTTAATACTGAAAATAATAAGTTAACTCGAGAATTATATGTATTAAGACTTATCTGTGAATTAAATTTAATAAGAATGATTATCAAGTGGTATAATATTTTATTATATTCGCATTCAAATTAAACTAATCAATAGTTGTGATCCGATTTAGTTACCAATCAAGGTAAGATAGGTGCATGGTTAAGAATTGACTCATGGAGTTCATTGGGTCCCTATAACATGATTTGAACTACTTCACGAGACCTAGTTAACCTATCCATTGAATGAAATGTTACTTTGTCACATGTTGAATAAAATAAAATGGTTAACCGAACTTAATAACTACAACATGAAAAGAATTTAGATAGCTAAATTAAGTGATATGGTGAAATAAAATTTCCTAATGACGAATGTTCCATCACAGAACTGAGCATGGAAAACATGTCTATGAACCTTTATCCAAAGTAGTGTAAGTTGTTGATTACACTGTCCTAATTTCACCAAGTTTTAAAGGTGTAGGATACTAGATGGGACCTAATTGATTGATTTCTAGGAATACACTTAGAAAACATCACTTGATTATCAATTCCTATAAAAGGAAACCAATAGTATACCTTGTATACACACTCGTAAAGAGTAATCTATGGGAGATTGGTTACTAACTAACACATACAATTGCACATGGTTTTTGATTGTTGTCGGATGGATTGAATTTAAGATTTATGATGGATTTAAATGTTGTATTTAAATCAGTGAAGTATGAAGTTAATGTAAAAAAATCCCTAGTTGAGAAGCGTAATAAAGACGTGTTACATTTTGGTATCAAAGCTGAAGGTTGTAGCTCTTAGAAAAATTGGCTCCTTATGCTAATTGAATATTTTGATTTTTTAACGAAAACAGTTAATAAATGGAGTATGAACCATGGAGAACCAACCAAACCAAATTATGCTTTAGGTTTGGTGGTAAATAAGTTCGATAACACTATAACAGTCCTTCATGACACAAAACTAGAAGGATGATGGGAATAACTGGTAAAGTGTGAACATGATCAAGTAAAGGTAAACAACTTGAATTGATTGACAACAATCAGCAGAGGCTTGTTCAATTGTTGAACTATCTTGATGACATATTTTGGAACTTGAATCCAACATGAAATAAAACCCACAAAGGGTAGATGAAGTAGATATGAGAGGAATATTTGTTAAACAAACAGTAATTTAAAAGGACAATCAAAGTTAGAATGAAATATGTAATAAATTCCAACTCAAAAAGAGAAAAATTATACAACAGTGTTATCTCTTCTCCACCTGAAAATTTAGGAAAAGTGGTGGAAATGATGTGGACACAAATGTAGACTATTAGAATGAGTACAACAAGAAATACTTGTTGCGATTTCAAGCAAGCGTAAAGAGAACAACGTTGCGGTGACTAATAAGCTAAGATGAAGGAATAATCTTTCCTAATGTGAAATTAGGTAATTTAAGTATAGATTCCTATTGTTGTTTTAGTTTGATATAAATACGATTGAAATCTTGGTATCTAGTGACTAGCTTAAATTAGAATTAGAAATCTAATTTATCTTTTGCATATGAAAAGAAATTGCAAATCTAAGTCTATCAATGGAACATTGACGTTGTCTAAGCTTCATTACGGAATTTTTAGTTATAAGTGAGTTCTTTAAAGGACTTAAGACATAGTGATTAGTATTGACTATTCTATGGAAGATAGAAAAAAGTACCTAGAAGCATGCGAAAACAACAAGCCTAAACGAAAAAGAAATGAACAGTTTGATGATTAAGTAATCATTGACAATAAATTTAGGATGATGATATCTGAAAGGTGAAAACTATGGATGAATTTGGATAAAACCAGCTAGAAAAAATATATCATTGGGTGAATTTCAAATAAAATTGGGAATTACACAAGGAAAAGGTATGGAAAAACAAGTGAGTAACGAAACAAAACAACTTAGGAAAACTTTTGGGAAATTGAAAACAATGTTTCCTTGTTGTTTTCAACGATATAAGGCTTTTTTTACTATCTATAATATATATTAAATAATATTTCATGTTACGAATAGTTGTTATGACAAATATTAGGTCTTATTTTTTACTATGTGACAATTTTTGCTGATTGGAAGGCTATTACAACCAATAAATTTGGTAATAGATAGACTGAAATATGGAAAATTGTTAGTTTTTGGATGAAAATGTTGATTTTTCTCCTTAGCTATTAGATATAATTATGTGTTTGATTATTTTGATTGCAATTAATGAGTAAAAATCATCAAGGATGATGATTCATTAAGGGGGAAGTATGTCATATCCCATTTTGTCATTTTTTTCAAGGAAAAATGAATTATGGTTTAATAAATGCTTGTGGAAGCAAGCTAACACGTGAAGATGTGAGGCTATATATGCGAGTTATACATACACATATACTTATGCAAGGAAGTATGTACATATGCATAGGTGAATTTCCAACATTTCACCTACACTCATCACCTTGCGATGTGATCGAGACTATTTATTGAGTCGTAACTCATTCTTGTTGTGCTTGTTGGTATGATTATTTTTCATCTCGTTGTATGCAATTATTTTTATACTAGGTGATATACTTATTCATTTTTGTACTTGATCGTTATAAATCACTCTAACTTGTTGGTTATATGTGATGATTTCAATGTTTGAACATATCACTTGGTGTTATACCTATTATTGATTTTATGGCATATTTTTATTTCTAGAAAAAATGGTCTACAATTATGATGAAATATACATAACTGTGAAGTATCATTTAGTTATGTGGAAAGAATAAATGATAGAAGTTACTAACTTCTTTTTATACTATGATGATCATTGATCATACATCTATGAAAAGGACCCCACTTGGCTAGGTAAAAGTTAAGCATGTTTTCATCAAGGTAAAAATGAAGGTTGGTATAATGATCTTATCTTATCATCATGTTTACATGATTATGTTGTCGTGATTGGAATATTCATGTGAAGTATGGAACATGATGGTTATGCATATTTTCATGTTTTATAGTAGCACAAATTAATTCATTAATCTTCATGGTCATTTTTTTGTTGACTTTGTCACAATAAAATATTTTATTATTGAATGACGATATGAAGGTTAAGATGGTTATTTCGTAAGGTTGCTATTGTGTGTTGCTGATAATATCATCATGGTAGCTAGATAGACTTAGACTCTAAATTTCAAATGAAACATGTTGAAGTATAACATATTGTTAAGGCCAAGATGGTTGGAAAGGTAAATATCTCTAAATGAAATTCTAATCCCATGTTTAGGACAGGAATATTAAGGTATAAGATGGGGTTACATAAGCTATGGTATTAGGACCATATTTTTGTTAATAGTGCTCACTTTGGGCCTTGGCTATGTGTATAAGGTTTATGTTTTATTATCTCCCAATGGTAGGGGATAACAAGCTTGATCACCATCGATATAAGCCTAATAAGATGTGGAAAAATATACTAAATACTTTATTGGAATAAGATAATGATGATGATCCTAGTGATCACCAACCCCAAGGAGGCTATTATTAAATTGAATTAAATGAGAAACCACCGACCATGTAAATAGGGAAATGGCTATGCTTTGGAGGAATGGTTATCTCATTGATAATTGAATGGTAAGGATCTATTCATGAACTAAGGTGTGTAGCTAAATATTATTGGCATGAGTTTAAGTAATGGTTTTGGAGGGAATCGCATTATGTCATTGCATGCATTAATGACATTAAAATTACCCCATAGACCTCGGGAGGAGCAGGAAACTTCTTGGGAAGACATCGATTTTTGGGTGTTGTTTTAATTAGTTTCATTTTCATGTTGATTGTTTTTCATGAGCTCTGCATGTTATGGATTCTTTTCCTATTTCAGTGTTCGTTGTCTATTTTGTGAACTATTGCATACATATTTCCAACTATTGGTGAGAGATTCTTGGGTAAAAATTTATGATTGCTATTAATAAATAAAAATGGAAATAGTTTGGGTTTTTCACTTACTCTGTGATTAAAAGGTGAATCTAGGCTCAAGCTTGTTGGAAGAAGTTGGAAAATAAAGAGAAAGGTTTGAGATTCAATCTTCAAGCATGAATTGTTTTATTTCCTTCCTAATGGATTATTCTATTTAATATTTGCATGAAATGAGCTTCGCTTATAATGTTGGGCTCAAACTAGGTTTTGTTTGTTGTGTTGAAATCTATGGAGGAATGTGTATTCGAGGGTTCTGTGATGACTAGAAACATTGTGTTTGTTATTTTATTGTCTTGTTTCAAACCCTTCTTCTAGGTCTCTATGAATTTTAATTTTTTTCTCAAATCGGGTTATACGTGATTTTTGTAGAATGATATGACTATAATGTCACTATTGATTATAAGCGTTGTTTTAATGTCTTAAAAAAATTGGGTAACTCCTTCCAATTTTTATTTTGTGAAATTTGTATGGGGAAAACTAAGTTATATTTGGTCGTTGTGGCCATTTTCTCTAAAACCCACTTGGATTTTATGTGTTATAGTTATTTCAAATGTGACTCAAATTTTAGCTAGTATTAATTCTTGTAAATGTTTACCAATACATCTCTAGAACCTCACCTTTGTGTTCATTGAGTTCTTTCAAGTTAAAAACCTTGAGGTATCGTTGGGAAAAAACATTTTCTTATTTTTTTATGAAATCCTTTTCGAGCATTGGTTTATTATCAAGTTGTTGTATGTCTTGTTGGCTCAAAATCATGGATAGATCATGGGATAACTCAAAATCATTATGTTACAATTTCAATCGACATTATCGGCTATACCGTATTAAATAAACAAAGGTGATATCCAGGGAATCCATGGGTATATGTTATGTTATCCTCTTTCATGGTGTCGACTTGGTAACTATGTAATAGTTTTATGGTCTTTGTAATGTTTTAGGGTAATTCATAGGTGCATCTTTTGGCCTTTGGAGAAATTAAGGTAACAATACTTACCTTAACTTTAACGAATATCAATGGTATTCATTGTAGTAAATATATTCTCTACCTTTGATTGTTGTTCAAATTTCTACCAGTACCTTTTTGAAAGGTTAATGTTTGTGTTTGGAATAATACTTAGAGATAAGGAATCATATTTCAATTTTTTTCTTGACCTTATCATAACAATTTGTTTGTAATATCACCTTATTGTAATGATTGATTCTTTGTCAAATTCCAAGGAAGATAAGGATTCTCTTAGTAGTATTTTTATCTCAGCTTAAGGAAAAGTAATAGTTACTTTAATGGAATTATTCATGCTAGGTAAGGAAAGATGGATATGATTTATGTCTAAATTATATAATGTTAATATATATAAGTTATGTTTAAATTATATAATTTTGATATATATATATATTAAATTAAAGGTGATGTGTTGAGGATGAATGGGTTTTAATTATAATATGTTTTTATAAATTGTGTCCTTTGCGATTTTTCCATTAAGGAACTTTAAAAAGTAGGTAGTGAACAACTCATTGTGGATGCAAAATTAATAATTTCAATGATATACTAAATTGATTCTCTCCAGTACTCTTGTGTTTGATAATATGATTTTAATATTTTTTTATTTCATTTATTCAAATATTATACTTGGCATAATCATTAAACGAGAAAAAGAACCCTTCATGCCATTTGTTGTAAAGTGACCATGTTTAAACAATGCAAGTTTGAAAGGATTTCGAGATGATTAAAGGCAAAAATATGACTTGCATGATTTTATTTTTCCTATTAATGAGAAACGAAAATAATGTACTATCTTTTTATTTAAAAGAAAAAAGTCTCTTGGTTATAGATATTTAATAAATGTTATTGATCCTTATATGTTTATATAACTATCTTGGATAGTCTCTTATTCAGCTATGTAACAAGTCTTAACTCGGAACAAATCAATTAATGAAATGATCATAAAGATTGTGCTTTAATTTTTGGAACTACTAATACCTATATTTTGTTCACTATGAATTGATATTGAAATAGTAATATTATTATTATGATATCTCTATAAACATATGGATTTTTGTTATAATCTTTCAATAAGGGTGAAAGTCATATTATATCACTTATGAAAGTGAAAGTGTACATTATAAAATATTGTTATTGTGTTATCGGACTATTAAAAAAATGTTGTTGTTTAGTAATGAAAATAATAAGTTAACCGAGAAGGATAACATGAAATTTAAAATAGATATGTATAAAGACTTATCTGTGAATTAAATTTAATAAGAATGATTATAAAGTGGTGTAATATTTTATTATATTCACATTCGAATCAAACTAGTCAATAGTTGTGATCTGATTTAGTTACCAATCAAGGGAAGATAGGTGCATGGTTAAGAATTGACTCTTGGAGTTCATTGGGTCCCTATAATGTGATTTGAACTACTTCACAAGACCTAGTTAACCTATCCATTGAATGAAATGTTACTTTGTCATAGTTGAATAAAATAAAATGGTTAACTGAACTTAATAACTTAAAAACTAAAAAAAATCTAGATAACTAAATTAAGTGATATGGTGAAAGAAAATTTCCTAATGATGAATGTTCCATCATGGAACCGAGCATGGAAAACATGTCTCTGAACCTTTTTCCAAAGTAGTGTAAGTTGATGATTACACTATCCTAATTTCACCAAGTTCTAAAGGTGTAGGATATTGGATGGGACTCAATTGCTTGATTTTGAGGTATACACTTAGAAAACATCACTTTATTATTAATGCCTATAAAAGGAAACCAATAGTATACTTTGTATGCACACTCGTAAAGAGTAATCTATGGGGTATTGGGCTACCAACCAACTGACCCATACAGTTGCACATGTTTTTTAACTATTATCGGATAGATTGAATTTAAGATTTATATTAGATGTAAATGTTGTTAATTTAAATCAGTTAAGCATGAAGTTAATACATACAAAAATCCCTAGTTGAGAAGCATAATAAAGATGTGTTATAGGTTATCACAATATATTTCTTCCGTAATATTCACCGATACTTTAGATTGTCGAATGAATGTTTAGGGACACTATTGTGAGATCTCCTGATGTGAGCCTAAGATTACTACAGGCATCACTCATGATGATTCCTTCTTGGTATCACAATGAAAATAAGGATCACTTTGTCACTCCTTAGGATTTAACAATTGACATTAGTGATCACAAACCATCTCCATGATGTACAAAAATCATGATGTTTAACTTTCATTCACAAAAAAATACCTTCATATTACGAGATAGAGGTTATATTCGAATGAGATTCTTGAGATTTGGCCACTTTGGTCGAAATGGAATGAGATGATAGCAATGACCAAACCACAAGGTTTGAGGTTAGTGTTTAGAAACAATACCAATTACATGGAACTGATGAAATAGATATGATTTTTCATTGAACAGAGATCATATCTTTTGCCCTTTTTAGCTCTAGAGAAGCCTTGAATGAGATTAACTCATACACCTCTTGTGTATATATTTCTCATGGAAGTAGGTGAAGTTTTATTAATATAAATATTGATCCCAAATGATAATGAATATTGTGTTATTTTCCTACACATTACAATGAAGCACTACAAAATCCACCTCTACTAACATGTAAGATGTAATCTCCTTATCGAGCATGAATCAAGTGTTTAGAAACATTTAGGTATGCATTGCACCGAGATTCCTCACTCACTAGGAATCCTTTTCATCATGCTTATGATGACCATCCTCTTAATGGATTTAAGTTGAAATATCTTGAGCCTCCTCAACTTATTTTCTATCCTTACAATGTTCCTGACTTTCACCTATTTCACCTCAAGTATGCCCTGTCTTACTCCTTGACATAATTATGATTAGAATAATGCTTTAGGATCCTTATGGAGGGTTTATTTCCTTATTTTAGCTATACAGCCACCTTACAACCCTATGGATATTGAAAACATTAGTGAGATGAATGAAAATGAAGCCAATCGCAACTTTCTATACTAAAAACTAAAACTTTTTATGTTTTGCTAGTGTGACCAAGACTTGCTATTTTAGGAAAACTTTACTTTTTGCTCAAATTTGGTCTTCTAAGGTTCCTATCAAATTCTTGATGATGTTTTATAATTTTTAACAACTTTATATTTTTAGTAAGTTGTTTTTTCTAAACCTACTATTTTTTGAAAAATACCTATTTTACATTTCTTATTCCCCCACTGTTTCAAGATGTCTTGAGTGATAGGAGCTTGAAAAATTGAAGGACTTACTATTTTAGCATTTTAGTGTATATATCATATTCTATTTTTATTAACTAGACAAACTGGTGTCAGTTTTCAATAAAAACACCATTTTTGGATTTGGCTCTTCGCTTGGGTCTTGTGCTCCAATTTTCATCATGATCTACGACCTGAAAATCTTGAAAATCGAAAGGAAAATTTTGGGATGGAGGATTTTAGGTCATATTTTGTGTGATGGAATCCATTAATGGATTCTTGAAGCTTTATTTATCACAAGGGATCTTGGGAGGATAGAAATCAATTAAAACATTGGTTCAATTAGTTTTCAAGATGAGAAATCATGGAAAAGATTTTTTTGCAGTAATGGATGATCTAGAATGTTTTGAATAGAATATATGTTTTGCTAATATGTCACTTGAATATTTTTCATGTGGAAAATGGAGGATTAGTGTAAAATTCAAAAAAATCACTTAAAAATGGGTTTTGCTTTGTTTTCATGACCTCCTGTTAACTCCATCTTGACCGTGAGTGAAAGGAAGTTGTGTATGGATCAAACCAAGGTTATATGGCTTGCTCTTGGGAAATTTTTTGTGTCCCATATTTCCCCTTTGAAAATGGACAAGATGGACATGAAAATTTCTTTGATCCACATGTTGAAAATTTTCATCTTGTAGTTCATTGTGAGGGAGATGGAGAAATCTTGCTTGAGCACTTAGAAGCCTAGTCTAGGTTGCATTCAAGGAAATTTAGAAGGGGATGATCTAGTGTTAATTTTTTTCCCTATGTCCCCTTGGTGAAATGGAAAAGAGGGACACAAAAATTTTCTTTGAGAAAGATTGTTCCACTTGTCATCATTTGGTGTAGTCTTGGGAAGAGCGGCTTAGCTTGTGTAAGCTCTCTACCGGGATGATGGTGATCACATGGTGGACTAGAGCTGAGATGAGGAAAATTTTGTGTCCCCTATATCTCCTTATGAACTGGAAAAGAGGGACACAAAATTTCTCCATTGATCAAGAATCTAACATTTTCACTTCAAAATTTGGCTAAGTACGAGAAGCACACATGCACAAGAGAGAACTTGAAGACACAACTCCGAGAGCTCCAGATGGTATTTTTATATGTAATTTTATATTATTTTGACTCCCAAAACCATTGCAAGATCAACAAAATGGGTTTAAAACTTCAATTCTTCCTTAAACTACAAACAAGGGCTCATTTTTCTTTGGGATAGTAAGGAGTGTATGAAAATAATGATCTTCCTTAAGAAGAGCCTCAAGTATTGGAAAAATTTGATGATTCCAAAATGTATTTATTATTTCATATTTCTAATTCCTATTTTATTTCCTCCTAAATCCTTATAGAGCTCCCAGAATCATCCATTGAATTTCAGGTTCCAATTTTGACCACTTACTCCTTACACGAAAACTCATTGTTACATAGTTTGTCCCTAAACCTCTAAATATTCCTAAATCACTTCCATGTATCCCATATCTAATCTTCAAAACTCCCATGTTGGTTGTGTCCACCAATGTGAAAAATCCTAAAAATAGGCCTTTTTAGGCCTCTAGAGCAATTCCTTCTGAATGGTTTTGAATGAATCTATGAATCACCTCCCTACACATGAAAAACACTTTAAAATCACATTATCACATTCCTCTTATCCATTATGAGGGTAACATAGTAACTGAGTTGGATGGAGGACAAGTTTACATTGACCGAGAGAGGGATTTTCAAATGAGGACTAAGTTGTCATGACCAAAATTTTGAATTTTTCTTACAAACTTTTTTCATGAAAACAAGTAACAAGAAATATCTATCACGTAAGAAATAAACAAGTGTAAAAAATAGTGAAATAAGAGTGACTTAGATTGTATATGAAGATCTAGACTAATTTTGGGCCAAAAATTGAGTAGACAATGTTAGATTTGGACTAGATATGTTTTGTCTAGAAAAATAGGATCTAAAACTCCTTTGAATAGGACCACCTAGATAAGGGCAGGACCACCTAAGTGGTGGTGTTTGAAATGAGTGATGGTGTCCTAGAAAATGCTTTGGTTATTTTCTTCTCGGGGTCTAAAGTTGTCTTCTTCCTTTTTCTATTTTTCGCATCCACTTCACTATAGGGTTTCACCGCTACACCCGAACCTACAAAACAAACCCTAACTACATACACAAGGCTCAAGAAAACATTATATGAAATAAATAATTCATATTTTTGACTTATAATGACCTCAACAATCACCCTAATGTGGTTGTCACTGAATTTTACATTACATTTCAAGCTCTATGTAGTTCATGTGTGTGTGTGTGTGTATTATTGAATCATGTTCCTTGAAGTTGGGTTTCGCTTTTACTAGTCACACCAAGATAGTGGTATATAACTAATTTTCCCCAAAGATGATTGTGTGAGTTGGAATTCAGAAATAGTCCCTCATATGAAGTGAATAATGCAACCCAAATGTAATCCTTGAATATAGAAGAGGTATATATAATAATAGTGAGTAATTTGTGTATATTTATGATTCCTTTATCTGAATTTCATCATTAACAACCAAAAAGGATGGCCCAAAGTGATGGGTAGTAAATTAGAAAATATATCAAAAGATGTGGCATTTCAAATTTGAGAAAAGGAGGGAAAATGAAAGAACTATCTCAAGGGGACAATAACGCCTAGGTGCTCATGTCCTTAATGGGAGGTAGTGTCCAAGATGCTCGAGAGGATAAAATAAAAATACATAGTTGGGTCACATGTTTTCTAAATGTTCGTGCAAGAAAATTGGTTATTGTAGAAAAGTAAATTCTAAGAGTATCAACGGGATAAAGTAATGTAAAATTAAAACAAGTGTTGTTAATGCCTAGTTTTCTTACTTAGGAATCATGCATATAATAACATACTTAGAGGCATGATGTAAGTAGTAAGTGTATGATTTTGTATCTACATTTTCCCCACTTTATGCTAGTGAATGAATATTTGGTAGCATAAAGTAGATAGGAAGATCATACCATGTGGAGAGATGAAAGGACTTATAAGCTGATAACATGTTGAATGAGGGTTGTAATTAATATCATGTCAAATGGAGATTATATAATATGTCGAGGATCATAGGGGTGACCTCATGTGCATAGTAGAAATGATGCATGCATTTTTTTCATTGAATATTTCATTTTCATGAGAATATTGTGCTTGATATTTCTTCTTATTCCATTTGTGTGTTACCTTTTATTGGAGTAAGGTCAGATATGCAAAAGAATATAAGTGTAGTCAATGCTCATGATAAATAAAATTTAACTTTAACTTAGTAAATGTGAAAATAGAAATGCATATTGAAAAAATAAGTGAATCAAGGATAAAATACACTGAATGCCGTGAAAGAAGAGATATAATTATTCCTATATGTTTTTTTCCTTGGAGATGGTTGGAATAATACTAAGGATTTAGGCATCCTTTCACAAAATTGAGGATTTAAGCATCTTATCACTAAACTAAGGATTTGAGCATCCTATCACTAAGGGAAGAGTATTAGGAGAGTTGTAGGATTTTCTCTCTAGTCATTAATGCTTCACCACGAGATAAGTTCCACTAGAGATGGTCACAAACCCAATGGAAATCAGTCATTGAAGAAACATTTTTCCATGCATATCGCTTTCCTACATATGTCTTAGGTTTCATTCCTTATTTGATCCCAAAAAAACATGATAATTAGTTTCATTGTCCAAAGTATGTAAATTTTCAATGATTTTGTTCATTTTGTTCCTGATAATAACCTATAAGTGAGTACTAGTTGTTGGATTTTAGAGAAACCTATTGATCATGTATTGCACCTATTTTTTCCCCCAAGATAAAATGGTCTAGGTGGGACACTAGCGCCCATCATTCCTATCTGTATTGGGTGCTTCTATCTCTAGAACCTATTTTTATCTCTTGTTTATTATGATTTTATCATATGCCATTCTCGTGTATGGCCTCTAAACTACCGAGAGGGTGAAATAATAACCTGATGATTACCCTCTCTTGTTTATGTGTGTGAGATGAATCAAGGCAAGCATGGCCCAAACAATGAAAGTTGAAATGGATTTACACATATTAAATATAAATCCTACACTCAAAATACATAATTTATATGGTAACTACCATGACACATGCAAAACAATGGGAAAGGCTATAAAAATTGTTAGTCACAAGAAATCATGACATGATTTAATAAAAACTAGTCAAAACATGCAGTAACATGGAAAAAGACACAAGTAGCTGATTAAATACATGGGAAACCAATTAGGATGTCATAATACACTCGAAGCCTTCAATTCTATAGAATAAAATCATACAATCAAACATAGGGCATCGCTCACAAACATTGGCAATCAATAAATAAGCCCATAAAAGATACAATAAAATTAGAGAACCGTGGTTAGAAGTAAGCCTATGAGACAAGTTATACACATGAAGCACCTGTTAGTATGTTATAAAATTTGATAGTATGCCCAAATTTATACAACTGAAAAGAGGAATGATAGTAGTAGAAATTTCAATGATATAACTTAAATGTAAAGAAATAGGAAAGGTAGATGCCCCAGGATCCTTAGTGGGACTGGTAGAGAACACTTCCAACAATCATACATCATGTGATAACCTATAAGTTTCCTACATTCACCTCAATAGTACCATGTGAACGCACATATGTGTATGGAAAAATGATATAGTATACTATGAATCCAAGTCACATGATAAGTAATGTGCAATATATAATATGATAATCAAGAAAGGATACATCCAATCAAGATCTAGGATAATGTTTTTGTATCTTTGAAACTATTTTAATGCAATTATATGACTAGGAGAGGGAAGCAATTTTCCCCCTATGTATGTGTGTAAGGTGAGGTCCATGTAGGTAAGTGTGCCCTCAACAATCATGTTTGAACCTAGAATAAGAGTGCATCATCGGGTAGTGAGGGGAGTGATATGCCCCAAAGTGTGAATTCCATGGTGATATTTCTATAGAAAATGGTGATAACTACACAAAATTGACCCAAGTGATGCTAAATAAGACACATGTGATTTCACTAGAGTGCTACATTTTTCCTTTTGTGTTTCTTTATACTCTACAACTAGACGACAAGAAATGTGTAGTGTGTCCAATGAAATAGGGTCATCTACTTTAGTAATAGTTATATTATGTGGGTTTCTCTTAGATTGGGATTTTGGTGGTTCAAATTTGATTTCTATCTTTGTAGTGTTATGTGGCTTAGGTGAAATTGATAGTTCTTTAGGTTGCACAATAGTAGGATGTGATGTTGGGACTAAGGTTGGTACTTCCAAAGGAGGTATGTCATTTTTATGGCCTTCTTGAATAAGTGAATCTTGTATTATTGTAGAATTTGTAGCATTTGATATGGAATTATGTTCGTTATTCATAGATGAATTAGATTTAAGAACACATTGAGATTTTAAAATTTGAGATGAATGTGTAGTATAGAATTGTGTAGCAAATGAAATAAATTATCTACACTCAAGTTGTTGGATTTTACATTAAAGGCATAAAAATAATTGTCCGATGTCCATTAATTCCATGATAATTTTATAATGGTTGGCCTTTAAATCTTGTAATATGATACTGAGGATAGTAATGATTGGGTAACAAAGTGATTAACCGATGATTGAGTATCTCAAATAGGATATCATGTTGTTTAGCATGCTTGTCAAACCAAAGAGGTGTTTTATGTTGTAGGAATTTACCCTCACTTATAGCACATGAAACACATATATCATAATATATATAATTTTCCTTAGAAATATCATGATGCATAGTAAGATAACTAATATGTGCATTGGAATTATCTGGATGTGTTGTATTTAATCGAGAGACATAATAATTGTAACATTCATTTCTTGAAGTTTATCTTGAAAGTCATGGTGCAAAGATTGAATAGAATATAAGATAGCCTTATGGAATGTGTCATCATTACTAATAGGAGGATTTGAAATATGACTCAAAATTTTATTCACTTGGGAAGGTGTCATATTATCAGGGAGTTGTACTTGTTTCACTAGTTGTGTGAGAGTATCTCTACATGATGGGTGTTGTTTAAGTAAATGATACAAGGATACTTGAGAAGTAGTGTTATGGGCCATGATGGTAGAAAATAAAATGAGAGAGATAACCCCAACTTATATAGAAAAGTGTATATGGGACCAAAAATTAAGAGATCATGGGGATAAAACCCAAAGAGTGATGTTAGACAAAAAGTAACTGTCATCAAATGAATAAAATGACCATATCTCAAAATAGAATTTGAATTTTTCAAAACAAAAAGAGGTAATTTTAAATGTTATGAATTTAAACAAAAACCTCAAAGGTATTTATCCAAAATTGTATATTTTTCTAATTATTCCTTAATTAGAAAAATGTGTAATTTTGGATTTCCACAAATTAGGCCCAAAACTATGGAAAAAAAAAAGAGGTTTTTGTTAAAATGGAAAAATGAAAAATAACCTAAAAGGAAGTTTATAATAGAGTCATTATTTTTAAGATATGTAACAAAAGGTGATTTGAAAATTTCGAGCCCAAGAAAGTGACCCAAAGGGTAGGATGAAGTATGAAACCCTAGGAATTTTTTTCAGATCTGATTTATGGTAGGTGATAGATGAAAATCAAGTTTGGATATGAATATAAGATGTAGATATGAACCCTAATATAACTAGGGTTTGGGTTTGGAGCAGAAAGGATCCGTTAAAGAGCATGCAAGGGATCAGTTCACCAAATGATTTAACAAAAATTAAATCTTAATCAGAGGAATAAGATCAAATGAATATAATAGTAAAAATAAATAATAAAGTGTAAACAATAGTGAAATGAGAGTGACTTAGCTTGTATTCAAAGATTTGGACTAATTCAGGGCAAAGAGAAATTGAGTGGAACAAGATGGATCTAGACTAGATGTTGGACCCTAAAATATTGGCTAAGTACCAAGAGGCATGCACGCATAGGATCAATGAATAGAAGGGTGCTTAGGGAAAAGTGCACATGAAAAAGGGGTTTAAGAAGGGTTTAAGTGAAACCAAGATGTGCGTGGGAGGCATAACAAGGGTTTAAAGGACTTAGCCATATTTGGTATCATGGAGTCACTTGAGGAAAAATGTGAGGACCTGACTAGGCATGATAAGTGGATAAGGTGTCATCTTGGAACCTTGGAGGTCAAGAAAAGGATATTCTACATAGGGAATATTTCTTGAGACAACATTACAGTTAGTAGAAGGTTTGTAAAAAGGATAATCACTCACCAATGGAGGACCACATCGACACCGGCACGTGATCTAATTATAAGGGAAGTCGTGGCAAGTGGTAGATGATCCTATTTAAAGAGGTGTTTGGGACAAGAACAAAAACACACAGAGGGAGTGCAGAGAGAATGCATAGAGAATACAAATAAAGAGAAGGAGAGTAACAAAGTGCTAGAGAAATGGTAAGGGTTTAGAGTTCATTGTGCCATGGTTTAGAGTAATTAGTGCTAGAGGGTTGTAAGGGATACTATTAAGAATATGTATGTGTACCGGTGTCTGTAATAAGAGCTATAATGGGAAATTATGATTAGGATCTACGATAAGATTAGTTTGTAGGGTTTGATCTTTCTCATTTAATGTATATGGTCTGAGATGGCCCTTTTGAATGTAGTATGACTACGAGAGACTCTGTTAAATCAATATATATAGATCTATTATTTACATCTTTTTATGGGTGTAAACCCTCATATTATTTGGCTTATCATGATTCAAATCTAGTTTCTTGTGTTTCATGTAATGTTTATTTAGCTTTTTCATGCATCGATGTGTATATCTACTAGTTGTATCTTCTTCCTTTTAAAGTAAGTGAATGTGCTTTTGTTTCGTAAATAAATCCTCCATTAATGGTAGAAATATCTTACAAAGCTCACATAAAGGAGGGGCTTGGCGCTCGCGTGTGCCTCGGGTGAGCACCCGGCATATGCTTTGGATGATAGGCCAACACGCTTGGGGTTAGAAAGAAGTATTGAGGGTAAAATAATGACTACATCTTGGTTTCATTTCGGGACCTCTTTTGAAGATATTATGAGAGAAATGTGTGATGACAAAGTGCTTGACCTTGGATAGTGTCAAAGTGTGGCTCAAAAACATGGAGGATGAGTTTTCTTAGAGGTTCAATACTGGATCTGAGTTTGATGCATGAAAATGGGTGGAGGAGAACTTGTATCACGAACTCTATGAGACATTCTTCTGTTGTTTCCCAATAGAGTTTTATGAATGGCTATCAACATATGTATCAAGGATGAGTTGATATTATAGACCTCATGTTTGGACCCAGGAGGAATATCATCGATTGCATGCTGCTAATCTGGCATGGACCTGTGTTTCGATCACTGATGGAGTAGAGTGTTGACTAGTTATACCTTGGAATATGTTATTTCTACTTGTTCTTACCCAGGAGATTACAGAGTTTGACTAGTTAAGGGAGCCTATAAGATTGTTCTTGTGTGGTATTCCACTTTGGTTATAAATATCCTATTCATTACTTTGATTTTGGAAGCCATTCCCATGGTTGGCTAAATTCTTGCTAGACACAAGGCACAAAAGTTGGCATGGTAGAAGGATGACATACCTTGTAGCAGAAATGGAGAGAGAGGAGAGGAGGTTCAAGTATAATGAAGCTCGGGAGAGGGAGTCGAAATATAACATGAAGATGCAAGAGTGATGGATTTATGGAGGTAGACATTGTGGGAAGGATTTTAGGTTCACACGGAGGACATGGAACCAAAGCGCCCGAGCTTCCCCCTCTTAGAAAGTGAAGAAGAGAAACCCCATGGTTTCTGGAGAGAGCTTGTCATATAAAGAATAGAGAAGATCCGTAGGTGCGCATCTTAACCCATATGGCAACCAAACCCTTGTGCTTATTTTTCCATTCCTTGAGATAAATTTTGATAATCTAGTTGGTATCGAGTATTTGTAGTCAAGTGACACCTAGGAGGTATAATTTTTCATTTGGTACATCTATGGCTGCACAATCATTTCCTGTGTTTGGGGGTATTTTTATGGCACAACATTTGGACAAGGTGTGGGATCACAAGGTTTGAGTATCACATCTAGGAGCAGTGTGGGAAACACATTTGGGAGTGGTTCAGTATCACAGATTCATGAGACTTGCAATGGGTTATGGTGTACAAAATTTGAGGTAAAATTACATACAAAGGATAGTTTTCCTCAAAGATTGGTATGTGCAATGATGATGGACCATGAGATTTTCCATGGAGATCATGATACAAGTAGGCATCCGCATGCAGCGGCGTGATCTGTAAGAATGTGTCTTGATATTGCAAAAATTTCACCTCTACTACGCATGACACCAAGGATTGTAGATTGATTGACCAAATAAATGATGACATTTATATTGGTGTGCGCCAGACTAGTATTGCAAGCAATTCCAAGGATGAGGGCCATCATTATGAAGGGCATATGGACAAGAGGAAGTCACATAAGAGGAATTCGTGGAGGATTTAGAGGTTATGGTAACTACAAAGGTGGAAGAAGTTAGTTCTCACGTGGAACTTATTACAATTGTGGGTCTATAGAACACTATAAGTGTGAATACACTAATTTTCTACATTGCTCTTAGTGTAGACCGAAGCACAAGTATGAGGAGTGCCCAGAATTATTTAAACACATGAGCCAGAAGTAGTGGAAGGATAAGGTGGATGGGAAGGTGATTGTAAAGCATGTTGATCAATAGTGGATGCCTAGAATTATGTGAGAGTCAAAGTTAGAACTTGTACTGGTGACAATGCGAGCTGAGATTGTGCACGCCAGGGAAATACCAAAGCAGAGACCACTGATTACAAGAGAAGAGGTGCTATATGGTAAGTATCCGAACCCTACCCATCATAAGGAAGTATATCAAAAGACCATGGACGTAATCAAAAGTATTCAAGGGGAAATTTAGTGTCTAAAAGAGAAATCCAGGAAGTTGGAGTAGAAGAAAAGCAATGAGCTGCCTCAGTCATATATAGATGATGTCATAAAGGTGTGTAAGATGTTGTGATAAGATAATATCATTCCTCTTTTAGGATAATGGTTGAGATATAATATACCAAGCACTGGAGGAGAGTGCGAGATGTGGGTTTTTATGCAAACCTTCCTCCCCATAACCTTGACTATGATAAGGATATTACCTTGAATGTAGTTTTTGATGGATGGATCCTAAGCAATACTTTGATTAAAATGAGTGTGGAAGTTAATGTTCTTACCTGGATGCCTAGAATAAAATGGGAAGGACCCCATTATAGCCATCTTCAAATGTGTTGTATATGGCTAATAAGACAAAGGAAATGCCCATTAGTGTTTTAAAGGATGTTACTATCACTATCCAAGGGGAGAAATTCACTAGATACTTTGAAGTCTTAGTGATGCTTTGAGGTGGACAACTTTCCAGCATTACTTAGGTGCTCCTAGTGCTATAAGAACAATGTTGACTTACATTTCAATAAGGGGTATATAATTTTTGAGAAAAATAGGATTGTGTTATCATTCCTTTGATAGATGGGAAGTCAACGCCCTATACTAAGCCTTTAGGAGAAGAAGACTAAGACATAATATATGTGTGCACTATCCGGGACACTGAGGTTGTGTAACCAACAAAGGAAGGTGTTATTTAGTGGGAAGACGCTCAATCTATAAGTGATACAACTAGTGTGTCATGTGACAATTGGGCACACAAGACATATGAGTTAGTTAGATTGAATTTAAGAGGCTCTATGACGAGAGTAACAAAGGTGCACTCAGTTAGGTGCCTAGGAGGAAAGAAGTTTCTAATTTATATTGGGGGAGACAACCCATATGTTTTCCGTGAGAAATGGAGACCCAAAGGAGATGTGAGATCAAAAGGAGAAGGATGCTTAGTTATACCTTGCTCAATACTGCATCATGTTGGTGGATGACCCATTATGATAACCTTATAGAGTGGCGTGAGCTAAGAATCATGTTCTCTGTCAGGTTTTTCCAAAGCAATGCACCTACTACTATATAAGATTATCATGGGAAGGAACCCGCCTCGTTTCACATCCAAGCATGTGAGAAGGCCTGGATGGAAGGCGCGGAAGCCTTACTACCTTATTATGGGTGCATAAGCTTTACTCCACCTTAAAATGTTTCTCACTTGCATGGTACATTCACTTAGAGATGTGCCTACAAAAAGGAAACTGGAAGGAGTTGACGGTTTATCTCCTTCAAGATTTTGAATATTTGAGTACTAATCCATTGGTGGATGAGGCGTTGTAGGTTGTTAATTTCCTAACTATGGGAGATAGTGTCATGGAAAAGGATATAATACTAGAATTATTGGGTGAACCTAGCTTAGAAGTGTGATTTGATGAGGAAGAATTAGAGGAGATACAACTCAAGCGTGCATGCATGGAAAAATAAAAGGAAATTTGGTCTATGTGATCAATGGTGAAGAGGTGGAAAATTTGGATGTTAACCATACTATGGGTACACATGAAGTTATGGATAGTGATGATGAGTAAGCGTGCACCTACCATGAACCCCGAAAATGAAGAAGGTTAACATTGGTTTGGAGGTGGAACCTAAGGAGGATATTATTGGAGATTACTTTTGGATAGAAAAGGAGGTTTCGAAGATCATCGATCTGTTGTGTGAATTTCAAGATTTGTTTCACACGGGTACCACGAGATTAAAGGATTTCACCACTCCTTGGGAGAAATGAATATCAAGTTAAAGGAAGGTGTGCACCCAATTTAGAAGAGACCTTATCGAATGAATCTGAATCTACACGTCAAATTCAAGGAGGATATTGATAAGATGATCACATTAGGCATCATTGAGGTTGTTGAAGAATCAAAATGGATAAGTCTAATGGTCATCAAGTATTAAGAAGGATGGAAGGATAAGTATTTGTGTTGATTACCAAGATTTGAATACGATGTGTTATTGACCCTTTTCCAACCCCCTTCACGAAGGAGATCCTAGAAGGAGTAGCTAGGCGTGAAATCTATTCTTTCACAGATGTATTCTCAGGATATCATTAGGTTAGAATTACAAAGGAGGACCAAGAAAAGATGAATTTTGCCACAGAATAGGGAAATGTTTCCTACACGGTCATGCCTTTTGGTTTCAAGAAAGAACCTACCATGTTTTTGTAGTGCCCACATTTTTATAGCTCAGTTACTTTTTGTTTCCTTACTCATTGACATGTTTCAGCAGGGATTGTTATATTTTGGACGTTATATTTAGAGATTTGATCTTATTAGACATGTATGGACATTTTGGTGTATGGCGCCAATTTAGCTTAATTTCTATGTTGTCACATTATCATATGATGTCTTGGATACTAATGGATATGATGTTGTTTTTGGAACGTAATTATATTGATGGATACTCTATTTGTTGCATGTTGAGATTCTATGGATACATGTCATTTTATTATTATGACTAACTTATGGTGAATTGAGTATGATTGTGCATGTTGTCGCATTTTGATTCTAGAAAGATGATATGCTAGTTTACAACTCATCAATGTCTTATTGAGTAGTTAATTTATATTTTATCGGATAGGTACAGTTAATGTGTGCCATGAGTGTGCAGGTGACAGGTTTACAGGAGAACATGGGATTCAGGCCAGCTACGCAAATTTACACAAGCAGCCCATGGGCTAAGCCCTAGCCATGTTTATTGCTTGAGGCCTTAGCATTAGAATTATTGTTCTAGGCACCATGGTGACCCTCATTTTTAATGTAATATGTCTTGTAATTATTAATTTTTCTTAGGGTGGTTAGTTTGTGTTGTAAACTTGTTTTGGGGAATTAATGACCCCACTTGCATTAAGTTTTGATTTAGATTAATGATGTAATTAATTTTGAGGGTTTAGGGTCACATGTGAACCCTTGGGTGGTCCCCACACCCTCTAACCTTGTGCCTAATTTTGCCAAACCCGAAATTGGGTTATTTTGGGCATTTTTAGGGACCCCTTTTTAGTTTGGGAGTTCCCTTAACATAAAAATGAGCCCTTGGACCCTACCTAATAGGTAGGGGGCTTATTTCCAAGGCTAGAGGGATTTTTCCCTCCCTTTTTGCCTCTTGTTTGGTCACATCCATGTAAGGGGTGTGGATTAGAGTGCTTGTTAAAAGTTGCACTAGAATTGTCTTGTTAGCATTTTGAGTAATTTGGGAGAAGAGGGCAAAAATACATTTTTACCCTTTCTCTCTTTTGTTTTGGCATCTTTGACCTTGAAGGAGGAGAGGGGTGACACATGTCACCCCCTCATTTGTGTGGATTTTTGCTTGCTCCTCTTCAAATTCCCCTTCATGGGAAAAGAAGAGAATTTTCTTTTTGGAGTTTTTTTGCTTGGATGTTTGGGTGATTTGGAAGCTAGAAGTTGCTTGGGTCAAGGAGTGGTGAAGTTGGAAGTTGGAAAGCTTTTTGGAGAGCTTTCTTTGAGGTAGGCTCTTAAGCTAAATTGTATGTGTTGTATTTTCGTTAATTGTAGATTTGGTTATATGGAAATGTGGTTGTTGTATGTGGAATTTTATTTATGGTTAATTGTTTTTGCTCCCTCCATCATATGGTATGATGGAGTTTTGGAGTTGTGGGGGAAGAGAGAGGGAATTCTTCCCTCTCAGTCCTCTTGGCTTGATGGGCAAGCCTTGTAGGATTTTAGAGAATCCCCTCAAATGGTTGAGGTGGGGAAGTTGGTTCATTTGGCTTGAACCTCCTTCCCCATTCTTGGTAAGGAAACCCCTTTGGGGTTTGAAAATCCTTTCAAGAAGGAATTGGTGAAAGGGTGGAGAGATAAGGAGGGTTTTGAATGAATTAGGAGCAATAAGGAGGGTATGGAGATCTTGTTTTGTGCAAGCAATATTGAATATAAATTTTGGAGAACTCTTCTCCTCTCTTCCCCACTTTTGAGGTAGAACATGGGTTCTCCTCCTTGTAAAACTTGGAGTCTTGTTTCATACTTGTTTTGTTTTCCATGTGAATGTGTTTTTGGTTGTTTTTCCCCATTCTTGTGCAAAGTTGTGGAAGCTAGCTCTCTCTCCCATGGGCTTGCGGGAGGCTAGCATGTCTTCCAACCTTGGAAAGGCATGTAATGATGCCTAAAGGTTGGGTGGTTAAACAATCTTTTTCTACTTGTGTTGGTTCTTTGAAAGCATTTGAAGTTGGAGCTCACATGGAAGATAGTTGGAGTCTCTTTTCACCTTGGCTTCTCATTGTATTCTTCATTCTTTTGTGGACATCATCCTCGTTATAACTTATGGATTTGGCTATGTGGAAAATTTCATTATCTTGTAAACTCCCTATTTTGTATTCGGTATTACTTATAAACTTGATTTGTTTTGCTTGAGCAATCTCCCTTCAATATTGCAAATAAGCTTGAAATATGGTTCCTTGAGTAGCTCAAGTAATGGAAAAAAAAAGTTGTATTTGAGAGCTTAGACTCATTGGAAAAGAAATCTTGTAAAATAGTTATTTACTCTAATATGCATTGATTTGAAACTCCTTTGAAAAGAAAGATTATTTAATGGAAATATGTTTCTACAAAAGAAATGATATTACTTTGTTGGAGATCTTATTTGTTTGAAAATATGAAATATGCATTTTGCTAAGAGCATTGGAAAGGAAATCTAGCCATAGCATAGAGCTTTAGGATTATCATTAAATGGAAATATAATCATCTTTTTGAATAGGTCTTGTTATCAATTTTACGCACATGGAAAAATTGGAAAACAGGGCCTTATTACAATCAAATCACGACATTGGTCCCAGGGACCCACTTCTGGTCAACAGTGTCAAATCAGGAATAAAGAGATGACTCCTCGGAGGAGCTTGTGCCTTGTCCTAACTCGGTCATAACTCAGATCACAAGCCTTAGATGAGTTCATGAGTAGGAAATGTAAGCTCAGTAACTGAGTTTGGCTTGTCGTAAAGGAATCTCGATAGGAGCGGAGGATGTTTCGATGGTTGGCTCATTGAGGCAGAGAAATGATGAGCTCGACTCGGTTTAATTCAACATGGAGAGATTGATGCTTCCTTGTTGGAATATGAATTCAGTTTTAATGACTCGACGGAGACAATAGCTGCCTCAAGATTTGGTCGAGCTTCTTCCATGGAAGAGAATTTCCAAAATGAAAAGGCGAGACAACTCAATTAAAACTTTATCTCGTTCTTCTACTACAGCGGCAAGATTTTACAACAACTGATCACGACTGTGGTCGCATGCAACCAGAACATCAGGATCAACACCAACGGTTCCTTGGGATCACCCTGCGGCAGCTGTCGCAATCGACTCTCTCTGGAGGCCACTCATTTTCTGAGATAAGTTTACTTCTCTACCCTGTAGCTGCTGCGTATAGCCAATTACTTCCTCACGGCACTTTCCTAGGAGAATTTCAGTTCTACGCTCAAAGCGGCCGAGCATTCGATGCACAGGCATGTTGCAGTATAGTAGAAGCCTGTTTGAGCAAGTAAGTTGTCCAATGTTGTTATCTGATCAGCATCGAATGCATCCTCAAATTTGGGATTTTCCTTCAAGTTATTTTTATGAAAATCGATTAAGTGACAGTGAGAGTGTTACCGGGAGACCTGATGAAAATTATTACAAAGATTCTCTATCGAGACCTTACTGGTTTTACGGTGTAACTCATGGAAGCGAATCTCATAGAGGTGGAACTGTTTCATATCAGAATATTCATGAGGCACAATTTTCTTTGCAATTATATGAGCATCTTCAACGAGTCACTAAGTTGTCAGGCATAAACATTTCTGTCGGAATTATCACACCTTACAAGCTACAGCTGAAATGTTTGCACTGAGAGTTTAATGTTATCCTCAAATCTGTTGAAGGAAAACTCGGCAGGAGGAAAATCGTGGGAAATATGGCAAGCCAAAGAAGAAATCCCGGACGTGGGAAATAAGGCAAGCAATGCCAAGCGGAAATTTGATGATGGCGGGCCAGGCTGTTAATCCCGCGCTGAGGCTGTTCACTCTGCGTTGGAAAAATTGGATCAGATTGCCAAGTGGAAATGTAACCGTGGTAAACCATGACCAAACTTCCGTGAATGGGAGAAAGCGGATCAAACTACCAAGTGAAGACAATATGATGGCTATCCGTCATGAAAACCCCGCAAGATTGGAGGATCCGAGTCTTTGTGCGAGTCACACGGAAGGTAAGTCGAGAACGTGGGAATGAGACAGTTGAAGTTTCAGGCTCCACACATTCTGCTTACCACGCATAGCATATCCCTGTAAACCCGTCTACATATCTTCAACTATTGTGGACCTGCATTTCCAGGAATATGCTCTCACAAGAAAGAGACGCCTTCTCATGGAATACCATAATTACAGCTTACAGAAGACACGGGTTTCCTCACGAAGCGTTCATACTGTTTCACCAAATGCAACAAACAGATGTCGACTGATTAGTTCGCCTCTGCAAGACATACTTCTCCCAACTCGTTCGGCTCGATCATTCGAGATGCGAGGTAAAATCCCATGCACAGCAAAGCAGGCATGTTCAAAGACAAGAGAAGCCTTCCTTTTGAACGCTTCCAGCAAACAGGTTGTCCAACTGTGTTGTTATCTGATCAGTATCGAATGCATCCTCAAACTGTGGCTTATCCTTATTCTGAACTCGGATCTATGACAGCTGCAGGAAACAAATATTCACTGCCGTGTACGATGGATTGGAGTCACGCCATTCAAGGCTTCATAAAATTTCCTGAATCAGGAGATGAAGGTTTATTACGGTGCAGAATGAAACGATTCGTATTGCTCAGCATTTCTTTTCCTAGAAACGAATTAAATGTGAAGGTCAGCTCTGAAAATACCCGGTCGGCCGTTTGCATACTACATCCTTGTTACTCGTAAATGGTCTCTTTGAGAAACTCTGAGGGCAGAAGCAATATTTATACCCTTCCATTATGTGTGTCCAATCAGACAATAAAAGTATTCCTTTACCAGGTTCAGAGAAACTTGTTTTTAACAAATGGACGATTATACTGTAGTTTCAAGCTAATTTTATCTAGCTTTATTTCTATTAGCTTTGATCCACGACTAAGGAAGAATTCATATGGTTGTTACCTGTACATTTTTCCAAGGTCCTTTTGGTTGCCCCAGGTTGTTCAACGTATTTTTTGAAGGGCTTATTTTATGTGTTGCAAATTGTAACATAAAGGATCTTTTAGTTTCTGGAAAAATGAGTATATGGTTTAGCTCACAGCTACCTATGCCATACTAAGATCCCAATAGTGGCATAATTGTTGATTGGAGCCTGAGATTTCCGAGTGCACTACCAAAATACCGAAGGGCTCTTTGACCAAAAATCAGTCTTAAGGGTGTCTATCGACATGTTATGGGCATGAGCCTGGGTCATCATCATGGCAGCATTAGGTCTTTATTGGTAATGGCATTTTCTCATCGTTTGGAAGGTACAAATTGTGCTTATTATGGAAAAGCCAAAACATTCTTACTACAAGTGTTATATGATAAGGAAGAACCGTGAGCATTGTGGTAAAACCATTCTTTTTAGAAATATTGGGTTAAGCTCGGTATTCAAGTGAGTTTGAGCCCAGGAAAGGTAAGATCGTTTGCTGGATGAAGAGCTCGGTGACTTCGCAAGGAGCTCATGGTGATGTTTCATGAAGTTTGAATGAGGAATGCATAAATGGCCTCGAGTTAACAGAGGAAAATGATAAGAATCGAGTTTGATAGCTCACCATTCGAAGGACTCAATGCAAAAGAGCCCGATTACCAAAGCAAGGAAAGAGATAGTGTGGGGTTCAAAATCGATTGCAACACCGAGTTAGAGGATTCGAAGCTCACCGAGTTGAGATTTGTGCAGACTCTATCCACATGGACCCCCCTCCTCTTCAAGTCAAACGGGTCAACGGGGGGGTCCCAACATTATGTTAATTAAATTAATATTTTTATTTAAATATTTTAATAATAATATTTATTATTATTATTTAAATATTATTTTAATTAATTGAGAAGACTAGGTCATCAGGCAATTAATGACCCATGATGGAACCTTCTCAAGTGGTTCAACTAACTGCAATAAATACATCATGGGCCTTCATTTTAGGAATGTAATTATGACCATTTCCTCTTCTTTCTCACATATTCTTCTATAAATGTAAGTTGGAAGCTCATTTCAAAGGGTTCCAACAGTTCAGACAAGTTGGACAGTTAGATATCTCAGGCGAGTGTATACTTTTCAAGAATCCTCTCTCTTCTGCAAGTTGTTCTTGTGTGTTGAGAGAACTTTCAAGCCTCCTCTTCAAGACTGTAATGGAAACTATTTCCTCTTCTGAATGTATGATGCATTGTGCATGTTATTGAAGCAATAAAAGTGTGTGTTTTGTGACTAATCTTGGTCCTTTCATCCTTACAGTGCTTCTTTGTGCCTTTCTCATACTTGCAGTACTGCTAATGCAAGTTTAAGTTCTAGTGCGGGTTCTTGGAGTTCTTGTGCTTATCGAGTGGTGAAGTATTGCATGTAGTTGAGTTGTGGTTTCATTCACCCTTCTTGAGTTCATCCTTCTTCTTTGGGAAACTAGTATATTTCTCGGTCGATAAAGTTTAACAAAGGGAACGCGTGTCTCTTAGTTTGTGGTATCTGTACCTCTCTAAGTTCGGTAGGTGAAGTTGACTGTGGTGCACACACCCTCTTCAAATTAACCCTTCCTGAGTCTGAAGACACCCTTTATTTGGTGCATCACCATCCCTAGTATAGTTTCATTTCTGTAAATCTCTTTCCCTAAAACCCCATGAAAATGTTAGCATAGGACTAGATAATCATTTTTGTTACACTAGGAGTAGTACAACACTTAGTTTAGGAAGAGGAAGTCGGCCTTCTCGGAGGTTCACCTCGAGCCCAAGTCCCACAGCTTGAGAGGTGATCCCATGTGTCCCAATCACACCGAACGTCCTATTCACATCCTGGCCATTCGGAGGGTGCAGTGATTTGGCGACAATAGTTTTTGGCACGCCGGTGGGACATCACAGAAGTTAGAGTTCCATCTTTCAGAGGTGTCTCATTATCAAACAAGAAATCTTAAGCCACCATGCGACCACACACAACAGTTTTTGGCACGCCCGGTGGGACATCACAAAAGTTAGAGTTCCATCTTTCAGAGGTGTCTCATTATCAAATAGGAAATCTTAAGCCACCGTGCGACCACACACAACAGTTTTTGGCACGCCCGGTGGGACAGAGTTGGTACTTCTCTTCTCACTTACACAAGTCAAAGTACCTGGCGACTCTATATCTCTGGATTCCAAATCTCAGTGCAGTAACTTATGCGAAGAATTCAGACAAGAGCTTCTTCAAAGAAAGGAAAGTATCAGCATATCGAACTTTCCTTGTCTCCTCCAAAGAGAAGCAGAAGAGGCATTTCCACATCCCCAGTTGCAGATTTACCTAGTAGGGGTCATTCAACTCCTCCTTACGGAAGATTTCCTCCACCCAGGAACAATCAACCTTTCGTTGCTATGGCGAGGAACCAAGTTTTTCCCCCTTTCAATGCAAGCAGTCCTCTTATGTTGGCTCAACGTGACCCGATACCTATTGCGGCACTCAAAAGTTTACCCTTCTACATGGGGGAAACTCACGTTACTCCAGTGGAGCATATCTTTGATGTAGCCAGCATCTGTGCAGTACATAATATCACCGAAGACAATGTTGCAGTTAGACTTCTTGCTACCTCTTTCAAGGGAAAAGCACTTCAATGGTTTCGCGGGTTAGGTGTTGGCACTATAACCACTTGGGACGAGTTGGGAGAAAATCTATGTAAACAATTTGAAGACAAAAGTGATCACCTATCACTTTTGGAACAACTTACTACCATAAAGAGAGCTTCCCAAGAATACATGAGTGATTTCAACTTCCGATTCCATAGGACTTGGAATAGGATTCGGTGCTCGTAAAGCCTTCTGCACATAATGCATTCTTGTACTATTTACGAGCCTTGAATAGTGATGTAGCAGTTATGATCCAGTCCATGGGAGGGACTACACTTCTTGATGCTTACGAAGTTGCCATAAGTGTAGAGAATTCTTTGATTCAGGCTGGAAAGATAGCTCCACGACCACCAATGCCCTTTTCTCCAGATCTTACGAATCATCAGCCTATCATTGCTCCTATTCCAGTAGACTCCAGCAACCATCTCAATCTTCCTCTACCTCTTCAAATGACCTATTTGAAGTCAAGTCACTACTGCAAAATTTTGGAAATGAGCTCGTTGCACTCAAAAGGAAACAATTTCAATACAATCGTCCGTATCAGCCACAAAATCAGCAGTATCAAGCTAACTGTTCTCCTTTTCAAGGGAACAATCAGCCTCGAAATCAAACTACAAGTCAAGTTGCAAATGTCAAGCCCTTGAACTTTCAGAACCCTCTTGCAGCTAGCTCATCTAGAGCTATAGTACCTATTCAAAATAATCTAGTTCAAGACTACGAATGGTGTTATCCTTGCTCTCAACCTCACAATCAAAATCTTTGTCCCAATGGGGTTCTTAGCTCAGGCCCTTATGGTTCAAAGTGTATCTGCCCCTTCAGAGTTAACAAACAATTCATCTACGCAAGAAGCGACGAGATCAATCACATGCAGGCACTGAAGAATCGCTTTGCTAAAGCTGGCAAGAAGAAGATTTTTGCGGATTGAATATAGATTCTTCATCAGTGGCAGAAAACACTCGTTCAAAGAGAGCAATGGAGCCTCAACCTCTCGAAGCTGATCTGGCATCCACTTCTCAACCTGGGTTACAAATGGTAGTTGATAAAAATGCGGGAAAGAAATCACCAGAAACACCGGCTAGCCACACCACAGGGAAAGATGGTTCTCCAAGCATCACGGTACCCAACAAACATTTTCCAAAGGAGGACCCCAATGCCCAAAAAAGTGTCATCAAAGTTGGAGCAATTCCCTTCAGCATAGTAGAACAAATGAAGAAAACCAATCTAAGCATTACCATGTGGGACGCACTCTCGATCCCTTCCCAAAGAAACCTGTTGTGAGAAGCTCTAAACAGTTTTAGTACAACCAGCGGATCACCAAGCCATGGAGTGACAAATGCTACAAATTTGTGTCAACCGGAAGGGAAAATCATTCCTACGGAAAACAAACCACCGCCATTCTACATTTCCCTGATCATTGGTGACCACCTGGTACATAATTGCATGATCGATTCGGTGTTAGGAGCTCTGTCATACCGAAAAAATTGTAGATGTACTAGGCATACAATATGCGCCGATTCTGAGAGGGTTGTTCAGTTGGATGGCACAGCTGTTAAGACTATTGGGGTTATCAAAGGACTTCAACTTACCATTCATGCATGCCCAAGTTTGTCATTCACCCAAGACATATCGGTCATCGATCTCCCTCCCCTCTTTGCCATCTACCTATCACGGGATTTCACTGCCAAGATGGGCGGTTACCTATCAGCCGATTGGTCGCATATGATTCTCAGGACTCGATACGGAACCAAAGTAACTATAAGGGCAGAACCAATCTACCATAATCATGTAGAACCCTACACTGCTAGTCCCATAAATGGAAATTACACCATCGGCGATCCGAAGAGGAAGATGCCGATCATGAACCAACCACCCTTGTTGAAGAAGTCCCGATACTTTGCTAGATGAAGTAAGTAGAGATCATCAGTACGATCCCTACGCTGATGTATTGGCAGAAGAAGAAGTTGGTTTGCTAGTTTTGGAAGAAACAGGATTAGGTACTTACTGTATCCATGAAGAAGATACGATCATACCACAACTTGTCAAAACACCAAGTGATTCTAAAGGATTGTGGCAATTGTTCTTCGATGGCTCAAGAAGTAAGAATGGATCCGGTGTTGGTGTTATGTTAATTTCTCTAGAGGGAGATAAGTACTTCTCATCTTTCCGGTTGCAGTTCAGTTGCACTAACAATGTTCTTTGAATACGAGGCTCTTGTGCGAGAATTCAACTAGCCCAAAGGAATGGAATCAAGGCCTGATTATTTTTGGAGATAGTGAGTTAGTTGTTCATCAAGTTTCGGCACGTAGTGCATCAAAAATGATCTTTTAAGATCATATAAGAATCAGTCTGCAGGACTGATTGAAGATTTGAAGCTTTTGGAATCCATGCGATCCTAGAAATCAAAATCAAGATGCGAGATAGGCTTGCTACAATTGGTTCACAATACAACATACCAGTTGATATCATGAAAGAAGGGCAGCAATTTGTTAAAATGGTGGTTTGACCAGTAGTCACGATAATGTGAGTAGTTGGCAAGTGTTTGATAGTGACAACAAATTGTCCTCTTCCTACAAGAAGAGGCGGAGTTTGCTACAAAGAATCAAGATAAGTTGCGAGGAGTCATATGGTGAGCAAATTATCAATTGAAAAGCAACAAGTTACCAAAAGGTTTAGTCACTTTGGAATCCATTTTCAATCGGATGACCAAGCCACAAGACAAAGCCCTAACATGGTGGTCAGAGAAGAATATTTTGAGGAAGTTGAAGTATCAAATGAAAAATTTCTTAAGATTGGAAAAGTGTGTACTTCCGAAGAGAAAGAAGCTTTCATCAAACTTTTTCAAGAGTATCATGACATATTTGCATGGAGCTATAAAGACCTGCGTGGTTTTGATCCAGTCTAGCACAACATACCATCGGCTGGATCCTAATGCTAAGCGGTTAATCGTAAAGCAGAGACCAATTAATCCCAAAATTGAGCCACTAATGAGAAAGGAGCTAACCAAACTCATCGAGGCTTGTATAATTTTTCCCATCAAGCATTCCTCATGGGTAGCTAATTTGGTGCCCGTGAGGAAAGAAGAACGGAGAGATCGGTTATGCGTAGATTTCGAGGATTTGAATCGTGCGTCATTAAAAGACCATTATCCTCTTCCATCGATGGAGCAGATCCTTCAAATGGTGGTAGGAGCTCAAAGATTTTCTTTGCTTGATGGATATTGAGTTACAATCAAATCCTAGTCCAAGAATCTGACCAATTCAAAATGGCTTTCACTATCAAGTGGGGCATGTATGCCTACTAATAAAATGCCATTCGGATTGTCCAATGTGGGGCTACTTTCCAAAGAGCCATGGACATGGCATTTAAGGGACTAATCAACGATATTATTTTAGTTTACCTTGATGATATAACTGTATACTCTAAGCATGCAAAAGATCACATCACGCATCTAAGGAAAGTTTTCCAAAGGTGTAGGGAATTTGGGGTTTCACTTAACCCCAAGAAATGTATTTTCGCAGTGCACGAGGGAAAATTGTTGGGGCATGTGGTTTCAGCAGAAGGATTATCAATCGATCAGCCTAGGATTCATTCAATTATGTCCTTATCTCTCCCAAGTCACAAGAAGGGCCTCCAGAGTTTTCTGGGAACCATAAATTTCGTGCGGAGATTCATCCCTCAATTTGCGACATTGGCTAAACCACTGAAAACCATGCTAAAGAAAAACATGCCATTCTCATGGACAAAGGAAGGATGAGAAAGCTTTGAAGCCATCAAAACAGCCATTTCTCAAGCTCCCACACTTGTGAACCCCAGGTTTGACAAAGATTTTATCCTTTATGCTTTTGCAGGTCAAGAGAGCATTTCAGGGATCCTCACCCAACAAAACAACAACCTGATGGAGCAACCAATCACTTTCTTCAGTCAATCCCTCAAAGACTACGAGTTCAAATACTCATTCATTGAAAAGCAAGTCTTTGCGGTTATTCGAGCTTTGAAGAAATTCAAGCACATGTTGTCCAACAACAAGATTCATCTGATGGTGTCTCATCCAGGTGTCAAGGAGTTTTTCTTTGAACAAAGAAATGAATGAAAAGTGTGCTGGATGGATCACGAAGGTAATGGAGTATGACGTGCACATCAAAGTCACTAAACTTGTCAGAGGTAAGGGTTTATGTCAGCAACTTGCAACAAACATGGAATCAAAAAGTAATGAGGACGTGACACTCCTAAATACTGATGAGGATGTTGATCAAGCTGATTGGTTATCCAAAATGAAGAATTTCATCTTCTCAGGAGCATACCCGACAAACATGGATAAAAACCAAAGATGAACTTTCCGTCTTCAATCTATCCCATATGTTTTGGTAGATAGCATTCTCTTTCGAAAAGATTTGAACGGCGTTCTCCTTCGGTGCATAGGACCGAAACAGTAAATAAGATACTAGAAGAATTTCATAATGGCCTATCTGGAGGACATTATTCCGCACGAACAACAGCTACCAAGATCATGCGAGCTGGCTACTATTGGCCAGATTTATTCAAGGATGCCCATCTTTGGGTAAGGAAATGCAAAGAATGTGCCTTTTTCACAGGTAAGCAGAAGCTGGCAGCTCTTCCATTGCATCCAATTCAAGTGGATCAACCCTTTGTTCAATGGGGGTTGGACTTCATCGGAATGATTAATCCTCCATCCAGTGACGGACATAAGTGGGTCCTTACTGCAACAGACTATTTTACTCGATGGACAGAGGCGGTAGCATTAAAAGAGAGCAATGAAAAGGTAGTTCTAGATTTTTTGGAGGGTATAATGACGAGGTTCGGTGTTAGTTTACTGTCATTTCGAGACAATCTTTGGATTTTCTTGGTATGAAATTGAGTGAATGGGCTGTTAAAAATGGGGTATACCTCAAAACTTCATCAATTACTATCCTCAAGGAAGCGGATTGGTGAGTCTAGCAACAAAAAACCTCATAAGGATTATTAAGCACACAATGGAGACTAACAAGAGGACTTGGCATACACAGCTTAAGACTGCCTTATGGGTGAGATCGGATCACACCTAAAAGGGCCATCAGAAATTCTCCTTTTGTTCTTGTATATGGAAGAGAGGAAAAACTCCCACTCTCATTGGAGTTACCTTCTTTGGAGTTAGCTCATCAACTTGAAGTTATAGAGAGTGATCCTCGAAGTAAGGTTTGTTGAACTCATGGAGTTAGAGGAAGTACGAGACAAGGCTATGAAAACTTTGGAGCAACATCAGGCTCAAGTTAAGAAATCTTTTGACAAGAAGGCGTCTGACAGGCATTTTCAAGAGGGAGATTTAGTTCTCAAATGGGATGAAGACAAGGCCAAACCAGGAAAGCATGCCAAGTTTGACGCTCTCTGGAGTGGGCCATACATCATCACAAGTTGCAAAGAGGAAAATTCATTCCATCTATCTAGGCTCAATGGAGAAGAACTGCCCATTCATGTGAATGGGATACATCTCAAAGCTTGTTTTTGAGAAGCGTTCCCCCTCTGTACAGTTAAATTAGGTGTTTTCCTCCAAGTGCTTATGCACATTGTTGTGTGTTGTTGTTTTGCTTTCCTTGTTGTTGTGTTTTGTGGTGTTCTGCACTTTGTTTCATCATTGGAAGGTGTCAAGGAGAGGAAAGGTTCAAGGTTTCCATAAGAGTTCAAAATTTGCTTCATTCAAATTTTTGCAGTGTTCCATGGATGTCAAGCATTCAACAGATTCAATATACTTCATGCTTAGCATTCCAGGGAGGTCAGGATATCGGCAATGCTCAAGGAGATTCTGGGATGTGTCAAAGAAAATCATACTACTATTAGGATTCCAACATAGACTCCATGCCCAATGGATGACTTAAGGCTACTGGAATCATGCTTAGCAGGCAATCATCCCCGAGAGGTCGCCAAAAATGTTATCCAATTTTACGCACATGGAAAAATTGGAAAACAGGGCCTTATTACAATCAAATCACGACATTGGTCCCAGGGACCCACTTACAGTCATCGGTGAGATGATGTCAAATCGGGAATAAAGAGATGACTCTCTAGGAGCTGGCTTGTGCCTTGTCTAATCGGGAATAACTCGAGATCACTTGTCCTAACTCGGTCCTTCGGATCATGAGCCTTCAGTTCGCAGAGTAGGAAATGTAAGTTCGGTTGTCCAACTTTGGCTTGTCATAAAAGAGTCTCGATAGGAGCGGAGGATGTTTCGATGGTTGGCTCATTGAGGCAGAGAAATGATGAGCTCGACTTGGTTTAATTCAACATGGAGAGATTGATGCTTCCTTGTTGGAATATGAATTCAGTTTTAATGACTCGACGGAGACAATAGCTGCCTCAAGATTTGGTCGAGCTTCTTCCATGGAAGAGAATTTCCAAAATGAAAAGGCGAGACAACTCAATTAAAACTTTATCTCGTTCTTCTACTACAGCGGCAAGATTTTACAACAACTGATCACGACTGTGGTCGCATGCAACCAGAACATCAGGATCAACACCAACGGTTCCTTGGGATCACCCTGCGGCAGCTGTCGCAATCAACTCTCTCTGGAGGCCACTCATTTTCTGAGATAAGTTTACTTCTCTACCCTGTAGCTGCTGCGTATAGCCAATTACTTCCTCACGGCACTTTCCTAGGAGAATTTCAGTTCTACGCTCAAAGCGGCCGAGCATTCGATGCACAGGCATGTTGCAGTATAGTAGAAGCTTTGTTTGAGCAAGTAAGTTATCCAATGTTGTTATCTGATCAGCATCGAATGCATCCTCAAATTCAGGATTTTCCTTCAAGATATTTTTATGAAAATCGATTAAGTGATGAGTGAGAGTATTTAGGGAGACCTAATGAAAATTATTACAAAGATTCTCTATCGAGACCTTACTTGGTTTTACGGTGTAACTCATGGAAGTGGAATCTCATAAAGGTGGAAGCTGTTTCATATCGAGAATATTCATGAGGCACAATTTGCTTTGCAATTATATGAGCATCTTGACGAGTCACTAAGTTGTCGTGAGGCATAAACGTTTTGTCGGAATTATCACACCTTACTGAGCTACGGCTGAAATGTTTGCCGAGAGTTTAATGTTATCCTCAAATTTGTTGAAGGAAAACTCACAGGGAAAAGCATGGGAAATATGGCAAGCCAAAAGAAGAAATCCGGACGTGGGAAATAAGGCAAGCAATGCCAAGTGGAAATTTGATGATGGCGGGCAGGGTTAATCCCGCTACCGAGGTCATTCACTCACGTTGGAAAAATTGGATCAAATTGCCAAGTGGAAATGTTGGTGGTAAACCATGACCAAACTTCCATGAATGGGAGAAAGCGGATCAAGCGCCAAGTGAAGACAATATGATGGCTATCCGTCATCAAAACCCCAGCATGTTGGAGGATCTCGAGTCTTTGTGCAAGTCACAGGGAAGGTAAGTCGGGGAACGTGGGAATGTGACGTGCGTGATGAAGTTTCGGGCTCCACACATTTTGCTTACCACGCATAACATATCCTTGTAAACCCGTCTACATATCTTCAACTATTGCGGACCTGCATTTCTAGGAATATGCTCTCACAAGAAAGAGACGCCTTCTCATGGAATACCATAATTACAGCTTACAGAAGACACGGGTTTCCTCACGAAGCGTTCATATTGTTTCACCAAATGCAACAAACAGATGTCCGACCTGATCAGTTCGCCTTTGCCAGCATACTTCTCCCAACTCCTGTTGCATCAGAATCTCGATCATTCGGGATGCGAGGCAAAATCCCATGCACAGTACTTGGGCATGTTGCAGTATAGTAGAAGCCTTCCTTTTGAATGCTTCCGTGAACAAATCGAGTTGTCAACCGTATGTTGTTATCGATCGATGTCGAATGCATCCTCAAAGCGTGGCTTATCCTTATTACGAACTCGGATCTATGACAGTGCAGAAACAAATATTCACTGCCGTATACGATGGATTGAGTCACGCCATTGAGGCTTCATAAAATTTCCTGAATCGGGAGATGAAGGTTTATTACGGTGTAGAATGAAGCGATTCGTATTGCTCAAGCATTTCTTTTCTAGAAAGCGAATTAAATGTGAAGGTCACTCACGAAAATACCCGGTCGGCCGTTTTGCATACTACATCCTTGTTACTCGTAAATGGTCTCTTTGAGAAACTACGAGGAAAGAAGCAATATTTATACCCTTCCATTATGTGCGTCAATCGAGACAATAAAAGTATTCCTTTACGAGTTCGAGAGAAACTTTTTTTAACAAATGGACGATTATCTGTAGTTTCAAGATAATTTTATCTAGCTTTATTTCTATTAGCTTTGATCCACGACTAAGGAAGAATTCATATGGTTGTTACTGTACATTTTCCAAGGTCCTTTTGGTTGCCCTGATTGTTTGCGTATTTTTTGAAGGGCTTATTTTATGTGTTGCAAATTGTAACATAAAGGATCTTTTTAGTTTTGGAAAAATGAGTATATGGTTTAGCTTACAGCTACCATGCCATACTAAGATCCCAATAGTGGCATAATTGTTGATTGGAGCGAGATTGCGAGTGCACTACCGAAATACCGAAGGGTTTTGACCAAAAATCAGTCTTAAGGGTGTCTATCGACATGTTATGGGCATGAGCCTGGGTCATCATCATGGCAGCATTAGGTCTTTATTGGTAATGGCATTTTCTCATCATTTGGAAGGTACAAATTGTGCTTATTATGGAAAAGCCAAAACATTCTTACTACAAGTGTTATATGATAAGGAAGAACCATGAGCATTGTGGTAAAACCATTCTTTTTAGAAATATTGGGTTAAGCTCGGTATTCAAGTGAGTTTGAGCCCAGGAAAGGTAAGATCGTTTGCTGGATGAAGAGCTCGGTGACTTCGCAAGGAGCTCATGGTGATGTTTCATGAAGTTTGAATGAGGAATGCATAAATGGCCTCGAGTTAACAGAGGAAAATGATAAGAATTGAGTTTGATAGCTCACCATTCGAAGGACTCAATGCAAAAGAGTGCGATTACCAAAGCAAGGAAAGAGATAGTGTGGGGTTCAAAATCGATTGCAACACCGAGTTAGAGGATTCGAAGCTCACCAAGTTGAGATTTGTGCAGACTCTATCCACATGGACCCCCCTCCTCTTCAAGTCAAACGGGTCAACGGGGGGTCCCAACATTATGTTAATTAAATTAATATTTTTATTTAAATATTTTAATAATAATATTTATTATTATTATTTAAATATTCTTTTAATTAATTGAGAAGACTAGGTCATCAGGCAATTAATGACCCATGATGGAACCTTCTCAGGTAGTTCAACTAACTATAATAAATACATCATGGGCCTTCATTTTAGGAATGCAATTATGACCATTTCCTCTTCTTTCTCACATATTCTTCTATAAATGTAAGTTGGAAGCTCATTTCAAAGGGTTCCAATAGTTCAGACAAGTTGGACAGTTAGATATCTCAGGCGAGTGTATACTTTTCAAGAATCCTCTCTCTTCTGCAAGTTGTTCTTGTGTGTTGAGAGAACTTTCAAGCCTCCTCTCAAGATGTGTAATGGCAACTATTGCCTCTTACGAATGTATGATGCATTGTGCATGTTATTGAAGCAATAAAAGTGTGTGTTTGTGACTAATCTCGGTCCTTTCATCCTTACGTGCTTCTTTGTGCCTTTCACATACTTACGGGTACCTTTGTGCAAGTTTAAGTTCTATTACAGGTTCTTGGAGTTCTATGCTTATCGAGTGGTGAAGTATTACATGCAGTTGAGTTGTGGTGTCTGTTCACCCTTCTTGAGTTCATCCTTCTTCACTAGAAAGCTGGTATATTTCTCGGTCGATAAAGTTTAACAAAGGGAACGCGTGTCTCTTAGTTTGTGGTATCTTGTACCCTCTCTAAGTTGCGGTAGGTGAAGTTGACCTGTGGTGCACACACCCTCTTCAAATTAACCCTTCCTGAGTCTGAAGACACCCTTTATTTGGTGCATCACCATCCCTAGTATAGTTTCATTTATGTAAATCTCTTTCCCTAAAACCCCATGAAAATGTTAGCATAGGACTAGATAATGATTTTTGTTACACTAGAGTAGTCTGACACTTAGTTTAGGAAGAGGAAGCCGGCCTTCTCCGGAGGTTCACCTCGAGCCCAAGTCCCACAAAGCTGAGAGGTGATCCCATGTGTCCCAATCACACCGAACGTCCTATTCACATCCGGCCATTCGGAGGGTGCGGTGATTTGGCGACAACGAGTCTTCCTTGCAAATTTTGGTAGCATTCTACGGTGAAAATAAATTAGTCCTTTTTACTACTTTCCATGTAAAATCTATTAAATTATTGTTGTAGGAAATCAAAATTCAATATTAATTCTTTCTTTCCAATTTTGAGATATATTCCAAGTATATTTTGAAACTATTTTACTACATTTTCCTTCTATCACAAAAATAAGAAATTCATCTTATTATAGATATATATATATATAAAGGATCCTTGAGATCTATGCTCCATATATATATAACAAAATAAAACCGGTTGTTTATAATTTGAAATAATCTCCTTCTAATAATATATATATATATATATATATATATATATATAGTAGTTGTATCTTATAATGTAACTAAAACTTATATATTCATTTAAGCATAGTTATGAACTAATTATTTCATTAATAAAATTATATATTGCAGGATATATATATATATATATATATATATATAAATATATATATATATATAACAAAACTAAACTAAATAAAAGAAAACATATAAAACAAAAATAATCTAAATAAAAGAAAATATATAAACAAAAGAAACTTAACTAAATAACAAAGGAGAAGAAATAAACTTTCGGATGGAAAGTTATGGGAATGGTTCTTGTTTTAAGTTTTTAATTAAATGGAAAGTGGGGAGGGCCGAACCCTCCCCAAAATATACAACTCCACCGCCCACCTTCCTCCTCCACACTCTCCCACATCCACCTCTTTCCCCACGCAGCTCCCTCAATGATCCTACAAACCCCTCTCTCTCTAAAAACGCCTTCCTCCCACACCTTTAAACCTGCAATTTTTATACATTCGGGATAGCAATTAAAATCCATTTTTTTCTACCATTTGCTTAACATTTTGTATGTGTGTGTAGATTTGTCTTTTTAATAAAAGAAAATCTGTGGGTATTTTACATACCCAATAACTCGAGTTTTTGGGTAAGAAATTCAAAAAAAAAATAAATTATAAATATTTATACATAATAGAATAATGAGATTTTTCATCAAAAATATCCATGAATCCAAAACTCCATAGCTCTCAATATGTACACCTGTAAATGACAAAACAAAACAAAACAAGAAGAGGAGAATACAAAAGAAAAGAACATAAGGATGTTTAGGGCAACTTTAGGGCATGAGTTAGATCAAAGGCCAAGATTTTTTTAATCCTAGGGTCCATATATGACCCCACATACTTTTAAGTTAAAGTTATTTTATGGGAATGGGAAAATAAATTGAAAGGGGTGTGTGTGGAAATTAAATAAAAGGGTGGAGGGATAACTAGTTAATTTTAAAGGGGTGTATATTTACAAGTGGTGACTCTAGTAAACCTTATGGAAATTAATATTTTTAATTTGGTATGGGACTAGAGATTATTTATTTTGGGTAAATTAAATTTGTATGAATTAATTGTTAACGGGGAACAATTAAGAAAATGATTAGTATTAATTAACCACTTCAAAAAAAAATTATCCAAAATTTTTAGTGAATTTTGGTGTGTTTTCCGGTGTCTCACGAGTCGGGGCATTACATTTGGTATCATCAGTGGAAGTTCACACATGCGGACGCTCTTGGTAAAACAATTAAACTCGTTTCTACTGAACCGTTCTATGGGTAAGGTTGTCTCTCAAGTAACCACATGGAGTAATATGTTTGCTAACCTAATTTGTTTTAAATAACTAGTAAAAGTTAAGTGAAAGTCGTTAGTAAATAACCGGTAAAATTCCTCCTTGGTCCCCCATAGTGGTGATCGAATTTGATAATCTTGTTCCCTAATGACATGGGAAGTCACATCAATTTTTTAAAACCCAACTTATAAAATTGTTTGATCATATAGTTAAAATCATTTTTGAGCTCATTTAATCACATTTTGTTTGGGACAACAACTTAAATTTAAGCAAAATCATTTCGATTTGGACCTGTAAATTAGAGAGCGTTAGTAGGAAATTAAAATTTACGACTTCTAACATGTAGTATTTCTCCATGTCCATTGTCTGCAGTGATTAGATTCAAAAAAAAAAAAAAAGGAATAGAGAGTTAGTTTTCCAAGTGTGTTTAGGAGGTCTCTAGACGTTTTTGTTCAAAACACAAACTTGTAAATAACATTAATTAGCCTTGGAAAGTAAGTCATATCTAGAGTTTTGGTCATCCGTTTTCATTTTGTAAGTTGCGTCGGCTTCTCTATATATAGGAGAATTGATGCGAGTTAACAGAACTCATTTTTAGTTGGTATCGCTTGATTTCAAGACCCATTTTGTAGCCTTTTTTCTCTAAAAATATGCTGAAATACAATAGTAAAACTCTAATAGTTGGCTCCGAGAAGGTGCTTCCATTTCGAAACCTATTCGCTGGTAATTAGAAATGTACATCTTGATTTACTCTATGTATAATAGAGAATTGACTGGAAGTTTTGTTTCACCATTTGAGTGTTGGGTACTTGTTTGATAGGCACATTTGTAGACATTTTCGCTAGATCTTAGTACTAAGAGAACTTGGTCTAAATAGAATGTTAGACTTCTTAAGGCACCTCTAGAGGGTGTACAATTTTATAATATGATTATTTTGTTGTCTTACATGGTTGAATATTACAACCTTGACAAATTATGTGCCACAAGACATTTTGTTTGCTATCGGCCTTGGTTAGATTGGCCTTTTTGGACATCGAAGAAGGTGTAGTTGTTGGTTTCAAGAATAAGAAGTAGGTCAAGATAAGAATGTAGAATTGTTACCTTGATCAAAGGAATATGTTTATTACGTTGTGTTGGTTGCTTCTTGTTTAGTGATCCTTTGTTTCTTAGGAATCGCAACCGCCATGTTAGAGGCACCTCTTTAGATCGAATGAAACCCTTTCGGTATGGGTGTAAACTAAATAATTGTACCTTGCATAGAACCACCCCAGGTGATAAAATAGTCTTCCACGTTTTGATATTTCACTACTATGAAATTTGAAATAATTTCTACTCCTATGGTATATGTTGCTAATCTTAGTTTTATAACCCTTTTATAAGGAAATTTAGCAAATGATCTTATGACCTTGTTGTTTTCCTTTTCAAAATTGTGATTTAAAATTAATTATAATTGGATGAAAATAATTGCTAACTTCTCTCTAAACAATAAATGATAAAGGGAAAGAAAGTTAGTGCCTCTCTTTTTGGTGGTGTTGCTCGAAGTGATAGTTTTTAGCTAGATTATCCTCTTCACGTAACGTAGGAATGCATGGTGCTATTATTAAACGAATCTAGTTTTCATAACTCCAAATTCTCATCAAAGCTCTTGGTATAAATTTTAGAGTTAACTTCGGAAAAGGTCTAGTTAATTTTCTTAATCCTTTTGGAGCTCGATAAACCTATCTATATACCATAACCACTTATTAAGTTTTGTTGCATGGTAACTTGGTTAAAACCTTCTTACTTTAGTAATTACACATGTGATTTCAACTCTCCTCAAGTTGATTTGAAATGTTCTGAGTTAATCATGTTTATAATGCTTTTACTTACGTGTAGAAATAAGGGAATCACCCTCTTTCTAACCTCAATTCGTGGGCTTAGAAGAACAATGGTCATGCAAAATTTTTATATATATAATAAATATAACAACGATATTTCATTCTCTCTCTCTAAAGGAAATAAAATAAAATGAATTAGTGTTGAATACTTTCTTGGTTAGGCATTATGTTGTAACGATGATGGTGTTGATTGTGAAAGAACTGTTTTTATGGTCCAATAAGGGTGAAGGTAATGTTTCGTAAGCCACAAATATATATATTTATATATAAATCTATAAGCACAATTGTGTACATATACCTTGTAAACAACAATACAAACGTGTAATTATATGTAATTTGGAAAACTCGTCTAATATATAATTAAACAACGTTGGTTGGATAAACTGTTACCCCTTTTAAAAAAAAAAAAAGTTAAAATAGAGGTGATCCTAAAACTATTGCTCAATGGGATAGGTGATGTTTTCTAATTTTCGTCTTGTGATATTCATATGGTTTACACACTAAATGGTTGGGATTTTGTAAGTAACTTAGGTATTGTTTTGTCTCCCTAAATGTTTAGGTGAGGAAGTTAATATGAATGTTTGAATGATTGCGATGATCTCGCAAATCAGATATGCCTTTGGTTATTGGACTCTTAGGAAACTCTTTTATAAGATTTCATTCACATAGAAGAACTCTTAGTATGTTATTATAAGATAAATGATGTAAACCATTATTGCAAGGACTAACTATAATGACTAACTAATATTTCCACCTACGGTGGATAGAGATGTCCTTGTAATCAATATAAACACTAGTTTTAATATATATATATATATATATATATATATATATATATATATATATATATATTGGAATTGTTTTGGGGTCCCCTTTAAAACATGGTTCTATTTTCTATTACCACTCAAATAGGGTGGCGTAATTCAAATTTCTTTGTGTAATATGGATTCAACCCTAGTTAATAAGTGTATTTATTTTATACTTATATCTCTTGCGACCTAATGGGCCAAATTACGATGAAATAATTGTTAAGAAAAGTTAGCGTAAGTCAGATATCTTGAGAAGATTTAGACTGTACCTTTCCTTAAAGGAAAATGGGTGTTGATGTCTTGTACGCTTGAGGAAAGTACGAACGGAAAAGTTGTTGCATTCCATCATGGTGGTATATTGTAATTTTCATAAGTATGTTGATAAGATTCGGGAAACATTCTCTTTAGATGGATTTTGTTTTTGCATAACTCATTCATGTTTTCTTTTGATTATAGTATTTAAGAAACGATAAAATTTAAGTAAGACTTTTCTTATATCGTATTGAACTAGAAATTTGTGGTTTGTTGTTTCATTAAGAATTGTGGCTTGTATGGGGCGTAGAAAGTTCTAAAATTTATTTTCATAGTGAGAACTTATATAAAATTAAAAAAAAATTAAAAATAAAAATAAAAATTATAAACAATGATAAATTCAATTGTTGTTTATGAGACTTCTAAAGCAATTTTGGACCAGAATTGAAATGTTCTAGAAAACATGGTACATGCTATGAAACTTTGGAAACCAAACTAGGAAACCAATCCTAACCTAGTAGTTGACTATATATATATTTCACCCACAATTTTTTTAAAACAATCATTTAGTGACCAAAATAAAATAATAATAATAATGGCCAAATTAAGGCAACTCCTTTAACAGTTCTTGGTATTATGCGAATCTTCGTCCTTGGCCATAGTGAATAATGTGGATAATTGAACAAAAAAAAAAGGGGACTCGTGAACCATTTCTTTTCAAAATTTAGAGTAATGATGAGATTAGTAGATGAAACCACACGGAACTTGGAAACGTTTTTATAAAATTCACTTGGGTTAACATTCTACTATTTGAGATATACTTGTTCTTGGACCTTGTTACACTTAAAGAGACATATTGTTAAGACAAAACAAAATATTTTAGTTCCTTAAAAAAAATGACCTTAATGTTGGACATACACTACGTGTGATATTTTAGAGGTTTTAGACAATGAGGTTGATAATAGTTCCTTGGAAGGAATAAATTCCTTTAATTAAAATTCATCTAATTAAGGGAAACACTTAATACTTGACCAAGTTTGAATTGGTGGGACATGCTTGTTGTGTCCAGCAATCACATGATATGATGTTCTTATCCCTATTCTACAAGTGACTTCCAGGAGGAAGTCTAATTTTAGGAGAGGGAGATGTAGTGCCCACATTTTTATAGCTCAATTACTTGTTGTTTCCTTACTCATTGACATGTTTCAGCAAGGATTGTTATATTTTAGACATTATATTTAGAGATTTGATCTTATTAGACATGTATGGACATTTTGGCGTATGGCGCCAATTTAGCTTAATTTCTATGTTGTCGCATTATCATATGATGTCTTGGATACTAATGGATATGATGTTGTTTTTGGAACGTAATTATATTGATGGATACTCTGTTTGTTGCATGTTGAGATTCTATGGATACATGTCATTTTATTATTGTGACTAACTTATGGTGAATTGAGTATGATTGTGCACGTTGTTGCATTTTGATTCCAGAAAGATGATATGCTAGTTTAGAACTCATTGATATCTTACTGAGTAGTTAATTTATATTTTATCGGATAGGTACGGTTAATGTGTGCAATGAGTGTGCAGGTGACAGTTTACAGAGAGAACATGGGATTCAGGCCAGCTACGCAATTTTGCACAAGCAGCCCATGGGCTAAGCCCTAGCCATGTTTATTGCTTGAGGCCTTAGCATTAGAATTATTGTTTTGGGCACCATGGTGACCCTCATTTGTAATGTAATATGTCTTGTAATTATTAATTTTTCTTAGGGTGGTTAGTTTGTGTTGTAAACTTGTTTGGGGAATTAATGACCCCACTTACATTAAGTTTTGATTTAGATTAATGATGTAATTAATTTAGAGGGTTTAGGGTCACATGTGAACCCTTGGGTGGTCCCCACACCCTCTAACCTTGTGCCTAATTTTGCCAAACCCGAAATTGGGTTATTTTGGGCATTTTTAGGGACCCCTTTTTAGTTTGGGAGTTCCCTTAACATAAAAATGAGCCCTTGGACCCTACCTAATAGGTAGGGGGGCTTATTTCCAAGGCTAGAGGGAGTTTTCCCTCCCTTTTTGCCTCTTGTTTGGTCACATCCATGTAAGGGGTGTGGATTAGAGTGCTTGTTAAAAGTTGCACTAGAATTGTCTTGTTAGCATTTTGAGTAATTTGGGAGAAGAGGGCAAAAAGACATTTTTACCCTTTCTCTCTTTTGTTTTGGCATCTTTGACCTTGAAGGAGGAGAGGGGTGACACATGTCACCCCCTCATTTGTGTGGATTTTTGCTTGCTCCTCTTCAAATTCCCCTTCATGGGAAAAGAAGAGAATTTTATTTTGGAGTTTTTTTGCTTGGATGTTTGGGTGATTTGGAAGATAGAAGTTGCTTGGGTAAGGAGTGGTGAAGTTGGAAGTTGGAGAGATTTCTTTGAGGTAGGCTCTTAAGCTAAATTGTATGTGTTGTATTTTCGTTAATTGTAGATTTGGTTATATGGAAATGTGGTTGTTGTATGTGGAATTTTATTTATGGTTAATTGTTTTTCTCCTCCATCATATGGTATGATGGAGTTTTGGAGTTGTGGGGAAGAGAGAGGGAATTCTTCCCTCTCAATCCTCTTGGCTTGATGGGCAAGCCTTGTAGGATTTTAGAGAATCCCCTCAAATGGTTGAGGTGGGGAAGTTGGTTCATTTGGCTTGAACCTCTTTCCCCATTCTTGTAAGGAAACCCCTTTGGGGTTTGAAAATCCTTTCAAGAAGGAATTGGTGAAAGGGTGGAGAGATAAGGAGGGTTTTGAATGAATTAGGAGCAATAAGGAGGGTATGGAGATCTTGTTTTGTGCAAGCAATATTGAATATAACTTTTGGAGAACTCTTCTCCTCTCTTCCCCACTTTTGAGGTAGAACATGGGTTCTCCTCCTTGTAAAACTTGGAGTCTTGTTTCATACTTGTTTTGTTTTCCATGTGAATGTGTTTTTGGTTGTTTTCCCCATTCTTGTGCAAAGTTGTGGAAGCTAGCTCTCTCTCTCATGGGCTTGGGGGAGGATAGCATGTCTTCCAACCTTGGAAAGGCATGTAATGATGCCTAAAGGTTGGGTGGTTAAACAATCTTTTTCTCCTTGTGTTGGTTCTTTGAAAGCATTTGAAGTTGGAGCTCAAGTGGAAGATAGTTGGAGTCTCTTTTCACCTTGACTTCTCATTGTATTCTTCATTCTTTTGTGGACATCATCCTCATTATAACTTATGGATTTGGCTATGTGGAAATTTTCATTATCTTGTAAACTCCCTATTTTGTATTTGGTATTACTTGTAAACTTGAGTTGTTTTTGCTTGAGCAATCTCCCTTCAATATTGCAAATAAGCTTGAAATATGGTTCCTTGAGTAGCTCAAGTAATGGAAAAAAAAAAGAGTTGTATTTGAGAGCTTAGACCCATTGAAAAAGAAATCTTGTAAAATGGTTATTTACTATATTATGCATTGATTTGGAACTCCTTTGAAAAGAAAGGTTATTTAATGGAAATATGTTTCTACTAAAGAAATGATATTACTTTGTTGAAGATCTTATTTGTTTGAAAATATGAAATATGCATTTTCTAAGAGCATTGGAAAGGAAATATAGCCATAGCATAGAGCTTTAGGATTATCATTAAATGGAAATATCATCATCTTTTTAATAGGTCTTTCTTGCAAATTTTGGTAGCATTCTACAATGAAAATAAATTAGTCCTTTTCTACTACTTTCCATGTAAAATTTATTAAATGATTGTAGTAGGAAATCGAAATTCAATATTAATTCTTTCTTTCCAATTTTCAGATATATTCCAAGTATATTTTGAACTATTTTACTACATTTTCCTTCTATCACAAAAATAAGAAATTCATCTATATATATATATATATATATATATATAAAGGATCCTTTAGATCTATGCTCCATATATATATAACCAAATAAAACCGGTTGTTTATAATTTGAAATAATCTCCTTCTTAAATATATATCTTGTAGTTGTATCTTATAATGTAACTAAAACTTATATATTCATTTAAGCATAGTTATGAACTAATTATTTCATTAATAAAATTATATATATATATATATATATATATATATATATATATATATATATATAACAAAACTAAACTAAATAAAAGAAAACATATAAAACAAAACTAATCTAAATAAAAGAAAATATATAAAACAAAACTAATCTAAATAAAAGAATACATATAAAACAAAAGAATCTTAACTAAATAACAAAGGAGAAGAAATAAACTTTGAGAAAGGAAAGTTATGGGAATGGTTCTTGTTTTAAGTTTTTAATTAAATGGAAAGTGGGGAGGGCCGAACCCTCCCCAAAATATGCAACTCCACCGCCCACCTTCCTCCTCCACACTCTCCCACATCCACCTCTTTCCCCATGCAGCTCCCTCCAACAGTCTACAAACCCCTCTCTCTCTAAAAACGCCTTCCTCCCACACCTTTAAACCTGCAATTTTTTTATACATTCGGGATAACAATTAAAATCCATTTTTTTCTACCATTTGCTTAACATTTTGTATGTGTGTGCAGATTTGTCTTTTTAATAAAAGAAAATCTGTGGGTATTTTACATACCCAATAACTCGAGTTTTGGGTAAGAAATTCAAAGAAAAAAATAAATTATAAATATTTATACATAATAGAATAATGAGATTTTTCATCAAAAATATCCATGAATCCTAAACTCCATAGCTCTTGATCTGTACACCTGTAAATGACAAAACAAAAAAAAATAAGAAGAGGAGAATACAAAAGAAAAGAACATAAGGATGTTTAGGGCAACTTTAGGGCATGAGTCGGATCAAAGGCCAAGATTTGTTTAATCCTAGGGTCCATATGTGACCCTACATACTTTTAAGTCAAATTCATTTTATGGGAATGGGAGAATAAATTGAAAGGGGTGTGTGTGGAAATTAAATAAAAGGGGGAGGGATAACTAGTTAATTTTAAAGGGGTGTATATTTACAAGTGGTGACTCTAGTAAACCTTATGGAAATTAATATTTTAATTTGGTATGGGACTAGAGATTATTTATTTTGGGTAAATTAAATTTGTATAAATTAATTATTAATGGGAAACGATTAAGAAAATGATTAGTATTAATTAATCACTTCAAAAAAAAAATTACCCAATTTTTTTAGTGACTTTTGGCGTGTTTTTCGGTGTCCGAGTTGGGGCATTACGGTTTTCACGCATTGTGGTTCAGGTGTTTCAGGACTTCATCCACAAGTTTCTACAAGTCTACCTAGATGATTGGACAGTATATGGATTAATGAGGGACCATTGTGATAATCTAAGGCTGATGTTTGAAAGATGTCGGTAATTGAGGATATCCCTCAACATTAAGAAATGTGTTTTCACTACTCCATTTGGAACCTTGTAGGGCATATCATATGTAAGGAAGGATTGTTGGTGGATCTTGCCAAAGTTGTCATTATTGTGGGATTGGGGAACATAACATCCAGAGCGTGGTGGGTAGATTCCTTGGGCATATGGGGTATTATCATTTATTTATTAAGGTGTATGTCAAGATCGTCACACCGTTAGAAAAAAATTTGAAGCACAAAAGTACATTTTATTGGGGAGAGGTGCAATAGATGGAATTTGATACATTGAAAAATAGGATTATCATTGTGCCCATACTATGCTTTTCCTCTTAGGATAAGCCATTCCATTTATGTGTTGATGCTTCAACAATGGCGATTTGAGTAGTCTTAGCACAACTTAGAGAGGGAATTGTTTGTCACCCCTTGTGCTTTGTTAGTAAGAAGCTAACTTATGAGAACAAAACTATACTACTCTTGAGCATAAGGCATTGTCAATTATCTATGCGTTGCACAAATTAAGGTAGTATTTATTGGCAACAACCTTTATATTCTACACAGACCACATGGCATTAAAGTACTTGGTAAACATGCCTATTCTAAAAGGTCGCATATGTTGGTGGGTCTTACTATTTAAAGAGTTTAAGTTTATGGTTATTGTTAAAATGGGTAAGAGTAATTTGGGTCCTGACCATTTATCAAGGAGTGACTTAGGGGAGGACACGTAGAACATTAAGGATATAATTATAGATGTGCAATTGTTTAGATTGTGGCACATTCCCTCTAACTTGGAAGATATTGTTGTGTTTCTCAAAATGGGTGTGGTACCGAAGGGAATGAAGAATTTGGAAAGGAAGCAGTTAGCCATACGCATCGTGCCCTACATGTTAATTAGTGGAGACTTATACAAGCTAGGTTGTGATGAGGTTTTGCGTCGATGCGTGTTAGAGCATGAGCACGTTGCAATCATGGAGGAAGCACATGGTGGAATTGTAGGAGGAAGCGTGAAGGGGATCTGACCATGCGTAAGATAATTTTAGCAAGAGTTTGGTGAGAAACGGTTTACAAAGAATTTATCAAGTATTGCAAGGCATGTGACCACTTCCAGTGCCTTAGTAAACTAGGGAAAAGATGTGAAATGCCATTGAGACCGATTGTCAGTGTAGAACTATTTGAGAATTGGGCAACTAATTTTGTAAGCCCTATTTCCATAGCCTTTCGAAGGAAAAGTTTTAGCTATATCATTACATATATATATATATATATTACCTTACAAGGTGGGAAGGAGTGGCACCTCTGAGGATTTCACAATGGCAACAATAACTAGGTTCTTATGGGAAAATATAATTAGTAGATACGGATGCCCACTTGAGCTTAATATGTTAGTGTAGGTTATTATTTATCCTTTTATTTATTTATTAGGATAATTCTTACACTTATTTTAGCCCTACACTTGTTGGGTTAGCTTGTTTAGGTGTACTAGTTGTGTGGAGTTAGCTTACTAGTTGTGTTGAGTTAACTTCTTAGTTATGTGGAGTTAAATTATTAGTCTTCTGGAGTTAACTTAACTATCAGTATCAATTAGTGGGAGTTCTTCACCACTTATTTAGGTAGTAGTTACACTTCCCTCCTCCTATATGTACATCTTTCTTATTGATTAATTCAATTATTGTATTATAATGCATTTAGAATTATGGATTATGATGGATTTATATATACGGTATTTTAGCTCTTCTATTTTACAAATCTAATTTGGTGTGCTATTATAATCTGATATCATGGCTTGGAACAATCTTCTTATCATTTCTTTCATGGTATTAGAGCTATAGATTATGTAGACATCCATCTGTAAGTTTTTCTTTGCAAGCAAGGGTTTATTATTTTCATGTATTTAGAATTTGTTAGCAATTTTGTAGCATTCATTTTTATGAAAAAGCAGAGTGCGGCATTAGATTTGGAAGGTGCCAAAACCCTAGAATTTACTGTAAACTTGACCATGTTTTAAGACATTCAAATCTAGATGCAGATATGTATCCTCTAGGTGCATTCTTTTATCCATTGGATATAAGCATGTACCTTCTAGATGCATTATTTTACCCTCTGGATATTTCAGTTTTGGATGCAGTCTTTTATCCACTGGATGTAGATTTGTACCCTATGGTTGCATTCTTTTATCCATTGGATATAGCGTGTACTTTCGAGATGCATTCTTTTACCCTTTGGATATTTCGGTTTTAGATGCGAGTCTTTTATCCACTTGATGCAAATTTGTACCCTCTAGGTGCATTCTTTTATCCATTGGATATAAGCGTGTACCTTCCGGATGCATTATTTTACCCTTTGGATATTTTAGTTTTGGATGCAGTCTTTTATCCACTAGACATAGATCTATACCCTCTAGGTGCATTCTTTTATCCATTGGATATAAGCGTGTACCTTCCGGATGCATTCTTTTACCATCTAGATATTTCTAGTTTTGGATGTAGTATTTTATCCACTAGATGCGAGATCTGTACCCTCTCGGTGCATTCTTTTATCCATTGAATATAGCGTGTACCTTCGGAGGCATTCTTTTATCCTCTAGATATTTCAGTTTTGGATGCAATCTTTTATCCAATGAACGTAGATTTGTACCCTCTGGGTGCATTATTTTATCCATTAGATATAAGCATGTACCTTCTAGATGCATTATTTTACCCTCTAGATATTTCTATTTTGGATGCAATCTTTTATCCACTGGACACAAATTTGTACCCTCTAGGTGCATTCTTTTATCCATTGGATATTAACGTGTACCCTCTGGATGCAATGATTTACTCTCTAGACATTTTAGGTTTTGGGCACAAGTTTTTATCCTTTGGTTGCAATCTTGTATCATGTGGATGCACTCTTTTATCCTTTGGACATTTGGGTGTCACGTGTACCTTTACAAAAAGATTAGCATTAAAATATTATTTTAATAGCAAAACCTTCTAGAGCTCATAACTTTTGATTTGTAGCTTGGATTAAGGTGATCATTGTTTTGAAATTGTGTATTTTTTCGAGATCTACGCATTGGTGAAATTTTTATACACATATTTCATATTTGAAATGTACTATTACTCATTGTAATATTTGCATACACTCAATTATAAAGTCTCAAATTTGGGAGGGTGTTGTGATCACTTGTGGATGCAATTTCAGTTGATCCTACGTTCTAAACTTTTGGGTGTTGCATTATTGTATCTTTGAGTGTATACATTTATATCTCTCTTGTTTTTGAGATATTTTGGATCTGTATTTTTGACACTTTTTTTCATGTTGGCAATCTCTCTTGGGGAGCTATTACGGTGAAGCCTAGTGTTAGTTTGTCATTGTTCAAGTAGTTGATTTTGGTAAATCATACAGTCGTGATATCACTCTACTAATTGAGTAGTATGGGAGGGTGTGGTGTTAATACTACTTCTTTGGGATTTGTGTCCTTTCCTTGTTACCTTGGCTTTTCTTGGATCGTGGCACTCCTATTTATTTGTATCTTGTGTCCTTGACTTGTTGCATTGGTTGTTCTTGGATCATGGCACACCTATTTGTAGTAGTTGATAAAATTATGTTTGGTGTTTTTTTGCATTTTTTGAAATCATTCCATTAATGATCTACTTGTATGGAGCTATTATGGTGAAGCCCAGTGTCGGTTTATTTTGAGTTATATGATCAAAAAGTGGATTCAAACCACAGTGCGCACCACACTTCTTCAGCATTATATGTGTTTTTGGGCGAGATATCTTGTAGAAGGATTTTTCTCTCTACTTTGTTATTACTAGTTTTGGGTACCTTGCGGTGTCTAATTTTCCCAGTTGTTTTACATGGTTACCTCATCAAGCCTTGTTTCCAGTACCCACCTTTTTTTCCACCCACCTAAGTTATGCTTATGGGAGGGTGTTAGTGTAGGTTATTATTTATCCTTTTATTTATTTATTAGGATAATTCTTACACTTATGTTAGCCCTACACTTGTTGGGTTAGATTTCTTAGGTGTACTAGTTGTGTTGAGTTAGCTTCTCAGTTATGTGGAGTTAGCTTACTAGTCTTTTGGAGTTAACTTAACTATCGGTATCGTTAGTGGGAATTATTCACCACCGATTTAGGTAGTAGTTTCACTTCCCTCCTCCTATATGTACATCTTTCTTATTGAGTAATTCAAGTTATTATTTTGTAATGCATTCAACATTATGGATTATGATGGATTTCCATATATGGTATTTTAGCTCTTCTATTTTACAAATCTAATGTGGTGTGCTATTATAATCTGATATCACAGCTTAGAATAATGTTCTTATCATTCCTTTCATAACAAGTGATAGGGGTACTCATTTCTTAAATGAGACAGTTAGAATCTTATTGGCAGAATTTATGGTAGCCCGCCACAAGACTATCCCTTATCACCCACAAGCTAATAGTACTACTGAGGCATTTTAAAAATTCTGAATCACATGTTAACTAATATTTGTGATGTGGGAAGAAAGGATTGGGATGATAAAGTTTTTGTTGTGTTATGGTCATATTGGACTACTTATAAGAGACTGAACAAGGCCACACCTTTTCAATTGGTGTTTGGTGTGGAAGTTGTGTTACTTATTGAATTCATGTTACCATCACTACGTATAGTGTGCGTAGGAGGGTTAGATGATGAAAAAACACTTGAGGAGAGGATTTATAAGTTAATGCAGTTAGATGAGAGGTGGGTTATTGCTCACTGGAGTCAGAAAACAAAAAAATCTAGGAAAAAGGCATGGCATGATAGACACATCAAGAACAAATAGTTTGAGGTTGGGTAGATGGTTATATTGTATGATTCCAAGTTTTTGTGCCATCTTGGGAAATTCAAAGTCCATTGGATGGGCACATACATTGTATCATATATATTTGATTCATACGCTTGTCGGTTGTTGTAAACAATGGATGGAAAAGCGATTGTCAAGCCATTTCAATGAGAGTAAGTGAAGACCTATTATAAATAATACTTTTTTATGTTAGTAAATAAGGAAGTATTGTCGATTATCCTAAGTTTTTCTTTGATGTAGTTTCCTTTCTTTTTGTTTCCCTTTCTTGTTGATTTTTTTGTGTGCATTTATGTGTTAGTAAATCATTATTATTTTCAAAAAAAAAAAAAATCTATGTGTAGAGGACATCACATCCATTTTTGTGTGGGGTGGAGTGAGGTGACAAGTGTGGAAGCTATGGTTGTGGATGGCCCAAGATGAAAAATCAAAAACATGTGGATTGGAAAATTTCACGGGAAAATGTGAACATAAGGGAAGGTTGGTGTCAAAAGGATTTGAGAAACCATGTACAAGAATAAAAGTGCAGGAGCAACATGAGGTAGGTAGTGAGAAAGAACTTGGTCCAAGACGTAGAGAAATAATTGACTTCGGCGTGAGAGAAAGCATGAATAACTCTATGGTCAAGGAATTTTCATGTCAGAAGGTTGCGGAAGTGTTCGCGTAGGATTGAGCGCAGAAGTAAAAGTGTTGAAGGTTATCATTGGAAAAAAATCCACCTTTATTACAAAATTACGTTGGTAGGTGGCATGGCATTTATTGTGGAGAAAAGAAAAAGTTATAAATATAAGATCGGGGGTGCGTTATTTTCTACCTTTCTTTTAAGTTATCAAAGAGCTCTCGTGAACTAGGGCATCCTTGCAAAGAAATTTTGAGAAGAGTTGTGAAGATTTTCATGCATAGCTAGTTTGATCAATGAACCAGAGTGAAAAGGTGTACATGGGCATAAGCAAAGAAGGTTATGTGGAAGAATTCGTGGGTTTTACATAATCTTGAAAAGCAGTTTTCTCATATTAGGGTTGCATAACTAGGGCATGGGCTTTGAAGAAATTTTTGCAAAGTAGAGCCAAAAATTTGAGCAGAGCGAGGTTCAAGAGAGAGGAAGAAGTTTTAAGGACCCGACGAAGGAATGGCACTAAGGAAAGTAGAAAATGTTTCACCGAAGAAGGGAAAGGAAAGGGAAAACAAGCCGTCTCTACCAGTTTCAATGAAGAATGGTACGTGGAAATGTAGTACCCGAATGACGTATTACTTGGTAAATAATGGGTGTCTTGCATCAAGAAGATGGCCATCAGTGATTACAACCATTGAATGAGCACCACAGAGAATGAAATGACACTAGAATTGGTTCACCCTACAGAGAAGAGGACACCAGATGGAATGCCCATCTATGACAATGAGATAAAGTTAATAATGGAGAATGTTGGGTTGTTGCAACTCTATGAGTTTCCCTATTTCTACAATCCCAAGTGACTATACCAATGGTTGATGTTGTGTGTGCATGAAGACCACTTTTATTTCATAAGTTGAAGGATGCCCATAACCCCCTAGCTAATTTTAAAGTTCACCAACCTTATATTTGAAGGAGATTCTTTGGATGATGACTTGGAAGACAAGGAAGTCGTTAAGAATACTGTTGAGGCTTATGGCTACAAGAATGGTTTGCACTAATTTGAAATTTTTACAATTATTGACCCGGTGATGAGGATGGTCGCGCACTTGGTTATAAATCTGAATGGGCAAGAGAGATGGACATAGATCAACAAGGCCTAGTTGAATGTGTGTCATAAGATCTCGGAGGGAACCATCTATAACCTCTCATATTTCATTACAGAGGAGATCATAGACGTCGTGCGTGACGGAGAAAAGATCATGTTTGGTAATGTCCTCCTCACCATTATTTTTTTAGAGATTATAGTTCCCGATGGGCCAGATAAGTTTGTTTGGGAATACCTAGATGAGGAATCCTCACCCGCCAAGAGGTTTGAACAATATACCTATGACACCATGACGGCCGCTCATAAGGTGCACTTGGAAAATTTCTATAAGCGAGATACGCGATGCATTCAAGGCTGAATGGAGAATACCCAAATAGTTTCCTTCACTAGTGCAAGGAGAAGCTGATTTTACCATATACCAACATTTTTGCATCAGCATATTTACTTTGGTAGATGGCACCAAGAGTCCTTGGTGTAAGTTTCCTTTCTCCTTCACAGCGCAGTACTTCAAGCCGAGGTTAATCATTTCAAAGAGGAAAAGAAACTCATATTTGATCTAAGTGTAGTAGATCAAGACTACCGCGAGCTATGTAGGAAACTAATATACCCCAAGAAGCATGCCTATGTGGAGAAGTATGTCTCCCATGATGTGCACATGTTAAAACCGAGTAACATTACCTATTGCAGGGAGGACAACAACGAGGGTGTATTTGTGCATAAGGCCTAAGTATGAAAAGGGAACTTATGTTGAAGATGATATCTCCATTCCTAAGGACCCCACCACATGGAAGAAGGTTGTGCAAAGGAAAAGAGATAGAGGAGAGGCTCTAAGAAAAAGGTGCCAAGCATGTAGATAATGCATAATAGGGGCATAAGATTCAGGTGCGGGAAAAATTACTTACGTCCTCCTGAAGAAGTCTCCTGTGAGAAAAGAGTCGCCGCAGAAGGAATCACCATAGAAGGAAGAGTCACCTGAGAAAGAATAAGAAGAGAAGTTCCCTGAATTGGAATCACCAGTAATGAAGAATCAAAGGGTGACAAAAGGGTCAGACTCGGGAGAAATACAAATCATAGAGTCCAACAAGGGCGATGATGGCGATAAAGAGCATGGCAAGGCTCACAATCATCCTGTGTACAATGTACATGAGTCAAAGGAAAATGAAATGAAGAAAAGGATGAGAACAAAGGAGGACCTCATGAAAAGAGGGGAGCGAGGAAGTAAACATGAAGAATCAGAAGACCTTGAGCCAAGAGTAGATGGATAATACCATAGAGAGGGAAGTAGCAGGAATTATCCAACAATTGGTGGAGCACAAAGTCAAGAAAAGCACCGAGGAAGTTCTAAAGGAAGTGGAGGAAAGTGCAAGTGTGGGAAAGGAGTATAGAAGCTTCCCAAAGGAAATGTGCACAGTGGAAAGGGCATAGTAGTAATGCAAGAACAAGAAATGACTTACATTAATGATCCAAAAAAGGTATTGTGCATGTGCTCCCAAAGTATCGTGCCCATAAACCAACTTCATGCTTGGTATTCTTTTGATTAAGAAGGTGTGCACCCGTGCATAAGGAAAATTCTATCTTGGGCTTTTGAGTCCCACGTTGATGAACCCAAGTTTGAGGTAAACCGAGATGAATTGATGAAGATACCATATGCTAAGGAGTAAACCCTTTGGTAAATTCCCAACAACTATCTAATGAGAAATTTTGCAATGCGCTCAACAAAGCATCGATGGAGGTAGAGGCAGACTCTTTAGAAGAAACAACAAGATAAGGGTCTTGGAGGAAGAGCTTGAGAAAAAGAATGAGGATATCATTGAGTAGGAAAAAGAGATAAAATAGAAGGAATTGATTAGTGCGCAATTAAGGTGTGAGATGAGGGATGAAAAGGAAAAGGTGTGCAAAATCCATAAGAAGATAGAGGCCATTTCAGATGCCATAATCTTGAAGCACCCGAACCTGGCCCCGCTTGAGTAGAAATATGATTCAACCATGCAATGCTTGGAATACTTGACCCACATCCTCACCATGGAAAGGTGACTACTCACATTAGACTTAGCAGAGGAGGTGATGACATGCCAGGAGGAGAAAAAGATAAATATTTGGGAGACATTGACTCAAGACTCTAGGCTCCTTGCCATAGTAAAGACCGCTGCATACATGGCCGAATCCGTATATGGAAAATGTGCTAATAGGGATAGGGTAACATGCATATTGTCTTCTACACATGAGGTGGATCTAAAATAATTTTAGGAAAAGCACAAATGAAATAAGACAAAGAATGACAAGATCCTTACCAAAGTTGAGAAGAAATTGGTAGCAACCGAAACCTTACGGTTTGATTAATAATAAGCTAAAGTAAGCTAACCCTAGATCACTCGCGGCAGGATGGATGCACTAGGCGATCTTAGCAAGCATCTGGAAAGCATTATTGATATGTTGTAAGCTAAGAGAGAGGAACTTAGTTTTGATGAAGCAAGTGTACTCATGGGTGACCTACTTCGGAGGTGCGGGGAGAAGTAGATGCATGGTAGAAGATTGAGGCATCCGTGAAGGAGTTACGCTCCTTAGGCGGTAGTAGCACATTCTTCTATTCTTCCATTTTTTCATCCTTCTATTCTTTAATTGATTCAATACCTCTATTTTTTTTTCTTTGAGGAATCGAGAATGTTTTTGAGGATGGAGAACACACATAGTGTGGGGTGATTTTGGACCCTAAAATATTGGCTAAGTACCAAGAGGTGCGCTCACAGATCAATGAATAAAAGGGTTCTCGGGGAAAAGCATGGAGGAAAAAGGGGTTTAAGTGAAACAAGGGTGAGTGTGTGGGAGGTAGAACAAGGTTTTAAAGGACTTAGCCATATTTAGCATCATGGAGTCACTTGAGGAAAAATGTGAGGACCCGACTAGGCGTGATAAGTGGATAAGGTGTCATCTTGGAACCTTGGAGGTCAAGAAAAGGATATTCCATGTAGGGAATATTCCCAGAGACATCATTACATTTAGTGGAAGGTTTGAAAAAATGATAAGCATTTGCATATGCGGGACCACCTCAACACTTGGCACGTGATCTTCTTAGAAGGGAAGTCATGGTGATGTTTGATGATCCTAATTAAAGAGGTGTTTGGGACATGAACAAAAACACACGGGGAATGCGAGAGAGAATGCATAGAGAATGCAAAGAAAGAGAAGGAGAGTAACTGAAGTGTTGTAGAAATGCTAAGGGTTTAGAGTTCATGGTGCTAGGGTTTAGAGTACTTAGTGCTAGAGGGTTATAAGGGATACCATTAAGCATATGTATGGGTACTAGGGTCTGTAACAAGGGATATAATGGGAAAGTATAGTTAGGATCTCTGATAAGATTAGTTTGCAGGGGTTGGATCTTTGTCATTTAATGTATATGGTCTGAGATGACCCTTTTGAATGTAGTATGGCTACCAGAGACTCTGTTAAATCAATATACATGGATATATTATGTACATCTTGTTTATGGGTGTAAACCCTCATGTTATTTGGCTTATCATGATTCAAATCTAGTTTCTTGTGCTTCGTGCAATGTTTATTTAGCTTTTGTGATGCATTGATGTGTAGATCTGCTAGTTACATCTTATGCCTTTTAAAGTAAGTGAATGTACTTTTGTTTCTGTAAATAAATCCTCCATTAATGGTAGAACTCTCTTGCAAATCTCACATAAAGGAGGGGTTTGGCCTTACTGCGTGCCCATCGCATGTTGGATGATAGGCCAACACACTTAGGATTAGAAATAAGTATTGAGGGTAAAATAATGACTACACTAGATATGATTCATCTATAAAAATGGGATCTGAAACTCCTTTTCGAAGGACTACCTAGATAAACAAGACCACCTATGTACTAGTGTCTAAATGGGTAGCTAGTTTTATTGGTAAATGTTTTGGTTATGATCTTCGCAGTATTGGGGTTTAAATGTTAGGAAATTTAGAGTTTACATTAGGTAATTATTATTTACTAAGTGGTAAATAATTTTGTAATATTGGTTATATTGTTATGTCGTGTGTGTGTGTGTGTGTGTGTGTGTGTGTGTGTGTGTGTGTGTGTAGTTTATTGTTACTCGACATCCATAGGAAATCATTGAGCAACATGATCACATTTAGTTGAGTTAACAACTTCAAATTGGAGGTTGGAGGCAATGAAGGAAGGAGGGTGATCAGCACCTCTTTTCAGTCACCAACGATGGGGCTTCATTTTGGTATGGTGGCATCTCTTTTTCAGTTTTATTTGATTTGATTTTATGAGTTCTGGTTGTGTGAATAAATGGAAATTTCACATTGTGGGGGAATAACACCAATTTTCCATTTCCATTCTGTGAATAAAATGACTAAAGTCAAGGGTAGCTTCCAGTGGCAGTGGAAATTTCCTATGTTGTTTGAGATCGAGTGGCAGTGATCGATGACAATGGCTACAATTAAGAACATTGCGATTCTTATAGAATGAGATGTGAAATTTTGTTCTAGATTTCAGTTGTTTTCTTGAGTGGTGTGTGGTTTCATTCCCTTGCTATGATTGAAACGCAAAGGATGTGCATTTTAGAATCTATGAACAATTGTATAGGAGGAAGCTAACTTTAGTGATCCTTTGACTGTCATATAGTCCTATGACTTCCGTACTTCATTAGAAGACAATCAACCAGTGAATAGATTCACACGGAGAGGTGATCATGATCAGCTGGTGAACCAGAGAGGTGATCATGTGTAGCAAGATCCAAGCTAGTAGTATGCAGATCTAAAATTATGCAAAGGCATATAATTTTGTTTCCTATTTTCAGATGTGCTTCTTCCCATGTAAACTCTAAGGGGGGAATGTTAGGAAATTTATAATTTACATTAGGTATTTATTATTTACTAAGTGGTAAATACTTTTGTAATATTGGTTATATTGTTATGTCGTGTTATATATATATATATATATATATATATATATATATATATATTTACGAATAGTTTATTGTTGGGCATTTTGTTAGGAGTTGTTATAGGAGATCCTATATTTTAGGAGATACAACTCCTATATATATGTAACATGTGAATATAATTAAGAATGAGCATAACGAAAATATTTTGTGATTTCTACTATACAAAACTAGTGTGTCTTTTAGATTGAACTTGTCTTCTTCCTTTTTCTCTTTATCACATCCACTTCGATGTAGGGTCTCATTGTCATAAATGAACCTATAAAACAAACCCTAGCTACCTACACAAGGCTCAAGAAAACATTATATGAAATAAATAATGTATATGCTTGATTCAATGACCTTTAAATTACAACAATGTTGTTTTCACCTAGCATTGCTCTACATTTCATGATCTGCGTAGTTCTACTATGTGTGTGAGATTTAATCATGTCCCTTAAAGCTAGTTTTCCTTGTGCCATCTATACCAAGATAGTGGGAAAAACTACTTTTTTGCCAAGATGAATTTGTGAGATGGAATTCAGAAATAACCCCTCATATGCAATACAATAATAATGTATCCCAACTTCAATTTATGAATGTTACTCTTTGTCAAGTGGAAAATAGTAAGTAATACCCCTAATTGTCCAACCCCTAATAATAGTGCGTAAATTATGTATGTATATGATTTTTTTGTTTTAATTTCATCATTAATAACCAAAAATTCTGACCTAAAGTGATGGTTAGAAATTTAGAAAAGGTAATAAATGATGTGGCATTTCAAATTTGAGAAAAGGAGGGAAAAGGATGGAAGCACCTAAAGGGGATAGTAGCACTTTGGTGCTCCTATCCCTAATGGGTGTTAGTTTTCAAGATGCTTAGAGGATTAAATAGAAAATACAGATATGTGTCACATGTTGTCCAAATGTTCACAAGTGACCATTATAAAAAAGTAAATGATAAGAGTATCAAAAGGATAAAATAATGTAAAAGCAAAATAAGGGTTGGTAATGCCTAGTTTTCTTACTTGGGAATCATGCATATAAGAACATACTTAGAGGCGTGATTTTTTTTATGCACCCCCCTCACCTTCTTCTACACACACTCACTCACACCTCATATCATTATAATCTTATATTCTCCAAATGAGATTGAGTTATACTACACATGGCATGAGGTAGAAGGGAACTATGTAAATATTTTTGAACTTATCAGTAACACATTAAGAAGCTAAAATCTAAAGTCAATAAGGATTAATAATATCAAACATCTCGTCTTATTCCCTTAGAAAATTTTCTCCCATAATAGTGTTTTATATCATTCATATTTTGATTATCAAGTACTCAAGAAACAAAATCAACAATAATTTCAATATTTACCCTCTACTCAACCTTGAGCTAAGAGTTTGGTTTCTCATGGTCCTCCTATAATACTAAATTTGGTCCTTTATCCTATGGATCACTCATCTACACATGTATCCCATAGACCAAATTATGTGCAAACCCTCACATTTATACCCTGCACACAATATATCTCCCTATTTTATCCCTTAACTTCCACCCACTATGATAGTCATGTGCCAAAAGATAATATCTCATTTTTCTATAGAAACAAAAGAATCTATGGTGGTTGTGCATAACAAGATCCATCAAAAGGTCCCTTACATTTTTAACACATCAAAGACACAATGATTCACAAATTTTATGATATTTAGTGACATGTTTGTGAGGTTATTAAGGATGCTTGCAACTATCTTACACACACCTTTTGACCTCATCAATGCATCCCCAAAATATGTTTTATTTTTCTACATTTTATTTTCCTATTTTATCTTCTTACATTTTTCAATTACAATTTTAGATTAGACATGTTGGTTAGTTTGACATTTAGGATTCCCCTTAAATCCTTGGAGTAGACAATATAATCAATTTGATATTTCATCTCCCCATTACATCCATGGTTAGGTATGAAATTTATTTTGAGTAACTTACCTACCCCTTACAATTATATATTATCTACCTATTATAGAGGTTGATTAATTCACATATGTTGACTACCCATTTATATGTTAGTTACAATTTACAACCTCCTTGTGCTATATTTTCGATTCAATTTTTCCATTTCTTTCTTTCTTGATCTTTTGGTATATTGTTTATCCACTTACAACCTTTTTACTTATAATTGTATAGACTCCTTACTACATCTTTTAGATTTACTTCTATTGTTTGTTTCTTACTTCATATTTTATTCTTATTCCTCCATTTATAACCTTTTCTATTCATTTTTACAAACTTCTTTCCCTAGGTTAATTTCTATCTTTTATTCTTACTTTATCTTTTGCTATGATGTTTATCCATTCACAATTTCACAATATCATGGATACTATCAATTTGTATGCATCGGTTAGACCTATCATAGGTTTAGACCGACATATATTGACATCTCTAGTAATCTATAGTTCTTATACTTTATAGTATATCTATTTATACCCTTCATATCTGATATTAATCACCCTCTATACCTTCATTTTGATAATCTATCAATTATATCCATAATTGTATCACTCTTATATCCTTATTGTTTTCACTTGTCCGCACCTTTTATCAATTAAGACACACTTAAGTCGGAGATGAGATCACACTCTTTTCTTAGGATAGGTCTAGAGGTACCTAAGCATCATGGTTTCTAGGTTACCCTTAATAATAATTATGTCTAATCTCTCTTATGTTTCTCATCATTCACACCCACTTGATCAACCTTTTAAATCTATATGGAGGAGGAAAAGTAATATTCAAAAGAAAAAGATAAAATCCATGTTATCAAAGACAAATCTATTAAAGGAAACATAAAAAAGAAATTATTACAAGAAAAAAATCAATCACAAACATAACATATATATGCCTTGTCATGCAAAATTTCTATCGTGAAAAATTTAAAAAAATTGTCATGACAACCTAGCCCACATTTGAAAATCCATCTCCCAATCAATTTAAATATATCCTCGAGCCAACTCATTTAGTGTGTTACCCTCATATTTGATAAGAGGAATGTGATAATTTGATTTTCAAGTGTGTTTCATGCTAAGAAGGTGATTCATGTATTCATTTAGAACCATTTAGAAGGAATTGCTTTGGAGGCCAAAAAGGCCTATTTTCGGGCTTTTCACGCTAATAGACACCCTCGGAAGTTAAATGTTGAGTAACAACCCACCTAGGAGTTGTGAGGAGGATATATAAGATGCATTGAAGTGATTTATGAAAATTTAGGAAATATTTGGAACCTCAAGAAAATCTTCTTCAAAACCGAGGCTATTTTTAGCTAGTGATGGGTATTGTTTTTCCTAAAAAGTAGCTTATCAGGTTTTAGATGGTTTAGAATCCTCGAGAGGATTTGGAAAACAATAATATACTCATTGGAGAGAAAAGAGTTCCTAATTCAATGTGAAAAATGTTTCAAGGGATTTTGAGTGAAATATTTACGAGATATTGGCCCAGTAGTTCAAATAAAGATCCGTAATCCTGTGAAGGAGTTTCAAGGAGATTTAGAATATGATTCAAATTCCAATGTGACATACGTGAGTCACCCTTCACACCCAAGGTGTTAGGTATTATTTTAATCATCATGAAATTTGGTTTCAATTTCTTTCACAGGTGCACAGGCTTGCATATAATTGAAAAAGGGCTAAAATAGAACATTTCAGGTGGAATTTTCTCCTAAAAGCTGGTAGGAATGTTCTCATTAGACCTTTTGAAGTTTACTCCTAGCTTTGGTCGTGAGAAAATGGGCTCAAGTGATTATTTCAGAAGTGTTTGATGAAGGAAGACATCTATTTTTGGAAAATGTGCACTTGGAGACCCTTGATGTCCCTTTTTCCCTTTGAAAAAGTCAAAAAGGATGTGGGGACATAAAAGTGTGCCCCACATGATAAATATAATTTTTTTCACTTAAAAGACAACTTGGTGGTTAGAAAAGGTTATTAACTCACCTAACCCCACCTAACCCCTCTCCATGATGAGTGACCTTATGCACACTTATGAGGGGGTGATGCATTTCTTTCCCATGTCCAAGGGTACATGGGAGATACAAAATTGCATCAAAAAGGAGGAGGAATATCTACGTCACTTAAATTTTACTGGCATGTGGTATTAGACAAGTGTTTTTAACTCACCTTTATAACAAGTTTTGGCCCTTTCTTCATGATTCTCCTACCCTATGCACCTTTTACACCCACTATATACCTTTTTCCCTTATTAAATGTGTTAAGGGACATCAAGAGTTACGAGACCCATTTAGAAATTCCTAACCACATCCATGAGTCTCAATCTAACTCGGGTCAATCGGCGTAAGACAAAGCATGAGTTAGCTAGGTTTATGAAAGGGGTAAGTATAAAACTCATCCTTAGTCATTTTTAAATCCATTTTCATGTTTTTAACTCCCCATTGAATTCTCACTTTCTATTATTCTGCCGAAATTTCTCCGAAATCCCTCACGCTCTAAAACAAAACTTTTCTCATTGGTCCCAAACCCCTCGCTCCGATTGCAATAAAATATGGATTGTAGAATCTTTGCGAAAACACCTTTAAGGTGAGTATATACATGAATCCATTAATTATTCCATATATTTTCTACATATATATGAAATTTTCAGCTAAAAATATCCATTTTTCATATTTACACAAACATGGTGATTGAATCCTCTCGAAAATTGGAGCAAAGGCTCAAAATGAAAAACATAAACTTATGCAAGTGGTTTCACTCGAATCCGACACCGGGAAGAACAATTTATATGTTTATTAAGTATCCATTAGAAAACTTACTATTAATAGTAATTATGAGAAAATTGGGAATCGGATACCTCATTTCATTCCCCCATGTTTGAGACACTCAAAATTGGCAAAATTGGTGAGATTGGCAAAAATTGCTAAAATTGGACAATCATGATGAACATGATAAAATAGTAAATGGATGAAATGAGCTTAAAATTATCACATATCATTCCTTCATGCATTTTTTAACACTCACATGATTCTTTCTCTTAATTCTCAAGTAAATTCCCACATTCCCTGATGTGGTGAGCATAAAGTGCCTAAATGGGAAACTACCAATTTTGTCCCAAGAACCATTTCACTTCATCTCACATGGAGTGCATGATCATAATATGGATGACATTGATTTTTGTTCCTTTCTCCTTTCCTTGATCCAATATCATAAGTATTTGGATATATTCTTCATTCACCATCACTACTCTCACGGTGATAGAATCATGATCATGGTTGTGTGAGCAAAATGCACCAAATTCTCTCAATGAGAATGATTGTTCATAAATATATGGTAGTGTCTCAAGAATTATAAGGATTGTATCAATGAGGGAAGTCATATTTCAATACTCTTGGTGGTCTACCTATCAAGTGTTCATCACTCCTCTTCTCGATGTGTCCAAACAATGTTGCAGAGGTTCATCATTTCATTATTTTTGAAAAGGGTAAAAGCTTTCAAAGGAACTTCATCAGATCTAATCTCCATCAAAGGTGAAGGAACTGTTATCCATTTTCCCCTTGGGTAAAAATGGACAACGGGGACCTAACAGACCTAGACATTAGAAGGGACTTCACGAGCCAATCTGATAATTACAAGTAAAAATTATGCTTTAGAGGGCATTTCGGAATATTTCAGAGTGTTGAAAACATAAGAGGATTTTTTCCTCTTCTAGGTTTTGACCCTTAATATCAACTTTAAAATGATGAAATGCGAGCCCCATGGGCTCGCCTTTGGCCCATGACTAGAAAAATGGCAAAAGGGAAACAATTAAGCCTCGTGTGTTTTCTCGGTGATTCTTGGTCCATTAGTTATGAAAATGCATAGAAATCCCTAGAAAACTTTAAAAATGTAAAAATCTTCCCGAAGGGGCTTAGGAGCTCAAGAGTCAAAGTGACTCGGTGAGTAACTCACCGAGATATACAAGTGAGTCGAGCTTGCAAATTGCAAGGAAATAATGCATTAGGGCTCACCGAGTAGATCGATGAGCTCCTCAGCGAGCCGAGTCACAATGAACAATGGGCCAAGCTCGGCTTGAATGTAGCATGGAGTGTGGAAAGTCAAACTTGGATGAAAAGCGATCTCAAACAAACATTGGCTCACACCAAGGAAAGGAACCGGGGAGGATCCTAGAGTTAAAAGCACCATAAAAAGGTGGATCAAGAATGAGCTTGGAAATGAATAATAGGTGGGAGGCTCGAGGTTAAAACCAGAAGTTCGTGAATGGCCAAAAATGAGCTAAGCCATGTGCATAGGCTGATCAAAAGACCGGCGAGAACAATGCAAAGTCGAACCAACTTAGAAAAGTGTACAAAGCGTATGCAGGTTGGCCGAATTAGCAAAGGATAAATTGCCCACATGAAGCAAGGGGTATATGGAGCCGACATGGTTCCCGGACATACCGAGTCACGGTGAAATCAAGTTTGGTGTAAGTAAAACTCAACCAAGATGGATGAAGATATCGGTGTATCGACGGGGTTCTCGGGAGAAAGAATGAGCCAAGATTGAAGGCATGTGATTCGGGTGATCCATGTTCATAACTCGAGATCCCGAATGAGGACCGAAGCTCGGAAGTAATGCCGTGAGGATTATGGGGGCATTCAAGTAGCCCAAATCAAATGGGAGGGCTCATTCATGCCAAGGTTAGTTAGCTAGAGTAGTATCATGCATACAGAGGTCGTCACTAGACATAGGTAACCCCCGCAAGTGAGACCCCTGGGCATTACACGGAATGTTGATTCATGCCTTGCGGTTGGGAGTTCATTGATTGTGGGGGCTTGGTATTCAAGTTTTGCAAGCTCACCGGAGAAGGCTTGGGGCCATGGTGGTCGAGGACAGATCGGAGGTTGAAGCGAACCCATAGTTCAAGCTAGCCATAGTGAAAATAAATACCACCATATAAAAAGATGACTTGAGCCCGAGCTATAGGGTGCAACAGATATTCTGAATCGATCCTAAAATTGTTAACAAGGCATGTAATTTCGGAGCATCAAATTAATGCGTGGGACTTCAGAGGAAATAACACGGTGGAGTTGAGAATTGGCACGGTTTAGAGACTAAGGTGGGTGATTCATGCTTAGAAGGAAAAAAAAATCCAAAATGTCAAATTCCAAACTCCAAATTTTGGACTTCAAACATACGGGAGTTTGGGGTTTCTTAGCCAAGTCGGTGATGAATAGTAATGGCACACTCCAAAGTAAAATAATCAAAAGTTCAAAATACCAATGTCCAAAAGCATGGCGAGATGTTTGGGGACTTCCGAGTTGGTGGGAAGTGACACCAAATGTAAGGATTTTGGAGGGTGCAATGATCAAGGTGGTTGCCATGTAGAGATTGTCGGGGGGCTAGCACACCAATGATGTACGTGGGGAGTCGACTTGAGGTGCAAGGTGGGAGAAGCTCGATGGAGCTAAGTGCATGAGGATTTTGGAGGTCAATGGGATCATTTCTAAATGTCACGAACATTGGGCTCACCAAATTAAAACTATGCAAGCCTAATACATGTCGGGTCTCGAGCTTGCATCGGGAGGCCAATGTTGAGAGGCGTAAAATTCGAGGGTTGTGACCACGCCAAGTGGCGATGCAAGAGCTCGACTATGAAGCGAGTGAATGGTGGATGGGGAAAAACTCACCCCTGTACATTGCAGAGGGGAGAGTAAGGGGAAAATATCTCAAAATGTGGAACTCGACTCGAGAGCTTGCCAAGCATCTCACCGAGCTAACTCCCCTGTAGAGCGATGCACATGCCTAAAACACATAAAACTTCCCCATGCAAAAATAGTCATATCTTGAGCTTGGATTGCCCGTTTCTTGAAAAATCATAGTCATCGGAGAGCTAATCAAGATGGCTTCAACATAGAGATAGAAAATATGGGTTTTTCATAGATTTTCAAAGATCAAAATTTTGAACCTCGAAGTCCGAAACGACACAACTTGAGCTTTGGGTGTCCATTTCTTACAAAAAACCAATCATTAGAATCTGAAGAGATGATCTTCAACCTAGTAACATCAAATCTAGAATTTTGGAGGTTACGAACTTCTTAAATCTGTGACCAATGAACAATTCCCCTGGTAAGTGAGGTGCATTATTGAAGGTATGGGCTTTGAGGCTTTCTCATCACTCTTACAGGCATCATGATGAGCTTTATAGGTGGTTAGAGTAATATTTCAAGTTTCCTTTCTCTCTCTCCTCCTCAAAATTATTCCTATAAATTATAAATGGCTGGCACAAAATAAGGGGCTATTCATTTTCCTCCTCTACACCCTTATTCTCCATTCCTTCAATTGGTTTGTTGTGAATTTCATGGGGCTTAAGGCCTTCACACTGAAAATGTAATGGCATTCTTTCCTTTCCCTACTAAAATGTATTATGTAAATTCATATGGAGCAATGAAACTATGTTTGTGTTAAATCTTTTATCCTTTCATGGTTTGATTATTCTTTCTTTCCTTTCATTGCTATCAAGTGTTCTCAGGTAACCGGTGTTTCATTATCGGGATTTGGAGTTGATGTGTTTATTTTTAAATGGTGTAATGTGTGCGTCTTGGTTTGTGGAGTATAACCACCCTCTCTAAGGCTTGCATTCTTCTTCATTTTTCAAGGTTGGGAATGCTGTAGCACTCCTTCTCTTGGTGTATCACTTCTCTTAGTGTATATTTTGTTTCATGTAGCTCTCTCCTATCTCCTTGCAAGATTTAGATTAGTTTTCCTTGCATTAGGAGAAGTGGTAGTTAGGATTAGGGTTAGGAACCAACCTTCTCCAGAGAGTTATCCCACACTAAGGATAGCTCACGTGGTTGGCAATCACACCTAATGACTCATCCCACTTGGCCATTTGAGGGGTGTTGTGATTTTGCATAAACATTTTTGGCATGCCTAGTGGGACAACATTGAAGTAAAGGGTTTCATTTTTAATAAGTTGTTCCATTACATATCTGAGTCACATTCAAGCCAAGTTCAAAACAAGGCATTTTCAGAGATTTCCTCACATTTCAGATTTCGGGGAGTTGTAGATTTTGGATGTCGAAGGTTCTACTACGGGTTCAAAGTTCAAATCATTTTTTCAAGGGCTCAACATGTGAAAAATGGGCTCAAAATTTCACAAAAGATAGATCGAGGTTGAATTTTAAAAGGGTATTATTAGAATTCTAAAATTTTGATTTTTCAAATTTTGGGATTTTTGCATTTTGGAATTTTGGATTTCGGGATTTGAGACTTTTTGGGTCCTGTGTATTTTTTAATTCAAGATTTGAGAACTTTTAAGATTTCGTACTTTTCCAAATTTTGGAATTTTAGAATTTTAGATTTCAAGATTTTAGGATTTTGGAGGTTTCATATATTCAGGGTTTTCAGACTTCATGCACTTTGGATTTGAAGACCCCTCATTTGGACATTTGTTCGAGTTTAGAATTTTAGTTTTCGAGTTTGTGTCATTTGGGACTTCGGAAGTCATTTTTAGTCGAATGGTTCAACCCTACAACTAGTTTTGGGACTTTCAAGGTGTGCATACATGTTTTCATTTCATTTTGTCAAGTTTTATTGGGCTCTTGGTTGAACCACTACCTTTAGAGGCACGCATACAAAGTGCAAATGACGACTCCATCTAGTCAAAAACCCATTTTCTCTAAGTTGCAAATCATCTCTTCGCCACCCATTTCCATAAAATTTTCCTTCCATTTCTTTAATTCCTTTCCATCCCATTTCTCCTATGACGTTTTGCAGCCATGACTTCATTCCCATGAGTAGAATACACACTTACAGCAACAACAACAACATCATTTAGACATACTTCCACATTTGCAGCATATATTCTCAGGGTACTATCATCCACCTCCATATCCATACTACAATGAAAATCAACAGTGGGCACACCCCTACTGAAGTAGGATATGTATTAGTTTGGTTATTAACAAAACTATACAGATTTCCAAGACCAAGGGTATGCGGATAATGGAGATTACCCCACACCGAAGATCAATAGTTGCAGTTTAAAGTGTAATAATTGGAGGAAAATATGGTACATTCAAGGGCTATATCTCATATACAAGCATACAAGATTGGCTTTAGAGTCCCTTGTCCATAGGAGGGACCTTTTCAAGACATCATAGCCCACAACGAGAGCTTGACTTTATAGTTGAAATGTTTCCAAGGCTCATGCAAAGTGGATCCAGGAGATAGAATATTTTCTATATAATTTCAGTTAATCTCATCAATGGGAACCCTTAAATTTTCATCCCACCATCCTCTCTTCACTCCCCAATTTTCACCATCTTAGTCGACGCCGTTTTCAAGCTTCTCACTTGATGCCCCTAGTGCACATTTCCCTTCTCCATCTTCTACTCTCCTACCTCATCTCAATTTCTCTACCCTTTTCACTTCCAAGAAACCCTCTCCTCTATAGAAACAAGGAACTGAACCTCCTCTCCCACCACCAACAAATCAAAAAAATTTGGAGACCCCACCCACCACTCCTCTCATAATCCCAAACCGATGTCAAGAAGAAATCCAAAAACTAGTCAAGAGGAGCAACAAGAAGAAGAGCCAAACAAAGAAGAAAATGATGAAAAAATTGGTAAGCTTGGCCCTAAGATTTAGAATTGAGAAGATCCCCTTGTTAGTCAAGCCTTCAGAGGAGGCCAAGGTGGAAGAATAGGTGGTGAAAACCAAAGTTGCGTAGAGTAGCAGAAAAAGCAATAATGGGTTGAAGATGATCAACAATCAGAGTGTTTAGAATGTAGTGTTCATGAGGGAACATTGCTTTCAATAACTATTGATCAACCACTAGTTGCAAAATTGGGAGAAGAGGAGGAGATTCATACCAAGGAGAAGAACAAAACAAGTTCAAAGGATTCAAATACAAGGTAGGTCATGCAATAAACTCCAATTTCTTATCCCACTTCATCCCCTTTGGATTCTGATTCAGAGAATAAATTTAAGCTATCAAATTTTATGTTGAAGGATGAGGACCCTCATGTGAGAAAAATGAGAATACGGAAAACATCATGGAGAAAAACAAGCCAATTGTGGAGGCCCTACAAGATTATGACATCATAGGGATATTTTTGCTCTCTTTTGGTATTGAAAATTCTGATTTCCCCTTCCTTCATATTTTATTGAAAATGGATTGCTTAATGAATCTATTATGGGGAAGAGTCTTGAAGACCTTGTTGTCCAGTAGCATCCCTTAGGAGTAGAAAAAGGAGGGTGTGACCTCTCAAAGTCCATTTGGATGAGGGAAATAAATATACGGGTTAGTCTAGCCCTCAAGAGAGGAAAGAGAAACTACAATATCCAAGCAATGAGCAAGAAGGTACAACTACTTGCAAAAATCACCACTAGCTTAGTTAGAGGTTGCAATAAATCTTAAATATTTGCATGTTATCATGGAAGAGTTTCTTGTTGCCACATAAGAGATTATGCAGGCATCCCACTTCAAATAAGAACTATCTTGAATCTGGATTAGAGGAATTGAGTCTTCCTAATAGGATAGCTAGCAAGAGAGAAAGGAATGAGGACATCACCATTTCCATACCATTCACTCAAAGGGGACATCGTTTGTCGTAGAAGCTGTGCAAAAAGAAGAAATTCAATTTACAGACAGTCACCTTTTCCAGGAATATCAGCATGAAGACTTTCTTATTGAGATTGGAGCTTAGACTAGTGGGTGCATTCAGGTGGCTCGGTGTCATGCCCTATTAGGTATCTAGCTTTGTTAGAGCTAGAATCTGAGTTTCCAAAACTAGTCATGTTCATTTTTTAACATGAGGATGAGCTTCATAGTACTAGGGATCAGCTATAATAGTTTAAACACCTACGTAAGCCCCATGTAAATCATCCCGAGAAGGTGTTTGTTTCATTTTTAGTTGACACCTTGATGACTGCTAAAGGATCAATCTCTTTTTAGTCTTTCACTCACGCACACCATGTTTCTTATCAAATCATTTGCATGGCTGAAATCTATAAGAAATGGTAGTTACTTTTCCCAACTAGTTATAGTGTAAGTTTGAAGTCTTCTCTCTCCTCTAATTAGTGTAAGGTAGGATTAGGTTTAATATTTTCATAACAAGTGCTCTTGTATACTCTGCATGTCTACTTGGGCATTTATGATTTGATAATTTGTAGATAGCTTTTGGTTTGTGTTTGCTCTAGAAAAATACACTTTATTTGAAGAGACCTCATTGAAGGACCTTACAATAGGAAGAAGCTCATCTCTATAGGGAACCATTGCAATTCTAAAGATAAAACAAATTCATAGAAACTAAATTTGAATACAAACAAATTTCAATAGTTTCCATCCTCTCGCAAAGACCCTTACAGAATCTAAAAATCATCCCCAAGGATATTTGTTGCATGAAAAATGACATGTTCATAACAACAATGTAGGATTATTTTTCAATAACAACCCCTAATCATTCAAAATTCCCCATGATTGGAAGTAGAAGATCAACCTCAAATTTTCCCTACTCATCCTTTGATTGCAGGAAGCTACGGTTTTAATGGTGTTCAAGCAGTGGGTCGTGAGAGATGGAAATTTTAGAAGAATGAAGAAATTAAAATTTAATATAGTTACATGATGTACAAACTTGGTGAATTTCTTAATCAAAATTTCATGTGAAGTGCCATGCATGCTAAACAATCAGTGGTTTCGGTGTGCTACCCATGAGTAGTATCGAATTTAGGGCATCCTAGCTTGTAGAGAGGTGAAAAGAAAGAAAATTTGAATCAAAGTAATTTTCTACTCATGCAAATTTAATATTTTCTTAAGAAAATTAGAAGTGCAAGTGGCAGAACAAGTTTGGGATCAACAATGTTTAGGCGGTTAAAAGGGGCAAGTTTTAAGGCTATATCATTGCTAGAATATCAATTGTGACTCCATGTCCAATGGAGGCATTAGTCTACTAGCCAATGAACATATAGCAGGTAGATGTCCCCATGAGTCACCAAATTATTATCCATTTTCCCACCTAGGAAAAATGGACAATGGGGACCTAACAAGACCTAGGCACCAGACGGGACTTCACTAGCCAATATGAGAATTACAGGTGAAAACTATGCTTTTGAGGGCATTTGGGAATATTTCAAGAGTGTTGAAATCATAAGAGGATTTTTTCCTCTTCTAGGTTTTGACCCTTAAGATCAACTTAAAAATTGATGAAATATGGGCCCCGCGGGCCCGCCTCTAGCCCATAAAGATAAAATTGGCAAAAGAGGAAAAAATCAAGCCTCTTTTGGGTAGAAATCCCTAGAAAAATTTAAAAATGTAAAAACTACCCAAAAGAGGCTTAGGAGCTCAAGAGTCAAAGTGACTCAATGAGTAGCTCACCGAGCTATTTAGAGAGTCAAGCTCATGGCTTGTAGGTAAATAATGCATTAGGGCTCGCCGAGTAGTCGGTGAGCTACTCTGTGAGTCTAGTCACAATGAAAAATGGGCTGATTTTGGGTTAGATGTAGCGTGGAGTGTGGCGATTTCGCCTTGGGTGAAAAGTGAGATCAAACAAATGTTGGCTCGAGCCGGGAAAAGTAACCAAAGAGGATCTTAGAGTTGAAAGCACCATACAAAGGTGGATCAAGAATGAGCTTGGAAATGAATAATAGGTGGGAGGCTCGAGGTCAAAACTAGGCAGACTTGTGAATGGCCATAATGAGCTAAGTCATGTGGACATATAAATTGAAATATCAGCAAGAACAATGTAAATCCAAGCCAACTCGACAAAGCATACAAGTCATTTGAATCAACAAAGGATGAATTCCCAACATGAAGCTAGGGATGCGTGGAGCCAACATGGCTCCAGACAGACCAAGTCACAGTGAAATTGAGTTCGGTGCACGGCCAACTCAACCAATATGGATGAAGATCTCTATGTATTAGTGGGCTTCTTGGGAGAAAGAACAAGCCAAGATTGAAGGCATGTGAGTTAGGCAAGCCATCTCACGGCTCGGATCCCGAATGAGGTCTCAAGCCCATAAGAGATGTCACGAGGATTGTGGGGGCATTTAAGTATCTTGGATAAAATGAGAGGCCTCGTTCACGGCCCAAGGTCGGTTAGCTCAAGTGGGATCATGCATGCAGAGGTTTTTATAAGACACAGGTGATCTCATAGGTAGGACCCTCGGGAATTATAGGGAAGTTTTACTCAAGGCTTGTAGTTGGGAGTTCGTCAATGGTGGGAACTTGATGTTCAAGCTTTTCAAGCTCACCGGAGAAGTCCTAGGGCCAAGGTGATCAAGGACATCTTGGAGGCTGAAGTGAACCCATAGTTGGAGTGATCCATAGTGAAAATAAATCCTAACATAGAAATAGATGGCTTGAGCCACGAGCTAGAGGGTACAACACGGAGTTCAATGTGAGCCTAAAATTGTTAAGAAGGGATGTAATTTTTAGAGCATCAAATGAGCTTGGGGACTTTGATGGAAATAACACGGCAGTGTTTGGAACTAGCACAGATTGAGACTAACCCAAATGATTCATGCTTAGAAGGGACAAAATTTCGAAAACGTCAAATTCGGACTTTAGACATTCAGGATTTTTGGGTTTCGAGCCAAGTCAATGATGAATAGTAATGGCACACTCCGGCAGAATCATCTCAAATTATGAAAATACCAATGTCCGAAGGTGTGGCAAGATGTTTTGGGAACGTGCAAGTTGGTGGGAAGTGATGCCAAATGTCAAGAGGTTGGATGTGCACCGATCGAACTTGTTTCCTCGTTGAGCTCGAGAGGCCAAAGCATATCAATGATGCACATGGGGAGTCAACTTGAGGTGCAAGGTGGGAGAATCTCGGTGGAGCCAAGTGCATGAAGATTTTGAGGTCGTTAGGAGCATTTCAAAATGCCGCAAACATTGGGCTCACTAAATCAAAACTTTTAAGCCTAATATGTGTCGGAGTCTTGAGTGGCATCAATAGGCCAATGTTGAGAGGCATATCATTTGAGGGTTGTAAGCCCGCTAAGTGGAAATGCAAGAGATTGACTGTAAATTAGTGAACGTGGGATGGGGAAAAAATCACCCTATGCATCCCACGTGGGGAGATGAAAGGGACAAGTAACCTGAAATATGTAACCCAACTTAGAGCTTTCGAGTAGCTCACTACTCGATGAGCTAACTCACCCGTAGAGCCATGCACAGCACGAAACACATAAAACTTCCCCATGCAAAAATGGCCATATCTTGAGCCTTGATTACCTATTTTCTGCAAAATCATTTTCATCAAAGAGCTAGTCTATAGGGCTTTAACATGGAGACACATAAAATAGTTTTTCAGAGATTTTCAAAGCCTAAAATTTGCACAACTTGAGGTATGGGTGTGTCTGCTTTCTTGCAAAAAACTAGTCATTGGAATTGTGAAGAGAATATCTTCAACCTCGTAACATCAAAACCAAATTTAAGAGGTTCTACACTTTTGAAATTTTGAACTATAAATAGTGCCCCTATAAGTGAGGTGTATTAATGAAGGTATGGACTTTCTGGGCTTTCCCATCACTCTTCCAGGCATCATGATGATATTTGTAGGTGGTTAGAGTAAGATTTCAGGTTTCCTTTCTCTCTCCTCCTAAAAATTCTTCCTATAAATTGTAAATGGGTGGCAAAAATAAGGGGCTATTCATTTTTTCTCCTCTACACCCCTATTCTTGATTCCTTCTTTGGGTTGTTGTGAATTTCATGGGGCTTAAGATCTTCACATTGAAAATTTAATGACATTATTTCCCTTCCCTACTACAATGTATTGTGTAAATTCATATGGAGCAATGAAACTATGTTTGTGTTAAATCTTTTAGCCTTTCATGGTTTGATTGTTCTTTCTTTCATTTCATTATTACGGTGTTCGATGCAAACCGGTGTTTCATTGTAGGGATTTGGTGTTGATTTGTTTATTTTTAAATGGTGCAATGTGCGCATCTTGGTCTATGGAGTATAACCACCCTTTCCAAGAATTGCATTCTTCTTGATTTTATAGGGTTGGGAATCTGTCTAGCACTCTTTCTCTTGGTGTATCACCACTTTGTTAGTGTAGATTTTGTAGATTTATACTTTTTTAGTCGGTATTTTTCCTTACATTAAGAAATTTTTTGCAGGTAGGATTAGGGGTAGGAACCGGCCTTCTCTAGAGAGATATCCCATTTCGCAATGTCCCACAATTAGGATAGCTCCATGTTTGGCAATCACACCGAATGACCCATCCACCACTTGGCCATTCAGGGGTGTGCTGTGATTTTGCATAAACAGGAACCTTCATCTATTCTCATAAGCATCTTTTCTCTACTCTTTTCATTCTTTCTCCTCTTCTCCCCCTTTCTAATTCATCCTTGTATGTAATCATGGTATTTTGTCTTATTCGCTTAAGTGATTCTCTAATGTTGCATTGTAAAAGTCCCTTTTGATTTATAAAAAGGGGACTTATTTCCTCACTCCTAAGGAGGATAAAAATTCAAAAGTGGAATAATAACTTGAAATTTCATGTAGTGGGTAGATGATAAGATAAATTTCTATGCTATAAATTGGAATAACTTCTCCATTCGAAGGAGTTTAAGAATTTTTTGAGTTTTTTCAAGTTTTAGTTTTTGGCTAGAAATTATGGATTGTTGTATGTTGTTGAGATTTTTATCACCCCTACACCTAAAATAAGAGTTAAATTTCTTCCAATTATTTTCTTATGTTTTCCTCTATTCTCTCTCTATTTCCTAACTTTGCAAGCATGATGATCTTGAAAAACCAAGAAAAGGATTTTTACTTTTGAGGAACATATTAATGAAACTTTGTGTCTATAGTTTGTTGTTTGCATAACTTATATTCTTCTAATTAAATGTGTACCTACTCTAGTTATTATATGTAAACTTTGCTAGTGCCTACTCACAACAGTTACCCTCTCTCTCCTAATTTCCCCAACTCCCTTTTATCCCTCATCTCTGCAAATTCCTCCCTTTACGTTGTAAAATCATTTTTCCATAGGTTTAGTGGGGTATTCCTATGTGATCCTCAAAGCATATTGGCCACGCCACATATTTAGGTAGTTTACATTCAATAATGAGAGCCTCCCCATACATGAAGAATGAGGGGCTTAGCCATGTAACCATTGGTGGAAACACATAATTTACAAAATGAATAATTTTTTCACTAACAATTTTTACAACTCCACTAAGGAGAGATCTACCCTCATGAACCCGTAAACATCTCCGAAAGTACAAAAAAATAGATATTTAAAAATCCATAAAAATTTAAAAATACCAAAAATACCATCTAAATGTTCAAGAGCCTTGTTGCAATCCTTTTGAAAAATATGCAATTTTCTAGATTCTTTCCATTCTAATTAATTGAGACAAATTGGAAGAAAGAAGGTACACCAAATCTAATTATGTAGGTGGAATTGTTGATTTTACATGTTTGAATAAAAATTACAAGTTGAATTTTGAATTCCCATTAAACAGAAAGAAGTCAAGTTCTTGAAAAATCCTCTTGAGGTTCATATGGAAGAATTCATGTAACCTTTAGTGTTCATTCCTTCAAAAGAAGAAAGAGAAGAGGAAAAAATAGTAACACAAGCACCTATACCATGGGGATAGAACACTAGTCCATTTGATTTGACTCCTCCACTTCATGAAATTCAAAAGAATCAAGAAACAACTTGCAAAAAATTCTATAAATATGGAAATCAATGACCAGATGATCATATCACAACTTTCATCACAACATGTGGCATTCTTGGGGTACAACATGAAGATTTTGCAGTGTGACTATTTGTGGAAACATTACAAGATGTTGCTGTGGATTGGTTTTACTATTTTCCATCATGCTCAATTATTGATTGGGGTAATATGAAAAACAAATTGAAGCAAGATTCAAGAATTCATAATATTTTCATTCCCTCCTTTCTCAATTAACTCAAATGAAGAAATAACTGCAAGAGTCCATGAGAGATTTTGTGGAAAAATTCAACAAGTTGATCAACAAGATTCCCACCGTTTACCCATATACTGCAAATTATCTCAAAATCATTGGCATGGTGTTTTCATTGATTTAAAATAGAGATGTTGTTATTGTTTTCATTAAGTGTCATTGATGTCAAAAGAAGAAATAAACTTGAAGGTTGATTGGTAGTGTCGGTTGAGATTGTTTGGTCCTAGTGATGGTTCATGGTGTCTTGAGTCAGTTTGAGGGCTTGTAGAGGTGATGAAGTGTTTTTGTGATGCTATTATGATTTCATGGAGTTTTTTTAATGTATTTATAGGTGTGAAATGTAACCAAGGTGGTTTTGAGGTCAGATTGAGTGAAACAAGCATGTTCTAGGTGCTTGTTTGTGAGGCCTAGAGAGTAGAATGGGGAATGACATGGTGGAATAATGCATGTATCATATGGATATGCAAGGTTAGATAATTGGGATCATGATTATGATGTGATAGGAAACTCATAATTTTCTTAGTGTGCTTGTTCAGGTGTTAAACATTGGTTTTAAGTGTGTTCCTAGACCTAACCCTTAAGAAAGCATGTCTTGGTGTGGTGGAGTCAGTACATCTAGGAGTATTTGGTAAAATGTGAGTATTGGATATGTGTTTTCATGTTTATGTGATGGTGTGGTCCAAATTTTAGGACCTAATGTTGAATATTTTGCAATTTATGCCATTTTTACTAAAACCAAGTTGTGAAGGTGAGAAACCAAGGCTAAATTTTGACTTTCTAATGCTTGTTGGAGAGTGTGTGATTTTCATGGTGACCAAATATATTGGTGATAGTTTTTTTAATTATTGGAGGTAAAAAAGGGTTGAGGGTACCCTACCCCATACAAATTATTATCAGATCATTACAAAGAGGCCAAGGCATTTACCATGAAGCCCAACATCAAAACATTAAAACATAAAGGCCAAGGGATAAGAACTAACATCAAAACAGCTATGACCTATCTCTTGGTGATATTTGAATAGGTATATTATGAATATTTTCCAAGTGGAATGAGGTCTTTTTATTGTCAGGTTTTTATGAACAATCATTAAGAAGAAAAATTGGTTTTAAACCCTCTTAAAACCCTATCTTGGTAGTGACTTGGAAGAAATTGATTGCTTTGACCTAGAGTTTATTTTTTGAGAAAATTTAATGATCATATGTTGTAGATGAATCCTCCATATTTCTCCAGGTGTGATTTATAGGTTTTGGTTATATGTGGGCCCCACCTAAAAAGACCAATTTCTAAATATTTTCAGTTTTCTCCAAAAGTGTCCATTATACCTAGTGAATAAATTGGAATTTATTGAATTATGGTATTTTTATTCATTTCCATGATGGTTTCAGATCATTGTTGAGGTATTATGAGGTCTAATGTGCCATATCTTGCATGATTGGTGTTTAGGTAGTTTTTGTCAAATTGGAGTAGTCTAAGTGTAGAAATATTTTGGAGGTGCTATAGTCAGTTTGATGGCATGGTTTGAGTTTGGTGATGAGTCTAAGGTCATGAGTTTTCTATTGATACATCACACTTAATTTTTGATAATATTTGAGAAATTTATGGCTTGTTTTCTAAGGACTAATTTTGAGGGTGTTTGGTTATGCATGGTCTTAAGAAGGTTTCATGGCATGAGATGTTGTTATGAATGTTTCATGGTTTTTGGAGGTTTTAAGGCTTAGAAAACATGTCTAAGTTTTTTTCATGTTTTTGTGAATTTTTTTTTCTTTATAACATTCCCTTTTTGACGAGTTGGCTTGTTTTGGTGGTTTAGGGCTTCTTAAGTCCTAATGGTGGTGTAGAAGGCCCTAGGTGATATTGGAAACATATATGGTCCTATGGATGCTATGTTTATGATTTTATTATGATGTGGTAATGTATTTTATTCTATTATTGTTGACCCTTGTGAATTGTAATGAAGAAACAAGTATAAAAGCAAATTAGAAATCTCATTTGAGCTAATTGTGTAAGTGGAGGAAAAGTGTGACCTAGAGGGTTGTTTTTGAAGGTGTAAGAGGTATTTTTGAACTATAATAAATGGAAATGAATATTTTAAAATTTATAGAGAGATAGGTAATATTTTCAAATAATCTTGAAGAAAAATTTATTATGCATGGAGGCTAGAGATATTTTTTGAGAGAGATAGAAGGAGAAGTGTGCATCATTGAGTCATCATCAGTTGTTGCAGAAAAAATCAGAGATGAAAACTATTTTAGATGGATTTTGTTGGTTTTAATTCATCTAGGGGTTTGTTCCTCCTTGTAGGTTTGTTCTATACTAAACTAGGGGTTGGTTCTCCTTGTGGGGTTGGCACCTCACTAAATCTAAGGGTTGCTGCTCCAAGTTGAATTGGTACTCAACTATATTTGAAACAACAGCTATATAAAATTTTGTTTCATTGGGTTCTCAATTAAATTTTGATTCTCAATTAAATTTTATCTATTTTTGTTATTGTGTTCTCATGATGCATGTTTATGTGGCTGATTAATCATTGCCTAATATATATGACATCAAATGGTTAATGTATGCTTTGAATGGTTTATGAATGTGAATGATTAAGAGAATGAAAGTTTTAATGGCAAAATGATTCACCCCCCCATCCCCTCCCTTCATTGATTATGATTCCAATAATTTGTATCAGATCATGACCTCTTAAGCAAGCTTAACAAGTTTGAGGTGATCCTTGAAGCATAAGATGGTTGAGAAGATAACGAAGGATAATCAAGAGTTAACATCTATGGTCAAATTTCTTGAGGAGCAGGTATGTACCTAAAAGGTGCCATGATCAAAGAAGAAAAGAATCATAAATATGAAATCATTAGGACAGATGATGTATACAATATGATCATCAAGGAGAATTATTTTAAGATCAAATGATTGGAAACTTATCGAGCAAGGTCAAAGAAGGAGAGTATGAAACTCAAGTTGAGTTAGTGATAGAAGCCCTAAAAGCTAAAGAATAGGATTATATCAGGTATGAAGCTGAGATGAGGTCCTTAAAGGCAAAGTTAGAGCAGGTAACCAACAAGTTGAAGTCCTATGAGAAGTTTGAAAAGAGTTCTAAGGACCTAGATGAAATTTTGAGAAATCGAGAAGGATTCTAGTAATAGTAACAGGCCTAGGTTTCATAAGAGACCTAAAGGTAGATGATACAAGACAAGAAGATGTTTTCTAGGTAAGGAGGATACCAGGAAGATCAAAATTAAGAAAGAAATATCAGTTAGACAACCTAATATTATGAGGTATGTTGGTTCTTTTCATGGTTATTGTTATACTTGCAATGAATTTTGTCATAGGGAAAAATAATGTGGAAGAAGGTTCTTCAAGAGTGAATACCCATGGGGAAATAGAAGGAATTATCAGTCAAAAGGTATACATGGTTTCATTTTCTATATTTTTCATCAAGAAGGACGCATTGCAAGGTATTTTCATCATGTTGCTCCAACTCAAGGAAAGAAGTGTTTTCTCCCAAGGTCAAGAATGTATTGTTGCCATAGTTTGATCATGAAAATAAGGTTAAGAATTATTTTCCCAAGCCATTCAATATTTCCAAAGATTATTATTTAGTTGATAAGGAACATGTGAGTGTCAAGAACATCATTTTAGAGCCACGATCCTATGAGGGAAGAGCTAAATTCATTCAAGCCTAATTCTAATATGTTCACAAGAAAAGAAGGCATGTTTTCTATGTTTGAGCATAAACCAAAGATAGATGCGATTCATGTGTGTTTGAAATCAATCCATTAAAAGGAGGATAAGAATGAGTTTTTCATCAAGTCGAATTTCTAATTAATTAAAGGAGGATCCTAAATATTGATTATCATCCCAAAGATTGCAAAGAAGTGGTGGAGATCACGGGAATATATCGAGTTCATGATGTCTTAGTTACCTAAGTGATAAGATGTGTCTTCATTATTCTTCTTAAAGGTATTCATGTCTCAAGATAAGAAATGGAGGGGTATTTTCATCTTGAAAAATATTTGAAGGTATAAGAGAAGTTTTTATCATCGGTATATCTAAGTAAGACCAAATTAAAGGTATGTGGTTGTTAATGCATTAAATTATGTAAAAGTACTTGTATGAGTCATGCGAGAATGATGTCTTTCTATAACAATGGTGTAAGGGTTTCAAGATATAATAAAAAGGTTTTTAGGATGAGATTGATATGAAAAGAGATGTGTGAGCATCCTATGCTCCTAGAAGTGTGAAGTTTTTAGCATATAGGTCGGTAAATAAAGTGATAAGAGTTTCTATAAATATGTTTAAGGATTTGAAAATATGAAAACATGAAAAGTGTTGAGTGACCTTACTTAGGTCTTCTTGTGAAGCTAGAGTCAAATATAGATTGAATTCTCTTAGGTGTGTGAGACAAACATACTTGATATTTTTAATCATGTCTTAAGGTCTTGTTATAACCGAATCACATCACCCTCTGATTTCTTAGCATGTGGATGTGTTAAGGAAAGCAATGTGACTGGGTAACATGGGTATTATCTCCAAGTGTGGGACTCACTTATTGAGATAGACCTCCAGAGAAGTTTGGTTCCTCTTCCTACTCCTAGTTCAAACTAATTATAATGAAAGTGAACTACCGACTATCTCTATCCTATAATTTCCAAGGGGCCAAGTAGAGAGAAAGAGCATGAAAATTAAAGAAACTACTCTAACAAAGGTCATGCACCAAGAAAACGGAATGGGAAATACTCTCCAATGTGTAGAAATGAGAAGAAATTTTGATTAGAGAGGGTGAAAACAGTTCTCCACGGTCTAACAAAGAGCACTTACAACACCCTTTCCATGAAAACACAACAATATTGCACCTTGTAAGAGTATGAAGAGACACAAAAACTTGCAAATAAAATGAAGAGGCAAGAAGAATGTAATAAACACAGACAAGGGAAGAAACAATCCACAAATTTACATCTACTGCTTCATTAATATGCACAGTTCACTTACGAGAGAAAGAGAAAGGCTTTATCAACATGCAAGAAGTTTAATACAAAGGCCCATAGCACAATGGTGTTCCAAATAAAAAATGGCAGAGTTTTGTTACAAGAATCATCCCCCCTTACAATGAGCCAACACTTCAATTTATAGAATTTTGGAAAAGAGAGAGAGGGAGGGGGATGTAATATCTAAAATTCACTTTCCAACCAATTGCAAGTCATGATAAATGAGTGTAATTGATGAATATTGACCTGCAAAATCAATCTCAAGGTGTCTCATAACCTGCATCAGTGAAATAATGATTTCCCATGCTCATTACATGCACCTCTAACCACTATCCAACAACCAAACTAAAATAGTCTCGTTTTCCTTAAAAATCACCATCAAATCTTCATCAATTACTTGATTTCTTGTTTTTTTGTGAAATTCTTGGAACCACAATTCTAACAAGACCAATTTTGCATGATTTTGTTAAGGGACACAAAATTTATGACCATTTGAGCATCTCGGAGCTAATTTGGGAAATTACTAGGCTTGCTTGTTCCACAGGATTGACAATTAATTCATTGATTGGAAATAAATTTTAATTATTTTCCCTCCCTCCTAAATTTTTACATCATCATTTAAAATTATTTGGCATTTTAAAAAAATTTGGGGCCCCTCTGAATTTTCCATCATTTGTTTGCTTTAAGTGGGGAAGTTGTTGCTTGTAATATTTTATAACCAACCAACTCGGCTGAGCTATATTTTCCCCTCACGAGATCCTTTCTTCCACATGGCTTGTTTAGTACATGAGCTTCCTAGTGAATCTATGTCCCATATAACTCCCACTAGAGCCAAGCTATTTATTTAACGGAGAGCTCCCTTTATTGCACACCCACCCCCATTACCGCTGACTCATTCACCAATGCATCAAGTTGCCTATTTTAACATTGTGTCGAGCTCACCTTATATCTCTGGCTGAGTCAAGAATTCTTCATTGGGCTCTACATCAATGCACCGTGGATCAATATGGTGTGTGACGAACTTACGCAAATCAAGCCCACATGTCCTGATTTCCCCATAGGCCTTGAGGGAAGCTTTTATCTGACCCGCCCGCATTGCCTATATCATTAGTGAAGTCAAGATTTTTCAGACTGCATGTTCCAAGGCCACCCAAGCTCATTTCCTCCTCTATACCCACATTGCGCCAATGACCTATAGTTTCGTTGACTCAGCCTTCACCTGTATCCTTCTACTCGGCGAAGTCAGGTCTCGAGAGCCCGTGTGTCCCATGGGTCACATGGGCTGATTATTTCCACCATCACCACAACATGTTTATTGTGGATGGATTGGGAATTTCATGCACTCGAGGCCCATCTCACTCGGGCTAAATGGGCCTCGAATCTCTGATTTTTCTGCATTGGTATATTTTGGGCCGAACTACCTTAATGACTCACCTCCTTGTTCTGCGAAGTTCTTCCCTACCTCGCTTATCTCTGTGTAGCTTTTCATTCATCACCTGATTCTTTGGAAACAACTCGGTGACCCTGACGAGCTTGTCAAACCAAACGGAGTAGGTCATCTTTGAAACTTTGGTGTGGCTGGGTTCTTGATCATTTGCATTGTTTTTTTACACAGGAAAACTTAGCACATATGCCTCCTTACTATTCCTGGATGTGAACAAATTGGTATTTATACGTATTCTGGGGAACTTAGTAGGGCTCCATTTGTACAAACCTCTCAAACCTGTAACTACTGCCATTGATATATGTCATGCTTGCAAGATAAAGTTGGCGTTCTATTCAAGGCCTGAGTTTGGATTTCCACAATCTACACTATTCAACGGTTTATTGCAATGGCTTGGTTTGAGATGTGAAAACCCACCGAGCAACTAAACAACCATCCCATTGCCATGGCTCATCTTACAGCTCAATCCAGAGCTCAACCACTATGACCTAAAAAATCTCGGTCACTCTTGCACTAATCGGGTCTCTTTAAAGCAATTCGGTCCTCAACTAGTAAGCTCGGCACCTCGAGGCACAACTCGATCATCGAGCTAGGTGGGTTCAGCCTCCTTTAAATAGCCAAAGTACATTTTTTTATATCCTTTATCTCCCTCTACATGTTATTAACATGATGAATCCTTGCAGCACCATGGAATGTATAAACATTAGATTCCACCCTTTAGTACCGCAGGTGGGTCCCATTGTTGGTCTCCTAACTACATAAAACTTTGGGACTTAAAAAAGACCAAGAAGAGGAAAAATTTCCTCTCCTAAATCCTTAAATCCTTCAAGGACATCTTGAATCTTGAAGTCACCTTGCTTTTCATGAGAACCCCCTAGTGCGTAAGCTTCGCCTATCATCCAATTTCTCATCGGGAGTGGAAATTGATAACAGAGTCTATATGTCGGGTGAGTCAATTTGTAAAGAGATGAAAAAGTTACATTCAAGGTATATCATAGCAAAACTTGAAGTTGAAAAAAATTCTCATAAAGGAGGAAGAATCGGATAAGGATGTATATAGTTGGTTGCTCGAGACTTGAATGATCAAGGAATTCTTTGAATTCCTATTCTCATGTGTGGATCCATATGTAATGTCTAGATAGATGTCCTAGTTGAAGAAAAGTATGTGTTAGCTTGTTCAAGGGAAACCAAAGTGTGTTTAATAATTAGAGTTGTTCTCCAAGAGGGTTAGGATGTGGAATTGATAGTATTGGGTCTTGATATTGTAATTTAAGTCTATGATGCCTCGAGTGTTTTCTTGAATTCTTTATAACTAGGCACAAAGGGTAATAAGTCCAAAATCTAGGTCTACTGCTAAGAAATATGTCTTGATAAGATGTGGTTGTTGTTAATAATAATTAATGAGAAACAAGAAAAACTTTTCTTGATTGAAAATATGATGATGCATATCTACAAAGCGGTATGGTGATTAGAGACATGATACAACTTTGTGAAGGACTATAAAGGAGAACAAATGAATTTTGAAGTAGGTTATAGATAAGAATATCTTGAAGGTGTATTGTTTGTGAGGTCTTGAAGCTGTATAGTCTTGAAAGATCAAAGTGTGTTTGTTTGAAGTTGCATTTATGGACCCAATATTTACATCAAAGGATATGTATGTATGTATGTATGTATGTATGTATGTATATATATATAATCTCAATCATGAAAATTTTCTAATGTTTGTTGTGTAAGAAGGTCAATAAATAAAAATAAATCATAGTGCATTCATTATTTATAGTATTTTTATGATGATCACAAGGTGCTCCTAGATGATGTATGGAGGTATGAAGAATTTTGAAGGTGTTTCTTGAATAATTCAAGGCTTGCAAGGATGGTTGAAAAGTTAAAAAGGAGTTCTATGTACTCAAGGAGGATCTAAGTGGCCTACAAATGTTGATCTTTGGTAAAATTAGGTATGACTAGTGAAACACGATGCAAGTGCGTTAAATCTAGTACACATCTTTGGAAGATGTTGTACATGCTCAAGTAAGTCCAAGTATGTATGATGGCGGATCATTCATAAAGTTGTAAAATTCAAAGAAATATTTCAAGATCTTGTGAAGAACAAGTAAAATTTGGTAGGCATAGTTAGTGAATTTGAGACAAATTTGGGGGTATCATGTGAGTAGAATCAAACATCAAGAAGTCTTGGGTTTACTTATTGATGATCACAGTATGTTGTGATATTAAGTCCTTAAAATTTAGAATTGGATATTTCTAGGTCATTTGAATCTTGATGGCTCTATTCTCTAAGGATACAAGGTATGCAAATGCTCAACTATGTGATAAATTACTTGTGTTTTTGTCCGATTGTGGTGCATTGTCAATAAGAAGAGTTGTATTCCTTGAAATAAAAGTGAAGTAGTACTACAAGGCTTCTTGGAGATGTTCACCAATAAGTGTTATTGATGATGATCTATTTGATAGGGTTTAGTGAGGTTTTTACCATGATGAGAACATGTTATGAAGTCAATTGAGATCAGTTCATTTACATGAAGACAAAAATATGGGAATGCACGTCTGTATAGAAGTTTTGGTTAAATGACCTAATTGTTATGACTCGTGAAAGAGGGTGTTATAATTTTATTATCTCAAAGGAATAGGCTTGTGATAGTGCTTGAGTTGTAACATGACATGGAGTTTCAAGGTTTGAATCATTATGATCTAGTGCATCAAGGTATGGTGTTGATTGAAGGATTGTTTGAGATAATTTGATGGTACTTTTAGGCCTGATTTAGGTCTATAATGACTATGAAGATCTAAGACAGCTATGAGATGGTCGAGAGGAGAATTTTATCGATGGGTATCTTGTTAATCCTATGTTGAATCATATATGCATTGGTACATGATTGTTTGTATATTTGCTTTATATGGGTTTGTATTTACACTAATTTGGAAGAAGTCTTAGTTTTGTTGTCATCTCATCATGAAGGAAGACAAGGTGAAGCATGAAGTGGTGACATAATGGGTCTTTAGAAGAAATCTGGGAAATTATATAAGAAGACCTATTTTCCAAGAATGTTGAAAATGTAAGTAAGTTATCGTGTCTGTGTTTTCTAGAAGTAATAACATAGTGAGATCTAAGTTTATACATTGGACAAGCTTGTTTTATATAGTCAAAATATGGAGGAACCATGTTTTTCCTTAAGAAGGTATGTCAAACGCATGCGAGTATGGTATTTCTTGGGTTTCACATTTTAAATTGGCCACAAGGTGGTTGAACTTAAGGGGAGTTGGAAGCAAAGTTGACATATGAAAGAAAAATGATATCAATTATATCAAGTTGTCTTTGAAGTTTCAACAATGAAGGAAGAGATTAATGGTTTGCATGATCATTTTGATGACTCAAACTATTGTGTATATCATAGAAGGTATATTATGGTCCATGTTTGGAGAATTAGGTTTATGAAGGAGATATAGCCTAAATAAGTACATCTAAGATGTTTGATTTTGTGTTGATAGTTTTCTATTTGTGTAAAGCATGCTAAGAAGTATGTATTATTGTGAAACAACATGATTCATGTGTCTAAGAATAAGAGAGAATCATATGGACTCAAGGTGAGCTAGTTAAGCTCAATAGTTTGGTGATATAATTTTGATTATTGGTTTTAGGGTATGAAATGTTTTATATCAATCAGATTGGTTGTGTTAAGCATTCGCTCTGTGAAACCGGTGGTGAATGAATCATGAGGAGTTTTGAATGTCTATTGAAATAATATGGGTGTGTAAATGGCACAGGTATGCTCACTTTTTGTATTAAGTTGAAAATCATATGTTTTGTATCTTGTAATCAGATTTGTGCTCAAACAAGGTGTGTAATTGTTAATGTTCTTAAGATAAGTTGAGGTATGATGGTAGAGTTGAGATGCATTTTTGGCATCTTGTAAGGTAAGCATGATTTTTATATGTTGAGAATTCATGAAGAGGGCCTATAAAGGATGATATTAGTTTTTTTACATCGGTTATATGCATGATCAAGGTTTGAAATAGAGTTGGAAGGTATGCATCCGTTTAGGGGGAGTTTTTTTCTCCATTATTTCTCAAGAGTGTCAAAGTCGAGTTGAAGATGAAGAATTGACCTTGAAAGGTTTGGTTTATGTTTCCAACCAAGAGGTGAGAATTTTTTTTGTTAGAAGAATATGTTATAGGTATGTATATTTTTATTTATTTAAAAAGGGGAGAATGAGTTGATGGCATGTGTGTTCTTTAAGGGATTTTTTGTTTTTATGTGTTCTCCCATCAATAGATTTTCCATCAATGAAAAAGGGGATATTTTTGGCATGGTTTTTTCATTTATGTCAAAGATAGATGTTGTAAATGCTTTTATTGAGTTTCATTGATGTCAAAATAAGAAATAAACTTGAAGGTTGATTAGTAGTGTCAGTTGAGATTAATTGGTCTTAGTGATGGTTCATGGTGTCTTGAGTCAATTTGAGGGCTTGTAGAGGTGATGATGTGTTTTGGTGATTATAGGATGATTTCATGGATTTTTTTAAGGTCTTTACAAGTGTGAAAGGTACCCAAGGTGATGTTGAGGTCAAATTTAGTGAAACAAACATGTTTTAGGTGCTTTATTGTGAAGCCTAGAGAGCACTATGGGGAATAAAATAGTGAAATAAGGAATGTAGCATCTGGATATGCATGGTGATATAATGGGTAAAATTATTATGTTGTGATGGGATACTCATAATTTTCTTAGTGTTCTAGTTCATGTGTTAGACATTGGTTTTAGGTTTGTTCCAAGACCTAACCCTTAAGAAAGCATGTCTTGGTGTGGTAGAGTCATTATGTCTAGGAATATTTGGTAAAATGTGAGCATTGGATGTGTGTTGGCATGTTGATGTGATGGTTTTGTCCAAATTTCACAACCTAATGTTTAAGATTTTGTAAGTTATGCCATTTAATACTAAAATTGAGTTGTGAAGGTGAGAAAACAAGGCTAAATTTTGAATTTTTGATGCTCATTAGAGAGTGTATGCTTTTCATGGGGACCCAAGATCTTGGGGATATTTTAATAGGTCTATTATTAATATTTTCCAAGTGGAAGGATGTATTTTGATTGTTAGGTTTTTATGAACAATTGTTAAGAAGGTAAATTGGTTTTAAACCCTCTTAAAACCCTAGCTGGTAGTTAATTGGAAGAACTTGATTGTTTTGAAAAATAATTTATTATTTGAGAAAATGTTATGATTATATGTTTTAGAATACTTGTCCATATTTCTTAAGGTGTTATTTATAGGTTTTGGTTATATGCGAGCCCCAACCAAATAGACAAGTTTCTAAATATTTTTAGTTTTCTCCAAAAGTGTCCATTATACCTAATGACTAAATTGTAATTTATTGAATTATGGGAGTTTTTATTCATGTACATTATTCTTTTAGATCATGGTTGAGTTCTTAGGAGGTAAAGTGTGCCCTATCTTGCATGACTATTTTTTGAGAAATGTTTTGTAGTTTGGGGATGTCTAGGTGCAAAGTTATTTTGGAGGTGCTACAATAAGTTTTATGGCATGGTTTTAGTTTGGTGATGACCTTGAGGTCATTATATTTCCATTGATATATCACACTTGATTTTTTGATAATATTTGAGCAAGTTATGGCTTGTTTTCTAAGGACTAATTTTGAGGGTGCTTGGTTGTGCATGGTCTCAAGTAGGTTTCATGGCATGAGATGTTGTTCTAAGTTGTTTAATGGTTTCTAGAGGTTATCAAAGGCTTATACAAAATGTCCAAGTGTGTTCCATTTTTTTAAAAAAATATCTATAACATTCCTTTTTGGTTACTTGTCTTGTTTTGGTGTTTTAGGGCTTCTTGAGTCCTAATGGTGGTCTAGAAGGCTCTAGGTGATGTTGGTGACCTATATGGTCCTATGGGTGCTATTTTTATGATTTTATTATTATGTGGTAATTTTTTTACTCTATTATGGATGACCCAGGTGAATTGTAATGAAGAAACAAGTATAAAATCAAATTAGAAATCTCATTTGAGCTAGTAGTGTAGGTGGAGGAAAAGTGCAACCTATAGGGCTGTTTGTGAATATGTAATAGGTATTTATGACCTGTAAGAGAGGGAAATGAATATGTGAAAATTTTATAGAGAGATGGTAGGTGATGGCAAGCAAGGGAAGATTTTCAAATCATCTTGAAGAAGTTATTTTGTGTGGAGGCTAGAGAGATGTTTTGGAGAGATAGAAAGAGAAGTGTTTTTCATTGAGTCATCATTAGTTGTTGCAAAAAAAAGTAAGATATGAAAAAAAATTTAGGTGGATTTTGTTGGCAATGAGTCATCTAGGGGTTAGTAGCTCCTTGTAGGGTTTGTGCTCTACTAAACTAGGGATTGGTGCTCCTTGTAGGGTTGGTGCCTCACTAAATATAGGGGTTGGTGCTCCAAGTTCAGTTAGTGCTCAACTAAATTTGAAACTATATCTATATAATGTTTTGTTTCAATGGTTTTTATTCCCTTGATATTTTTCCACTTAAATTTAGTGTACCTTTATTATTTTGTTCTCATGAGGCATGTTTATGTGACTGATTAATCATTACTTAATCTATATGATGTCGAATGTTTGATGTATGCTTTCAATGGTTGATAAATTTGAATGATTGATAGATTGAAATTTTTAAGGGATCAATGATTCACCCCTCCTCGCTGATCTGTTCTTCCAAAAACAATGTTCTTTATGAATGCTCAGTTTCCTAAAGTTAGTTTCATTCTCTAAGAGTGTAACCCGAGATATTTGCAATACGCTCAAGAAATTTCCATTGAAGTGGAAAATGACCTTATTTTGTTAAGAAAGATCAAGGACCATTTAATGAAGGATAAATCTCAAAATTCCAAAGGTTAGAGAGTCAATCCATTATTGCAGAAGTTGGATAATGACTAGAAATTGTTGAAAATGGAAGTTGTTCAATGAGCATATCACCCAAACTAGTATATGAGTCAAATTGAAAGAGCAACTTGAAGGATTTCCTTAGAAGATCCACCAGTCAATGCAATAATTGGAATCAAGGAATATGAAGGAGAAGAAATTTTTGAATCAAAAATTTAATAAGAATAAGAAGAAGTTGATGATGAATGTGTGAGGATTGGATATTTTGATTTCACATCAGATGAAGAGTTTGAAGAACCTACAAATAGTTACTCCTATGCATTATTCACTTGATCATAAAAAGAGGAAGAATGACCTTCTTATTCTACACAAGCTAAGAAATTGAATCCTTCAATGGTGAATCTATGAAAAACAAAAAAAATGAGGATCCTTATAGTCCACTTCTACACGGTCATCCGAGAAGAAGCATGAGACTACTTCAGCTAAGAATCTTGTTACCTCTTGGGTAAGTATCATTCAACTTATCTTAAAAATCAGTTTCTATTGATAATAAGAATACTCAGGTCAAGGCTACCACAATATTTGATTTTCCTACCACTTCTCGTCCTTTGAAATCATCAACCATTGCAAGAAAACAAAAATCCAAATATTTGAATATGAGTACTTGAAAATCCATCCTAAGTAATTTGATAGGCTAGTTTACTTTATCGAAGGAAGTAGTTCAATTTCATGTTCCAAAAATTCCACCACCAAATAACTACCTCATGCCTCTGATTCCACTCCTTCGATTAATTGTCTCACTTCCACACCTTCCACCTCTACGAAGGTAAAACTTTTCTATATAGCCTTATTGGTCAATGGGTATAAACTAAATAATTACATCATTGACTTTAGGGATTTTGACAACATTATTCCCGCAAAATTTTCTAAATATCTCTCTCCTACCTCTTGCCATTGTTATTCTATGGAAACAAAGGAAGTGCCTCTCATTGGATAGGTCAATGATGCTCATGGAGCATTGGTATATTTTCCGATAATAAGATCATGGATAGAATACTTGTAGCATGCATTCCTTCCTCATATGGTATGTTGTCGAGATGTTGGTGGAGATATGCAACTAGATTAATCGCATATCACCATTACCGTAAATGATAAGATGAAGAAACTTCTTCCCATTAGGAAAATGAAATACATTATTCAAAGGCTTGATGACCCAAAGGTGGATATCCCATGTCAAAATTAAAAGTATTATAACTTTTTATGACTTTCGAGAAAGATATTTTTCTGCCCATGTTGATGGAAGAGTATCCAAGCATCATGGAGATAGTTAGAGAACATCACGATGACTTGATGAAATCATAATTTGAGAGCATATACTTCCCATGGGATGTGAGCATGAATGCAATCTCTCTACTAGATGTTAATGATGGTCATGTGATTATTGACTTACAAAAATTAATCTTGAAATGATAAGCAATGCAGATCAACAAGAGGGAGTGATACCCAAAAATTCTTATCAAGTGAGTTCAATATTTCAAACCACGTTCTCAATGTTTGGCATGAAGTTTCATTCAATGAATGTGCTTGTGAATACGAAGACTTATCTTTCTCATTGGGAGAGGATGACAAGAGATGTGAGAATGAAAATATGTTTCAACCTCTTCAATCTGAACCTACTTAAGGAGATGATGATTTCATCATGAGAAATGGACTCCTTAATTCTTGGTGGTCAAGATTGGGAAGATGACAATATAACTATTTCGATATAATTTTTGTTCATTCCCATTTCATGAAGATGGAGATATTCTCAAAAAAATGGATCAATGAAATGGTATTTGATCCCAAGGCTAAGTTTTTTTAAATAAAAGTCCTCTCAAAGAAGGAATGTATGAACAAGAATAGGATTCAATCTTTTAATGTTGACTCAGCTCGAGAAAAGGATGCTATCATCATAAAGATTAAGTTTGAGGTCTAAAATAGCCAAGTTGAACAAGGTGATGGTTTTCATTCTTCACATCCAACCTTGTGCTCATTTTATTTTCAAGATAATAAAACACTATGCAAATCAAATCATAATGAGTAGCAGGTCAAGATTGATCTAGTAAGCATGAAAGAAGACAATTTAGAACAACATGCAAACACATAACATCAAGAGGATAGTGATAATGTTGAAGTGTTCAAATCATCTCTCGAGAATATAATGAAGTAGATAAACAATAAAGAACAAATGCCTATCAAATTACATAGGCCTTGGTATGAAAATGATAAGCCAAGTGTGATCAAGGATCATCTTCACAACTGTGATGGAAAATAAGCAATTGGAATGAACTTTGGCATCAATGAAAAGATGGAAAGAAGGTTCCAAAGAAACAAAGGAAATGAACTGAATAATTGGGTAATCGGTTATAATAATAGTCGTAATAAATTTCTCAAGAAATTGAGGAAAGGATCATATTTCAATGATCATGTCAATGGATTTATGGAAGAAATGCATTCAAAGTGATACTCGTATATGAGTAAGCACTCAGTTTGAGTTGGTGCTTCAATGAAAGTGGGTTGTCCCCGCATGTACATAGGTGATTTAGTATTTTTCCCTTTATGTTGTGTGTTCCTTCATGTTTTTGTTTCCTTTCCCTTTAGTGTGTTCATTTTGGTTGTTCTTGTTTTAGTGGCTTACTTTTGTTAGTAGTGAAGATATGACTCTATATAAACCAAATGGATAATGCACTGGTCCACATAGTGTCTTGATATTTTTGGAGTTCCTTCTTGTCCTATCCTCATTATGTTAAATTTAGAACAAGTCCTCGAGCTAGAGTCAACTGTTGTCATGCAAAATTTCTAGCATGAAAAATTTAATTTTTTTATCATGACAACCTAGCCCAAATTTAAATATCCCTCTCCTAGTCAATGTAAACCTATCCTCTGGCCAACTAATTTACTATGTTACCCTCATAATGGCTTGGTGTAATTTGGTTTTCAAGTGTGTTTCATTTTCATTAATTTTATTCATGGATTCATTTAAAACCATTCGAAATAATTTCTCCGGAGGCCCAAACGGGCCTATTTTCATGTTTTTCCCACACTAATGGACACCCCTCGAAGCTAGTTGTTGAGGAACAACCAACCGGGATTTATTTATAGGTTATAAAAGATGCACTAAAGTGATTTAGGAAAATTTAGGAAAGATTTGGAACCTCGGGAAAATCTTCTTCAAATTGGGTTATTTCTAGTAGGTGATGGGGATTGTTTTTTTCTAAAAAGAAGATTTTTCATGTTTCAAATGATTTAGAAGCCTCGGGATGATTTTGAAAACAATCATATACTCATAGTAAATATAAGAGTGCCTACTTCATTTTCCAAAAGGTTTCAAGCTATTTTGAGGGCCATATTTGCATACATTATCCCGATAGTGCAGATAAATATATTTGATCCTGGTGAATATTTAAGTGAGGATTTTAGGAGTTCTAAGGAGATTAAGAATCTTATTAAAAGGCTAATATGAAATATCCGAGTCCCCTTCACACTGAAGGTGATATTTCTTCTTTTTATCATCATAAAATTTGGTGGTAGTTTCTTTCACCGATGCACAGGCTTGGGTAGAATTGAAAAATGGCTAAAATTGTTTGAATGTTAACATCAGCCATTTTTCAGTCAAATTCATATAAGTTCTTCACTTATAAGTCTACTCCTAGCTCCGATGGAAAGAAAATGGGCTCAGGTAGTGTTCGGTGAAGGCATGCATCTATTTTTAGAAAATGTGCACTTAAAGACCCCTGATGTCCATTTTTCCATTTGAACAAATTAAAAATGTACATTAGGGACATAAAATCATACCCCGCATGAGAAATATAAGTTGTGTCACTTAAAATACAACTTGGTGGTTAGAAAAGGTTATCAACTCACCTAACCCCACCTACCCCCTCTCCATGATGAGTTGAACCTATGTGCACTTATGAGGGGGTGATTTCCCTTTTCCCCATGTCTAATGGGAAATGGGGAAACAAAAATTTTCCACCAAGGAGGAGGAAGATTTGTGTCACTTAAATTTCACAACATGGGGTGTTAGACAAGTGTTTTCAACTCACCTTCATAACAAGTTTTGGCCCCTTCTTCATGATGTTCCTACCCTATGCACATTTTTACACCCCTTATGTCCCTTTGTCCCTTAATAAATGTGGTAAGGTACATGAGGAGGCCTGAGACCATTTAGGAATTCTTAACACCATCCTTGAGTCTCAATCTAACCTAGGTTAAGTAGGGTGAGTCAAAGCATGAGTTAACTAATTTTATGAAAGGGAGTAAGTATAACGCTCATCCGTAATCATTTTTAAATACATTTTCATGTTTTTAACTCCCCCATTCTTTTCTCCCTTATTTTTATGTTGCAAACATTTCTCCAAAATCCTTCATTCTCTAAAACATAAATTTTCCCATTCACTTTGCCAAACCCTTGCTTCGATTACCATGAAATCCAGAATGTAGAATCAATACAAAAAAATTTACGGGAGTATCCACATGCCTCCATTAATTTTCCATTCAATTTTATACATACATATGAAATTTTCAGCTAAAAATATCCATTTTTTAAAGTTACAAAACTTGATAATTGGAATCCTCTCGAAAATGGGAGCAAAGGCCCAAAATAAAAAATAGAAACTTTTTATAAGTGATTTCATTCGAATTAGACACCAAGAAGAAAAATTTATATTTTTATTAAGTATCCATTGGATCAATTACTAATAATAGTAATTCCAAGAAAATGTGAATCTGAATACCTCATTTCATTCCCCTATGTTCGAGACACTCAAAATTGGCAAAATTGGCAAAATTGGCAAGATTGGTAAAATTTTGCTAAAATTAGAAAATCATGATGAACATGATAAAAATAGAAAAAGGATGAAATGAGCTGAAAATGACCACATATCATTACTTAATGAATTTTCTAATGATCCCGGTACTCACAAGATTTATTCTCTTAACTCTAAAGTAAATTCCCACATTCCCGATGTCTTTGAGCATAAAGTTTCTAAATGAGAAACTACTAGTTTTGTCTCGAGAACCATTTCACTTCATCTCACATGGAGTACATGATCATAAGATAGATAAAATTGATTATGGTTCCTTTATCCTTCCCTTTCTCTAGTATTGTAATTATTTGGCATCATTCTTCATTTCATCGGTGTTCTCACTGTGACATAATCATGATCATGGTTGTGTGAGAAAAATGCACCAAATTATCCCCATGAGAATGACTGTTCAAAAATATATGCTCATGTCTCAAGAAATGAAGGATTTTATTCATGAGGTAATTCATCATTCATGTAACATTCCCATTTTAAGACATTAGAACAAGGAAAAAAAAATTTTTGATAACGTTCTCTGCTCTAAATTACGTAATTCAGAACACATGTTCAAGTTTTAATAATTGTTCTCTGTTCTAAATGACATAATTTAGAACACACAATGCTTTTAAAACCAATGTTCTCTGTTCACATATTCATAATATGGAACACACATTCCATGCCATTCAATCATATAATAGATAACCATATACTACTGTAATGACTCGAAGAACTACCGATCTCCCATTTCATGGCTCGGAGTTTCATCGATCTCTCATTTCATGACTCGGCTACTTACTGATCCTTCATGTTAATCCATGCATTGTATACTAAGTATACTTGGTTCCCTTTACCTTTTTGGTTATTGAAGTGCTCCATTTAAGAGGCCTATTTGAATATCTGTTTACGATATTCATCTGAAATCCTACTTCTTAAACTAGGTGATTTAGGACAACGCAACTAGCAGCTTGTGATACTTTGGCCAAAGATTCTCACATGCTTAGCATGATCATATTCCTAGATGGCATACTCGTCAATGGAATACGTCCTTCACCCCACTTCATCTATTACCTAGAATGGTATTTTCTGACTTCTGTCAATCCTCTTGTCCAAGGTTGAACTTTAACCCAAGATAGCAATATGAAAGAGTATAGAGAGGCACTCGTGATGACTAAAGGTATGCAGACATACCTCATCGACCCTAGTCGACTGCGTGTGTCTAGTTACCTTTAGTCTTCATGAGTCACTCCGTATACAAGGTCATATTCCTAACTTGGTCCAAAGTAAAACTGAGGCCAAGTCCAAGCATATGTAAACCTAGATGATTCGATTCGGAAGGGTGTTGCAACATGTCAGCTGCAACATTGTGTCGTCATGAAGGCCCACCTTCATGAAGACACCTTATTGTAGCTGGCGTGTACCAACATCCTATGGAATCCTCCCACCCAGGGTTATATATCCAGCCAAAAGTTTGATTAGATTCTTATCTTTAATATTATTAAGAATAAGTTTCAGCAACCTTGCTGATCCTCTAACCTCATAGTTCATTACAGTTGCATAGCTAGGAATGACTTGAATTGTCTCATAGCTTAATATACATTCACTCCTCCTTACCGAAGGATTGCATATTCCTTTCTTAGTTCATTAATTAAAGCTTCAGACTTACAGTCCACTACAGCTTAACGAAGTAAGATTAACTTACTAAGCTTAATCAAGTTCATTCGCAACTGATTTTAAATTCAGGTTCCCTTTACATTAGACGTCATTTGAATGAGGTCTATTTCCCAAATGAATGTATTCATTTATTTACAATTACCTTACTTTAGCTTAAGGTTTGTTAAGAGGAGATATGATTCCTCCTTCCGAATATCCTTTGGGTAAGACACCCCAAGGAGTATTAACAAAATCTGAATACATAATTCATTTGTCCTTTCCTTAGTATTCATTAGTTTAGAATCCAATTCCATATTTCATTTATACAAGAGTTCATATGTATCTTACTCTTTTACTAATGTCAATTTAAAATCCCATATTGACCTAAGTATTAAGCAATTGCACATTCCAACTTAAAAGTTGTATTCAAGTGAAGAATAGACGTTATGTCCTTTTAAATCTAACAGCCATCATTTGAATAAGTACAAATTCAATGAATAAGAATATGTTCTCTGATTATATTTCAACAATTCAATAATGGTACAACAATTAAAATAACACACCATTCCCTTCTCTCATTCCTCAAGGTAAAATTTACACATTTTTCAAGTCCAAACAACCGGACTTCAATCATGCCAATCAGCATTGATAACTCAAAAAGAAAGAAGAATACAACTTTTCCTTTTTCCATTTCCTTCGAGAAGAATAATAAAATCTTAAAAGATCCATCCTTTAGTTAATCAGAAGAAGCATCATAAAACAACATGTCTTCATTATTACTCACGGAATCCATCTGCAAAATTTACTAGCACGGGTCAGTTCATCGAACTGAGCATGTTAAGCACTTATCATTAAAATGAAGTGCTCTTGACTAACTGTCTCAATAAAAGAACTCTGCTTTTATGAAACGTCCCGTAATTGAGATGGACATCACGTAAGAGTTAAGTACCGATAAGGATGAACAATTTAAACAACCAAGTCTTGATAAGTAGCATCAAAATCAGACAATACTATTAACTAACAACTCCTCAAAAGTAATTACAGCAAACACGCAATGATATATCTCCATTTTCTTACTATTTCCTTCAAAAACAAAAAGAGTTCATTCTAGATTTAGACAAATATTACAAGGAATATTTTCTCTAAATAATCTCATATTAGAAGCATTTGTAAGAACAAAAATATAGATATTACTGTTCGAATGCAATCACTGTCAATTCCACTCCATCATTGAAAATGGGATTCATAAAATGAATTGACTAGAAATTTAAACAGAACTTCACACCTTTATACTACTCACTTGATTTCAACCAATTCAAATGCAGAAGAGAAAGGCAATCATACACCATGACAACAACCTATGTCACTTTTCAGAATTCCACAACCAACATAGTACTCATCCAATTCAGAGAGGGAAAAATAGTAGATAAAATGCAATCACTTACACCCAAAGGTAGTCGTAAGTTTATTCAATATCCTATAACAGAAATTTAAATAGGATAAGAAAAGAAAAGAAGTATTACTTCCAGTTACCTATTCAATAATCCCTTTCATTTAATCACAACTGAACTGGTCGATCTTATGCAAGAAGAGATAACAACTAGAGATAACAGTCAAGAAGAGAGAGCAATTAAAAGTCAATAATCGAATGAAGGAAGGAGATTCGCATTACTTCTTTCCAATACATAGCCAAACATCAAACTATGACGTGTAGGCCTGTTATCAGTAGGGTAATTCTTCCCACGCTAGACTGTTACAGTCTTAATAGCTTACTAACTACTATTCAAGGAAAGTATTCAAGAATTCATTTTGCATCTGAACCGCAAGTAACAATAATAACAGAACTTTCAATTACAATCGTTTCCATTAGTTATATACACTGAAAACAGACACATCTATCCAGGTATAAAACGAGTAAGAGTATACAGCAAGGCAACATGATCCCGATTTCACTGGAAATAAATAAAGAAATCGTTTTCCAATCACAAGAGTAAGGGATCTACTCAGGTTCAGATTTAGTGAAAACAACGAAGAAGTTTAAATCCGCAAATTATATATATATTCATCATTGAGTTCAAGAAGAAATAAAAATTGTACGCTCTACCCAATCCATCAGATAACCAGGTTACTCTACTTCAGTTCGATAAGAATTTATTTCCCAACAATCATTCATGGGTACCAAAAACAAAATAAGAGGAACATTGTATCGTTTTAGATTAGGCAAATGTAAAGACGATACAATAAATCTATTGTTCCTAAAAGAATTCACATCACCATACACTGTAATACGGCAAGGAAGAATAGTTCGCATAAAAATTCCTGTCAAAGCATTCACACGGATTCCATATCCTTTGAGCACACACAAAACTCCAAAAATAGTATACACATCACTGTCACTTTCAGTGAGTTCCAAACCCACAAAAGACAACAAAACCCGTATACCCATCACTTTCGAAATCAAAACAACAGAGACAAAATCCATGTTCAATTACTATTTCAACAAAGATCACCCATTTACTCATGTATGCATCAAGAAAATACCCAAATCGCATTTGTTTTCAAACGAAAACTCAAGCAAAAGATCACATCTAAACATATCAACATATTTTCACAAGAACACACATTTATAAGAGCAGAGTTCTTTTAATGAAGATGCTTAATAAAGAGCAAAATTGTTTAAAGAAAAGAGCCTAACATGCCTGTATAATTTCTTGTTAGCTTGTGGAAGGTCACAGCCGAGCTTCTCCAGAGTTTCTTCCCTCCAAACAACATTATTCACCAGTTCTCTCAACTGCTTCCATGTTTCCACAGGCCCAAAAACCACTCGGAGGCGGTCAAAACAACAATGGCCGGAAAACAAACTTGCAGGCTTGAAAGAGCAACAAAATGCAGAGAGAGAAAACCCGAAACCCAAATGAATAACAATAGCTCACAAAAAATCCTCTTTCCTCTTTCCTAGGTGGCTGGTTGCCAAAACCAAGGCCAATAAATGCATTTTCTCCCTCTTTCTCCATGCCACCGCCGACTCAGATTTGGTGAGTTCTTTCTTATAAATTTGCATGTAATTCAAATTTAGTTGTATTGTTAGTTAGAAGCCTCTAACTTCTTTTCTCCCACCAAACTTGGCGTTTAAAACTACAAGGACTGTAATTAAAGTCCTTCATTTAAGTTTAAACCTTCCCCTTATCCTCCCACTTGACATGTATCCATAGGTCCCTTTTAGGACTAGCAATAGTTTAGGTCACAATTTAAATAGTTAGGTTTCCTTCTAGGTCGTAGGTCCTTAGGATCCACCTTAGGTTAGTTTACAAACCCTTTTAAATTAAAATCCATGTAGGATATAATATTATTTCATAGGTTAACACATAACCCTTATCCATTCCACAACAGGTTCCTAGTAGATTTTACCACCTGAGGCTTAAAACCAGTATAGTGCAGGACATTCCGTCCAATGCTAAATATATGCCTTGATATCTTTGTATCAAACCTTCTTCTATCTTACGCTTTCCAGCATTACAACTCATATGTATCTTGGAAATCAAACCTTACCATTGGTAGCATGATGCCAAGTAAGTATACCTATAACCAGGTTCTTTAAAATTTACCACAATCTCCAGCTCGGTTCCAGACTTTATTTTATTGGAAAGTCAACCGACAAGATGACAATAAAGAAGGCTGAAGCATACCTTGGATCAATGGAATTGATTCAAGGTGTGTTGTCACATAATTATGAGTTCATCAAGTACAAAAGTAATTCTATAGGTTCACAACTTTGCAAACACAAGTTATAATGACCTCAGTCCCAAGTAAACAAAGTTACAGTATGCAAGGGTTCAGAATAGTAATACATGATTTTCAAGATTAAAGGGTACACCTTCACATGACAATTCTCATTTCCACAGTTGTAGCATCACAAAAAGAAGTTATCATAGTAACTACCAAGATCAAGACGTTATAATTCAATACTCTTATTGGTCTACCTATCAAGTGTTCATCACTCCTCTTATAAATTTGTCCAAATAGTTTTGTCGAGGCTCATGATTTCAAGAGTTTTCAAAGGATACAAAGTTTTCAAAGGATCTTCATCGGAACTGATCTCCATCAAGGGTGGAGGTGCACCTTCATCCATGTTTGGTAGCATTTTTGATCTCCTCTCTTCATTATTTCTCCTCTTCTCCCCCCTTTTAATTCTTCATTGTATTTAATCATGGTATTTTGTCTTATCCACTTAAGTGATTCTCTAATGTTGCATTTTAAAAAACCCTTTTGATTTGTAAAAAGGGGACTTATTTCCTCGCTCCTAATGAAGATGAAAATTCATAAGTGGAATAATAACTTTAAAGTTCATGTAGGGGTAGATGAGAAGACAATGTTTTATGTTATAAATTTGAATTTCTTCTCCATTCCAAAGGAGTTCAAGATTTTTAAGAGTTTTTGAAGTTTTAAGTTTTTTTGCTAGCAATGTTGGATTGTTTTAGGTTGTTGACATTTTTACCAACATTACATATGAAATAAGATTTGCATTTCTTCCATTTATTTTATTATGTTTTCATTATTCTCTCTCTATTTCCTAGCTTTGCAAGCATGATGATCTTGAATAACCAAGAAATGGCTTTGTACTTTAAAGGAACCGATTAATGGAAATTTGTGTCTTTAGTTTGTGTAGACACAAAATCTATGCACTTGGGTACATTTATAGGTCCTAGAGAATACTAATATATACATGATTCCTAAGTAAGAAAAATAGTAATTGACAATATCTTTTGGGCCTTTTTCTTTATCTCTTATACTTTTATTGACCTTACACACCCTACACATTCGTCGCCGATATTTGACTAATTTATCTTTTATGGCCTCGGAGACACTAGCACCTAGTTAGGACACTAGCGCACATGCCCTCTTGTCCCTTCCGGGTACTCTTGACCCTCTATATCATTTTCGAGTCTTTTAGGTATCTTTTACTTCTTAGGAATATTTTACACTTTTGGGGCGGTCTTCCAATTGTTAATTACGAAATTTAAACAAGGGAATCATTTATATATACATAGTTATAGTTCTCAAATAAGGGGCCACACACTAGCATTATCTACTATCACCTAAGATTTCATCCAAAAGCACAAGAGCATTACAAAACATCCATATAGCGCATTAACTCAAGGGAAAAGGGATGCATCACTATGCATAGGGAAGTCTATTCCATTTCATCTCACACATTCTATACATTTGCTACATTCTAGATCTATCCCGCTATCATTTTGCAATGTGCACAAGGGCGTCATAGGGAATCATTACACACACATTCACACATAACTAAATGGAGTCTTAAATGTAGTGTAGCACTCAAGACTAAGTTCAATCTTCAGTGACCATCGGGGTCACCCAATTCCACATTCTCGAATCTTTATTTTTAGATTTTCTTTGGTTTTTGGCATGTGCATCTAGGTATATTTCTTTGCAAGTTATATGTACAATTGATAATATTGGAGAAAAATAATAACAACAAAAGGAAACTAATAGAAAATATCAGAACCTAAGCATTTGGGTAGACACCAACACCCAAATCCAATCACTAGCCTAGGCACTCCGGTCCTCCGTGAGTGCTCATGTTCTACACAATTATAAGTTCCAGAACCTCCAGTGAGACCTAATGAAACTCTTCACACTATGTTTAGGAAATTCCTTAATCCATAACACTTCCGATCACTTGGAAATAACCTAATTCACCCTCTATCTCTCTCGCTTAGGGTTTCATATTTTTGCTTGTCGTTTCTTTTCTATTTACTATATTTTATAATTTTTATATCATTCATTACAATAGTTACTCTAAAATTAGATTTAATTCCATTTATATTAAATCATTTGGTGAACCCCACTCATGATCAAACACTTGGATCCTTATTTTTCCTACTCTATTCGATCTTCTTTCATGGCTCCTAAAAATCCTCCAGTCTCCTTGCATCAATTGCTTCAAATGCACCCACCTTGCAAATATATTCTCCAAAAATCCCTAGAAACTATGTACCTCCCTCACAATATGTCACCTATACAAGCAAGTGCTATTTTCGATCGTCTATTTGGTGACCCTATCATTCTAGATACCACAACCAATCAACCCATCTTCGAGACCATTCAAGCTTTACACCATGTTTTTCAAGATAAATTTTAAGTTATGGAAACCACAATTACATCCCTCAAATATTAAATCCAAAATCTTAAGAACGCTTCTCAATACAATGCTAATTCTTCTCCTACACCTCATTCTAATCCCATGTCTACACAATGTGGTTATACAAGTGAAGCACGAGTCTTTCTCGCTACTAGAACCTCTCAAGTTTGATCTAAATGCTAAGAAACATGATATTATTTTTGAGCTCCTCAATCACCAATTGATCAACTCGCTACCTACTCATTATTAACCTCCTTATGGGATTTCCAAATACAAAGGTCTTCCATTTTACAATTATCACATAATTAATGGACATCATGACAATGATTTTTATGATTTAAAACGTAGAATTGGGCACCTTGAGCATCATGGTTTTCTTTCATTTCCTATACAACATTCTACTAAATGTTCATCTCTAATTGCTAAACCCAACCGAGCTCCTAAATATGCTACCTCATTGTTTAATGATCATCATGTCATAATTATCGATGTTCCTTCTTTGTAAGCCAAGATCCTCCTATCCAACCTAATGGTGTACCACCTTTAAAAATACTTACCCCATTACCTCCTCCTATCAAGTTCTCTACATCATTACCAATCCCAAATAAGTAACCACCAACCAAGCAAGACCAACCAATTCACCCTGTGATATCTAACCTCTTTAAACTTCCTCTTGTCAACCCAAAATCCAACCTTGGTCCTACTCTTGCTTCTACCTCTCATTTTGATGAAAATATACTTTCTTATGATACATTTCAAACCTCGTCACCATGGTGTGTTCCCTCTTACTTCATCACACACTTTGGGGGCATCACACTTTCTCCCCCTTCCAATATTCTCATTTGTCTCTAGTGTCTACTACTACACTTCATGCTCCACTCTTCATGTCTAATATTTCTATACACACCCAATGGTAGTCACATTGTACCATCCCTAGACGATGACACACTCTAGTGCTATGGTTCACACTTGACTATTGAGGGCATACTTCATCCATGAACCTCACATCATACACACTTCACGTTTTGTGCTTCATGATACATATTTTCTAGCATCTACTCTCACACAACACATTCATTTCCCGATGATGTAATCTAGTGTTATGGTTCACACTTGACTGTTGAGGGAACACTTCATCAATGAACCTCACATCACATAATTTTCGTGATCATTACTTCGAGGATACATATTTTAAAGATCTACTCTCAATCCACATATAACACTCATTTCCGATAACGAACTCTTGTTCTATGGTTCATGCTGGACTATTGAGGGATAATTCCTAAATGAAGCATATCTCATGCACATTTTCTTGGGGAAACATGGCCCTAATTCATTTTCACATCTAACACATCACAACACACCATTACACTTGCAACACATTTTCATATCTTTGTTGCATTTACACTTGTCACCTATACTACTTGTAGTTGTACTTTGCTTACTATGTTAGATGGATTCTTAGTATGTCATTATTCTATAAAACACACCAGTTTACACAAGAGAAACACAAAATATATTTTTGTATTATTGAACAACACATGTTACAAATATATAGGAGATAACAATCCTATAAACAAGGTGATGGTTGTTAACAATCTCAACAATCCTAAAACTCACATACAACAATATTCTCTTAATATAAATTGTTATAACAATATATATATTATTGAACAACACATGTTACAAATATATAGGAGATAAAAATCCTATAAACAAGGTGATGGTTGTTAACAATCTCAACAATCCTAAAACTCACATACAACAATATTCTCTTAATATACATTGCTATAGCAATATATATATATATATATATATATATATATATATATATATATATATAATTTAACCAAATAACCATCACAGCAATATTAGATTTACAAATTACCATAGTAAAACTACTCATGTGAACACTATATTCCTAACATTCCCCCCTTAGTGTGAACATGGTGAAAACATCCACACACTCATTTGCAAAGTATGATCACCCTTGTGAAACATGTCCTATTATGTGACTCATGATCTTGATCAAAAGAAAGGATCTCTCCTTCCATGGTTTTAAACAGGCTTACCACAAACCTTGACGTGAACAGCCCCATCAACTATCCACCTCATGTGGTTTTCTGGATCCTCCCACAAACCCTTTCAAGATCCATGAATTGACTTACTCTGGTGCTTTTTTTTGCCACTATTCTTGTACATTAGGGAAGTATATAGGAATCACACTCACTTATTACAAAAATGAATAATATAACACATAATGGAAAGATATTTCACATTACTTCCTATAAGAATCACAATGTTCTTAATTGCAGCCACTGTTATTGATCACTGCCACTCGATCTCGAACAACATAGGAAACTTCCACTACCACTAGAAGCTTCCTTTGAATTTAGTCATTTTGGGTGCAGAATGGAAATGGAACATTGGTGTCATGTTCCCCCCCACAATGTGAAATTTCCACACATAAACACTGAGAAGAAAATTGTATTGAAGTACATACTACTAACTGGATCTTGCTAGTTAGATCTTGTTGCACATGGTCACCATTATAAGTGAACATATTCACAAACATACCATATTCCAATGAATTATGGAAGTTAGAGGATCATGTTAGTCGAGGATCACCGATAGTCATATGTTCCAACACAACTCTATTCCATTATCCAAAACCATACAAAACATGAACACTAAAAAACGAAAGCAAATACTCACACCACAATAATGTCATTATACGCACCCAATTTTGCATGTGCTACATTGTCAGAAAATGGTTACAAAAGGTCCCCAATGATGATTCATGTCCTTTCAGAATGTGCTCGAGCTCCTACAACCTAATTTTGGTTTATATTTGTAGCATAGTATGTCTTACTTAGCCCCCACATGCTTTTCCCCAGCTTTTCACTTCATTTTCCTTTGTTTTTATCTTTTAGTTTCAAAACCGCCACCCCAGACAGGAACTAGTCCCGTAGTCTTAGTGGCGGTCATGTGTGACTTTTCCAAGAATTTCACTCGCGTTTTTGACGTGAGATTCTCTCACTTAACTCCCATTTTAGAACATGTTTCTTTCCTGTTTTAGATGATTCCAAATCCCAACTTCCTTGTGGCATGCTCTTCTTTACTTCTAATTTGTGATTGATGGTTATTAATAGTTTGAACTCCCCCTTCATTGTTTTTATGTCATCCTTTGGCTGTCAAGTGGTTTCAACCATTGCCCAGCCAAATTCCTATAAATACAATGCTTGTATTCAAGAAAATGGCCTAAGAATTTTGTGTATCTTGCATAGTATTGTTGCAACAATCCTACTAGAAATTGCATAGCCAAGCTCATATCTCTTGTGTTATCTCTCTTCTACTTGCATTTGCAACTAGACTACCTTCAAGCTACCACTGCTCAAGTGCTTTCTCCTGTTGTTGCCTCTACATTCCTAAATTCCTTGGACTCACATGGACACAGAGAATGAAAGGATAAAGCGAGGGACAAATCATCACACTGGATTTTCCTCTTTTCTCGTGAATTCTAGGCTAGAGTTTTTGTTTGATTTCCTTCAATTGTCATATCATATCAAATAGAGTAGAAATCAATTTTCTTTCATCTACAAATAGTTAGTCAATTTTCAAATGGTTTACATATTTCATAGAAAGTCTTGGTGGCGGATTTTCTTCTCCCTATCCCTGTAGATTTGAAGAGAAGAATATCTGTAGAATTTTCCTACATATCATAGATTAATTGGAAAAGTTCTTGCTTTATGTTAGCATTAATTAGAATACACTCAACACAGGTGAATGACCATACCAGGTTATTTTGCTTGTTTAGTTTTAGTGTAGAAGTAGTTTAATTGTTTAGAATAAAAGTAATTTGTTGTCTGTGATTATAATATTTCAGTTTTGTGATTTGTTTAGATTAGTTTCCCTTTCAGTAGTTTAGATTATTAATTTCATCTTAGTTAATTTGTACACTTCAAACTACTTTAACACTTAGATTCAATCAAGTGGATCAAGCCATATGGGATTTGCGCCACCCCTTCATAGCCACTAAATCTCCCCTTTGCCAACTCAGCTACTAGGAATTCACACTACCATATCGTAGTCATTGATTCTCCTATAGTTAGTCATCCATATTTCCACATCGGCCGCCTCAAGACAACCTCTGGGAGTCGAGCGAGTCTGCATCACCACCACAAAGAAAATGTAGCCCCATCGTTGGCGACTAACGAGAGATCGTTGATCAACCTCCAACCTTTGTTTTCCTCCATCCTCCGCTTAGTGATGTTGCTACCTCAATAAAATGTGGCCATGAAGCTCAAAAACATTCCTTAAATAGACATTGGATTCCACCGAAAATACATCCATAAGGAAAAAATATATTTTTACAATTTTTGATAATGACTCAACTAAAGACAAATATTTAGACACTATTGACAATTTTAACAACATGAATAATATGACTACGAGATTTGTAATGCAAGACAACTACAAATCTATATATTATTCGATAACACAAATAATGACAAAATAATAATAATAAATTATTAACTAAAACCCTATATAAACTACAAGACCTTGAACAAGAAAAATTCTTATTACTTTTAAAAGACTTGACAAATTTATACTTTGTTTTCTTGACACAAAACAAATTAGACAGATAACACTTATCGAGCTAACAACCCATATATTAATATATATGGAAAAACCTTATTTTGATATTCACCTCATCATTATTTAAGCACGTCAAGACTGAGTCTTCCGCAAGTGAGAAGAGATTGACTGAAGACGTGTCAAACTCGGCCAAAGAGATGTGTTGAATTCAGTGGCGAGAAACACATGTATTGAGGTAAGTGGGAGAATATCACTATTATCTCCAATGCCAATGAAATGAAGTCTTTGAAAACTTTAATGGTAGATGCATGTGAGGTGACAGAGAATCTGAGGTTATATTGAACAACAATGGAGGAAGATCTAAAGTAAATATAGGTCTATGACTACGTTAGACATAGATATAATCATGAACAAGTATTCCAACTATTTCCTTTCCTTGACTGTTGAGATGCTCAGAATGACAGCTACTACGCCATTCTCAGAAAATCATACTCCTCTTAAACTTTGCAGATGTGACTTATCAAATGGACTGCGTTGAGAGTTTTCCCATCTTTCTACACGTAGATCTCTAGTTTTTCTAGTAACGGTAGATCCTATCTTTCTAGTGATACTGATAATAATACATGCAGAAGTCTCCCGAGGAAAATAAATGTTGAAAATAATGCTTAATGTTGGCCAATGTCAGATCGCTCGTCCAGAACTTGAGAATAGGTTGTCACAGGAAGGCAAAAAAGTTTGTTCTTCTTGAGTTTGTTCTTCTTGCAGATCTAATGAGATCAATATAATCCATACCAGATCAAAGTGTAGTAGTGAACAAATGTAACGTGAAGCTCAGATCCCAAATAATGTTGAGAGCTTTAATGCATATAATCTGACCGAATATTTCAAAAAAATGTGATGCACACGAATAATTTGGGGGTGTAAATGCCTTGCAGTGGATCAATACGAAGAAAGCACTGCCCCTATTTTCCTTTTAGCTTTCCATCACAGGATAACCTTTTAAAACATTGGCTCTCATATAAATTCCCTACTCTAATACTAAATCTAAAAGACACACCAGTTTTGCATAGTAGAAACATAAAATATCTTCCTTGTATTATTGAACAACACGGGTTACAAATATATAGTAGATAACAATCCTATAAACAAGGTGATAGTTGTTAACAACCTCAATCATCTTAAAAATCACATACAACAATATTCCCATAATACATATTGTTATAACAATCTATATATATATATATATATTGATTGTTATAACCAATTAACCATCATAGATAATATTAGATTTACAAATTACCATAGTAAAATTATTCATGTGAACATTACATTCCTAACAATTATTTTTTTCTATACACACATGCGCATTCACTTGGTATCTTTAGGTGAATGCGGGACCTACCACATCTTCATACATGATGCGGGATGCTCGACACAAATATTTGCCATTCCCACCGAGGCTCCTGGGGCATCTACTTTTGCTACTATCATACTTTACACATCATAGGTTCTATCATTTCAAGATTTACTATTTCAAATCAAGATACTTTTCACTAATTCATACACATTTTGGCATGTACTATTTATCTTTCTAACATGCTTATAGGTGCTTCATGTGTAGAATTTTCTTTACATGATCTATATAATCATGGTTATTTGTCACTTCTTGTTTATTATTGTTTGTTATTATTTGCGGGCTATGCCCTATGTCTTGTTTGTTCATTTTTTACTTATGGACGCTTCGTCCCCGATTGACTTGTGACATTGTGAGCGATGTCCCACGTTTGATGATCCATCTTGTCTTCCTAGTTGCTTGTTACATTTTCTTCTCTTGCATGCTAGCTTTTTTACTACTAACACTTGTTACTAGCCTATCTTGTTTACATGTGCCTTGGTTTCTACCATACACATCATGTACCCCTCGCAAATACCCATTTTAGTCATGCATATCAAGATTTGGTCCTCTCTTTTGGACCACATTCTCTTACATTCATCACATGCACCCCAAATAGTGGGGGAATCTACCGGGTGAACAAACCACCCCTACATCAGCTTAGAGCTACATTACATATCATCACAATACATAATTAACATAGCAACATGGTTACAGTGATTGATTCTGAAAATGAGACTTGGGTCCAAAATGCAGATCAAACACTAGTGCCCAAACCTGGACAGTAGTGGTGGGCACTTGTGTCCGGGGAAAAAATAGTCATTTTCTCAGTTCATCATAGTTTATATCAGTTTTCATATCATTTCTCCAATAGCATGCACTTTCCTCTAGGTATAGAATTCAGTTTATCAGTCACATTTCAGCTACAATTGAAACAAATAGGAATAGTCAGAAAAAATTGGAACAAAAGGAACAAATCATAGACGCACCATCAGGATTGGTTCTAATTTTAGAAGCGTTATAGAAGGAGAAAAAAGCTAGACCTCTCTCCCAAACACTCCTCTCTTGGCATGTGTTAGAGTAGGTATTTACCTTAGCTCATGTTCACCTAGGTACATTATTTACCTTTATTGTATTTATCATCACCCACTTATGTGTGTGGATATTTTTATTTATTTATTTAGATATTAGGAGATATTATCTAGTTGTTAGGTATAGTTCTTTCCTTGATCTATGGTATTGACTAGATCCTTGATGTCTAGTTCTCTCATAAATCTATGGACTTGACTAGTTCTTTGATGACTAGTTCTTTCCATGATTTATGGCTTGATCTACGACCTTGATTGGTTCTTAGATTGTTATTCCTTGCCTATATAAGCAAGGTTCATTCTCATTGTATTTCATTGAGTTCCATAATAATATATGATATTACTTTGCTCATTTGTTTGCAAAGGTTTATGTAAAGTTATTCTGGTGAATTACTTTCATCTTATTGATCGTGATGTTTGATTAGCATCTATGTTCTTGGCTTGGCACGATCTGGTTATCATTCCTTTTATGGTATCAGAGTAGGAGATTGCTATTGACATTCGTCTGTAAGTTTTATTTTGTAAATAAATTCTTTATATATTCATATATTATCCTATCACATTCAAAATGAAATAATAGTCCTGTGGACCCACCTTCGGTTATTAACGAGATGCTGATAATTAAAAATAATTCCTAAATTGCATATGAAGAGATCACCTAGCATCGAAAGGCACCCAGTTGATCTCAACTCAGTGAAGAGTTCAGGGTCGAGTTGATAAAGAACCCGGTGTCAAATTGATAATCATCTCAGAAATCATCTCAGTAGAGACTCTCAGTTGTAAGAGCTAGACGATGGTCTTGTTAATGCAAAATATAGCTCATTGAAAATTGATGAATGAAAGGAACTCTACAAGGATCTCGGTGGAGATCGATGCAAAAAGATCTGAAGGCCAAGTCAGGGAGAGTCAAAGTTAACATGATGCCAGGTTTAATCCATTAAGACAGTGCTCGACCAACCACTTGGGAGAATTATCTTGTTTGACCGAGATGATATGAAATTATGCAGATATGGGAGGTTCAACATCATTGAATCTCGGGTTTGTAATTACATAATGGAAGGACTTCTATCGACCCAGGAAGATAGTATAAGCACCATAGAATACCAATGTAAAATTGAGTCAAACCGACATCTTAAAAAGAGTTGTGAATTATAATGGTGTTCAGACCTTCCTCGGCCGAGTATTCGGTGCATAGGCAGCAGGCATGTTGCAGTATAGTAAGAGTTCTTTTGAGCACTTCCAACAAGCAGGTTGTCCAACTATGTTTTTATCTGTTCAGCATCGAATGCATCTTCAAATTTGGGATTTTCCTTCAAGATATTTTTATGAAAATCGATTAAGTGACAGTGAGAGTGTTACCGGGAGACCTGATGAAATTTATTACAAAGATTCTCTATCGAGACCTTACTTGTTTTACGATGTAACTCATAGAGGAGAATCTCATAGAGGTGGAACTATTTCATATCAGAATATTCATGAGGCACAATTTTCTTTGCAATTATATGAGCATCTTCAACGAGTCACTAAGTTGGCAGGCATAAAGGCTTCTATTGAAATTATCACACCTTACAAGCTACAACTGAAATGTTTACACCGAGAGTTTGATGTTATCCTCAAATCTGATGAAGGAAAACTCAGTAGGAGAAAAAATCATGGGGATCCCGCGTCCAAAAATTTGGATTGGAGATAAGGAATGAACTTGCCAAGTTTGCATGGTGTGGGAGAGGTCGGGGCCCGTGGATTAATGTGTCCAAGCCGTTACGCGGGGATTTGGAGCTAGTATGTCGAGGTTGAGAGATTTGATGATGGCGAGGCCAAGTTTGTTAATCCGCTGCGTTGAGGTATGAATAGGGGAACTCAGGGAGTACACCGCCAAGTGGAAATATTGGGTTGGTAAACCATGATCAAACTTCCGTGAATGGGAGAAATTGGATCAAACTGCCAAGCGTGGAAATATTACGATGGCTATCCAACATGATACTTCGCACGGGCCGTGTGTAGGAGATCGAGTCTTTGTGCAAGTCAGGAGGATTAATAAGACAGTTGTGAATTGGAGTGGGTCATGGAGAAAACAATGCGACGTGATACCAATTTCAGTGGAGGCTACAGGTCGCTCGTCTCATTATGCAGATATTTGTCAAATGATACCGAGTAACATGGTGAGTGGGGGTCAGCACTTCAAGTTGAATGCGTGGGAAAAGGAGAACATTTTGGAATTTAGCCTGAAGAATCACTCGGTTCACCACTGTGAGGAAAGAAAGTGGCTTCGTATCTCACCCAACGAAGGCGATGCGTTAATGGCTCAGTCGTGGCTCATGTGCGAAGAGTTTGATGGGAAAGCAATGCTGAAAACTCATCCAGATGGAAAGGATGCATGTTGCATGGACTGTGGATTGGGTTCCATAGATCATACGAAGAAAGTGTCTCCTTTCATACAGATCCGCCCTTGTTAGGATTCCACTCAACTGATCAGACTTTGAATCGGCTTTAATAGCTGCCACGACCTTCTCCTTGTCCTCTGTATAATTCTGAACTTGATGTGGTCACGAGACAAGCTCCCACTGCACAGGTAGCATAGGCATGTTGTTAGTACAGTAGAGGCCTTTCTTTTGAGCGCTTCCAGCAAGCAGGTTGTCCAACTGTGTTGTTATCTATTCAGTATCGAATGCATGCTTATCCTTATTCTGAACTCAGATCGAATAGCAGCTGCAGGAAACAAATATTCACTGCCATGTATACGATGGATTGGAGTCACGCCATTCAAGGCTTCATAAAATTTTCCTGAATCAGGAGATGAAGGTTTATTATAGTGCAGAATGAAACGATTCATATTGCTCAGCATTTCTTCTCCTAGAAATGAATTGAATGTGAAGGTCAACTCGAAATACGGTTGGCCGTTTTGCATGCTACATCCTTGTTACTTGTAAATGGTCTCTTTGAGAAACTCTGTGGGTAATAGGCAATATTTATACCCTTCCATTATGTACGTCCAATCAGACAATAAAAAGTATTCCTTTACCAGGTTCAGAGAAACTTGTTTTTAACAAATGGACGATTATATTGTAGTTTCTAGCTAATTTTAGCTAGCTTATTTCTATTAGCTTTGATCCACGACTAAGGAAGAATTCATATGGTTGTTACCTGTACATTTTTCCAAGGTCCTCTTGGTTTGCCCCAGTTGTTCAATATATTTTTGAAGGGCTTATTTTATGTGTTGCAAATTGTAACATAAAGGATCTTTTTAGTTTCTGGAAAAATGAGTATATTGTGTAGCTCACAGCTACCTATGCCATACTAAGATCCCAATAGTGGCATAATTGTTGATTGGAGCCGAGATTGCAGAGTGCACTACCAAAATACCGAAGGACTCAATGCAAAAAGAATCGATTGCCAAAGCGAGGAAAGAGTTAGTGTGGGGTTCAAAATTGATTGCAACACCGAGTTAGAGGATTCGAAACTCACCGAGTTGAGATTTGTGCAGACTCTATCCACATGGACCCCCCTCCTCTTCAAGTCAAACGGGTCAACAGGGGGTCCCGACATTATGTTAATTAAATTAATATTTTTATTTAAATATTTTAATAATAATATTTATTATTATTATTTAAATATTTTATTTAAATATTCTTTTAATTAATTGAGAAGACTAGGTCATCAGGTAATTAATGACCCATGATGGAACCTTCTCAAGTGGTTCAACTAACTGTAATAAATACATCATGGGCCTTCATTTTAGGAATGTAATTATGACCATTTCCTCTTCTTTCTCACATATTCTTCTATAAATGTAAGTTGGAAGCTCATTTCAAAGGGTTCCAACAGTTCAGACAAGTTGGACAGTTAGATATCTCAGGCGAGTGTATACTTTTCAAGAATCCTCTCTCTTCTGCAAGTTGTTCTTGTGTGTTGAGAGAACTTTCAAAGCCCTCTTCAAGATTGTAATGGCAACTATTGCCTCTTCGAATGTATGATGCATTGTGCATGTTATTGAAGCAATAAAAGTGTGTGTTTTGTGACTAATCTGGTCCTTTCATCCTTTATGCTTCTTTGTGCCTTTCTCGTACTTGCGGTACCTTTGTGCAAGTTTAAGTTTCTATTGCGAGGTTCTTGGAGTTTACGTGCTTATCGAGTGGTGGAGTATTGCATGCAGTTGAGTTGTGGTGTCTATTCACCCTTCTTGAGTTCATCCTTCTTCATTGGGAAACTGGTATATTTCTCGGTCTGATAAAGTTTAACAAAGGGAACGCATGTCTCTTAGTTTGTGGTATCTGTACCCTCTCTAAGTTGCAGTAGGTGAAGTTGACCTGTGGTGCACACACCCTCTTCAAATTAACCCTTCCTGAGTCTGGAAACACCCTTTATTTGGTGCATCACCATCCCTAGTATAGTTTCATTTCTGTAAATCTCTTTCCCTAAAACCCCATGAAAATGTTAGCATAGGACTAGATAATCATTTTTGTTACACTAGGAGTAGTACAACACTTAGTTTAGGAAGAGGAAGCCGGCCTTCTCGGAGGTTCACCTCGAGCCCAAGTCCCATAGCTTGAGAGGTGATCCCATGTGTCCCAATCACACCGAATGTCCTATTCACATCTGGCCATTCGGAGGGTGCAGTGATTTGGCGACAACAGTTTTTGGCACGCCGGTGGGACAGAGTTGGTACTTCTCTTCTCACTTACACAAGTCAAAGTACCTGGCGACTCTATATCTCTGGATTCCAAATCTCAGTGCGGTAACTTATGCGAAGAATTTAGACAAGAGCTTCTTCAAAGAAAGGAAATTATCAAGCATATTGAACTTTCCTTGTCTCCTCAAAGAGAAGAAGAAGAGGCATTTCCACATCCCCAGTTGCAGATTTACCTAGTAGGGGTCATTCAACTCCTCCTTACGGAAGGTTTCCTCCACCAGGAACAATCAACCTTTCGTTGCTATGGCGAGGAACCAAGTTTTTCCCCCTTTCAATGCAAGCAGTCCTCTTATGTTGGCTCAACGTGACCCGATACCTGTTGCGGCACTCAAAAGTTTACCCTTCTACACGGGGGAAACTCACGTTACTCCAGTGGAGCATATCTTTGATGTAGCTAGCATCTGCGTAGTACATAATATCACCAAAGACAACGTTGCAGTTAGACTTCTTGCTACCTCTTTTAAGGGAAAAGCACTTCAATGGTTTCGCGGGTTAGGTGTTGGCACTATAACCACTTGGGATGAGTTGGGAGAAAAGCTATGTAAACAATTTGAAGACAAAAGTGATCACCTATCACTTTTGGAACAACTTACTACCATAAAGAGAGCTTCCCAAGAATACATGAGTGATTTCAACTTCCGATTCCACAGGACTTGGAATAGGATTCAGTGCTCGTAAAGCCTTCTGCACATAATGCATTCTTGTACTATTTGTGAGCCTTGAATAGTGATGTAGTAGTTATGATCCAGTCCATGGGAGGGACTACACTTCCTGATGCTTACGAAGTTGCCATAAGTGCAGAGAATTCTTTGATTCAGGCTGGAAAGATAGCTCCACGACCACCAATGCCCTTTTCTCCAGATCTTACGAATCATCAGCCTATCATTGCTCCTATTCCAGTAGACTCCAAGCAACCATCTCAATCTTCCCCTACCTCTTCAAATGACCTATTTGAAGTCAAGTCACTACTGCAAAATTTTGGAAATGAGCTCGTTGCACTCAAAAGGCAACAATTTCAATACAATCATCCGTATCAGCCACAAAATCAGCAGTATCAAGCTAACCGTTCTCCTTTTCAAGGGAACAATCAGCCTCGAAATCAAACTACAAGTCAAGTTGCAAATGTCAGGCCCTTGAACTTTCAGAACCCTCTTGCAGCTAGCTCATCTAGAGCTATAGTACCTATTCAAAATAATCTAGTTCAAGACTACGAATGGTGTTATCCTTGCTCTCAACCTCACAATCAAAATCTTTGTCCCAATGGGGTTCTTAGCCAGGCCCTTATGGTTCAAAGTGTATCTGCCCCTTCAGAGTTAACAAACAATTCATCTATGCAAGAAGCAGTAGATCAACCGCAGGCACCTGAAGAATCCACTTTGCTAAACTGGCAAGTAGAAGATTTTTGCGGATTGAATATAGATTCTTCATCAGTGGCAGCAAACACTCGTTCCAAAAAAAGAGCAATGGAGCCTCAACCTCTCGAAGCTGATCTAGCATCCACTTCTCAACCTGGGTTACAAATGGTAGTTGATAAAAATGTAGGAAAGAAATCACCAGAAACACCGGCTAGCCACGCCGTAGGGAAAGATGGTTCTCCAGGCATCACGGTACCCAACAAACATTTTCCAAAGGAGGACCCCAATGCCCAAAAAAGTGTCATCAAAGTTGGAGCAATTCCCTTCAGCATAGTAGAACAAATGAAGAAAACCAATCTGAGCGTTACCATGTGGGACGCACTCTCGATCCCTTCCCAAAGAAACCTGTTGCGAGAAGCTCTGAACAGTTTTAGTACAACCAGCGGATCACCAAGCCATGGAGTGACAAATGCTACAAGTTTGTGTCAACCGGAAGGGAAAATCATTCCTACGGAAAACAAACCACCGCCATTCTACATTTCCCTGATCATTGGCGACCACCTGGTACATAATTGCATGATCGATTTGGTGCAGTAGCTCTGTCATGCGAAACAAATTTAGATGTACTAGGCATACAATATGCACCCGATTCAAGAGGGTTGTTAATTTGGATGGCACAATTTGTTAAGACTGTTGGGGTTATCAAAGGACTTCAACTTACCATTCATGCATGCCCAAGTTTGTCATTCACCCAAGACATATCGGTCATTGATCTCCCTCCCCTCTTTGTCATCTGCCTATCATGGGATTTCACTGCCAAGATGGGTGGTTACCTATCGGCCGATTGGTCGCATATGATTCTCAGGACTCGATACGGAACCAAAGTAACTATAAGGGTAGAACCAATCTGCCATAATCATGTAGAACCCTACACTGCTAGTCCCATAAATGGAAATTACACCATCGGTGATCCAGAAGAGGAAGATGCTGATCATGAACCAACCACCCTTGTTGAAGAAGTCCCTGATACTTTGTTAGATGAAGTAAGTAGAGATCATCAGTATGATCCCTACGCTGATGTATTGGTAGAAGAAGAAGTTGGTTTCTTTGGTCTTGGAAGAAAAGGATTAGGTACCTCTTTGTATCCATGAAGAAGATACGATCATACCACAACTTGTCAAAACACCAAGTGATTCTAAAGGATTGTGGCAATTGTTCTTCGATGGCTCAAGAAGTAAGAATGGATCCGGTGTTGGTGTTATGTTAATTTCTCCAGAGGGAGATAAGTACTTCTCATCTTTTCGGTTGCAGTTCAGTTGCACCAACAATGTTGCTGAATACGAGGCTCTTGTGCAAGGAATTCAGCTAGCCCAAAGGAAGGGAATCAAGGCCCTGACTATTTTTGGAGATAGTGAGTTAGTTGTTCATCAAGTTTCGGCACGTAGTGCATCCAAAAATGATCTTTTAAGATCATACAAGAACCGAGTCTGGGACCTGATTGAAGATTTTGAAGCTTTTGGAATCCATGCAATCCCTAGAGATCAAAATCAAGATGCAGATAGGCTTGCTACAATTGGTTCACAATACAACATACCAGTTGATATCATGAAAGAAGGGCAGCAATTTGTTAAAATGGTGGTTCGACCAGTAGTCCCTGATAATGTGAGTAGTTGGCAAGTGTTTGATAGTGACAAACAAATTGTCCTCTTCCTACAAGAAGGCGGAGTTTTTCTACAAAGAATCAAGATAAGTTGCAGGAGTCATATGGTGAGAAAATTATCAATTGAAAAGCAACAAGTTACCAAAAGGTTTAGTCACTTTGGAATCCATTTTCAATTCAGATGACCAAGCCACAAGACAAAGCCCTAACATGGTGGTCAGAGAAGAATATTTTGAGGAAGTTGAAGTATCAAATGAAAAATTTCTTAAGATCGGAAAAGTGTGTACTTCTGAAGAGAAAGAAGCTTTCATCAAACTTTGTCAAGAGTATCATGACATCTTTGCATGGAGCTATAAAGATCTGCGTGGTTTTGATCCAGGTCTAGCACAACATACCATCGAACTGGATCCTAATGCTAAGCCAGTTCGTCAGAAACAGAGACCAATTAATCCCAAAATTGAGCCACTAATGAGAAAGGAGCTAACCAAGCTCATCGAGGCCTGTATAATTTTTCCCATCAAGCATTCCTCATGGGTAGCCAATTTGGTGCCCATGAGGAAAATAACGGAGAGATCCGGTTATGCGTAGATTTAAGGATTTGAATCGTGCATCATTAAAAGACCATTATCCTCTTCCATCGATGGAGCAGATCCTTCAAATGGTGGTAGGAGCTCAAAGATTTTCTTTGCTCGATGGATATTTGGGTTACAATCAAATCCTAGTCAAGAATCGACCAATTCAAAAGCGGCTTTCACTACCAAGTGGGGCACGTATGCCTGATAAAATGCCATTCGGATTGTCCAATGTCGGGGCTACTTTCCAAAGAGCCATGGACATGGCATTTAAGGGACTAATCAATGATATTATTTTGGTTTACCTTGATGATATAATTGTATACTCTAAGCATGCAGAAGATCACATCACGCATCTAAGGAAAGTTTTCCAAAGGTGTAGGGAATTTGGGGTTTCACTTAACCCCAAGAAATGTATTTTCATAGTACACGAGGGAAAATTGTTGGGGCATGTTGTTTCAGCGGAAGGATTATCAATCGATCCAGCTAAGATTCATTCAATTATGTCCTTATCTCTCCCAAGTCACAAGAAGGGCCTCCAAAGTTTTCTGGGAACCATAAATTTCGTGTGGAGATTCATCCCTCAATTCGTGACATTGGCTAAACCACTGATATCCATGCTAAAGAAAAACATGCCATTCTCATGGACAAAGGAAGGATGAGAAAGCTTTGAAGCCATCAAAACAGCCATTTCTCAAGCTCCCATGCACTTGTGAACCCTAGGTTTGATAAAGATTTTATCCTTTATGCTTTTGCAGGTCAAGAGAGCATTTCAGGGATCCTCACCCAACAAAACAACAACTTTGATGGAGCAACCAATTGCTTTCTTGATCAATCCCTCAAAGACTATGAGCTCAAATACTCATTCATTGAAAAACAAGTCTTTGCGGTTATTCGAGCTTTGAAGAAATTCAAGCACATGTTGTCCAACAACAAAATTCATCTGATGGTGTCTCATCCAGGTGTCAAGGAATTTTTGTTGAACAAAGAGATGAATGAAAAGCGTCTTTGGATGGATCACGAAGGTAATGGAGTATGAGCGTGCACATCAAAGTCACTAAACTTGTCAGAGGTAAGGGTTTATGTCAGCAACTTGCAACAGACATGGAATCAAAAAGTAATGAGGACGTGACACTCCTAAATACTGATGAGGATGTTGATCAAGCTGATTGGTTATCCAAAATGAAGAATTTCATCTTCTCAGGAGCATACCCGGCAAACATGGATAAAAACCAAAGATGAACTTTCCGTCTTCAATCTATCCCATATGTTTTGGTAGATAGCATTCTCTTTCGAAAAGATTTGAACGGCGTCCTCCTTCGGTGCATAGGACCGGAACAAGTAAGTAAGATACTAGAAGAATTTCATAATGGCCTATCTGGAGGACATTATTCCGCATGAACAACAACTACCAAGATCATGCGAGCTGGCTACTATTGGCCAGATTTATTCAAGGATGCCCATCTCTGGGTAAGGAAATGTAAGGAATGTGCCTTTTTCACAGGTAAGCAGAAGTTGGCAGCTCTTCCATTGCATCCAATTCAAGTGGATCAACCCTTTGTTCAATGGGGGTTGGACTTCATCGGAATGATTAATCCTCCATCCAGTGACGGACATAAGTGGGTCCTTACCGCAACAGACTATTTTACTCGATGGACAGAGGTGGTAGCATTAAAAGAGAGCAATGAAAAGGCAGTTCTAGATTTTTTGGAGGGTATAATGACGAGGTTTGGTGTTCCATTTACAGTCATTTCAGACAATGCGTGCTTTTCTTGGTATGAAATTGAGTGAATGGGCTGTTAAAAATGGGGTATACCTCAAAACTTCATCCAATTACTATCCTCAAGGAAACGGATTGGCTGAGTCTAGCAACAAAAACCTCATAAGGATTATTAAGCGCACAATGGAGACTAACAAGAGGACTTGGCATACACAGCTTAAGACCGCCTTATGGGCAGATCGGATCACACCTAAAAGGGCCATCGGAAATTCTCCTTTCGTTCTTGTATATGGAAGAGAGGCAAAACTCCCACTCTCATTGGAGTTACCTTCTTTGGAGTTAGCTCATCAACTTGAAGTTATAGAGAGTGATCCTCTGACAGTAAGGTTTGTTGAACTCATGGAGTTAGAGGAAGTACGAGACAAGGCTATGAAAACTTTGGAGCAGCATCAAGCTCAAGTTAAGAAATATTTTGATAAGAAGGCATCCAACAGGTGTTTTCAAGAGGGAGATTTAGTTCTCAAATGGGATGAAGACAGGGCCAAACCAGGCAGGCATGCCAAGTTTGACGCTCTCTGGAGTGGGCCATACATCATCACAAGTTGCAAAGAGGAAAATTCATTCCGTCTATCTAGGCTCAATGGAGAAGAACTACCCATTCATGTGAATGGGATACATCTCAAAGCTTGTTTTTGAGAAGCGTTCCACCCCTTGTATCAGTTAAATTAGGTGTTTTCCTCCAAGTGCTTATGCACATTGTTGTGTGTTGTTGTTTTTCTTTCCTTGTTGTTGTGTTTTGTGTTGTTCTGCACATTGTTTCATCATTGGAAGGTGTCAAGGAGAAGAAAGGTTCAAGGTTTCCATAAGAGTTTCAAAAATCTGCTTCATTCAAAATTTTGCAGTGTTCCATGGATGTCAAGCATTCAATAGATTCAGTATACTTCATGCTTAGCATTCCAGGGAGGCCTAGGATATCGGCAATGCTCAAGGAGATTTCGGGATGTGTCAAAGAAAATCATACTACTATTAGGATTCCAACATAGACTCCATGCCCAATGGATGACTTAAGGCTACTGGAATCATGCTTAGTAGGCAATCATCCCCAAGAGGTCGCCAAAAATGTTATCAATTTTGCACACATGGCAAGATTGGACAACGGGGTCCTATCATGTTCAAAATGAAATAATAGTCCCAGGAACCCACCTTCGGTTATTAACGAGATGCAATAATTAAAAATAATTCCTAAATTGCATATGAAGAGATCACCTAGCATCGAAAGGCACCCAGTTGATCTCAACTCAGTGAAGAGTTCAGGGTCGAGTTGATAAAGAACCCGGTGTCAAATTGATAATCATCTCAGAAATCATCTCAGTAGAGACTCTCAGTTGTAAGAGCTAGACGATGGTCTTGTTAATGCAAAATATAGCTCATTGAAAATTGATGAATGAAAGGAACTCTACAAGGATCTCGGTGGAGATCGATGCAAAAAGATCTGAAGGCCAAGTCAGGGAGAGTCAAAGTTAACATGATGCGGGTTTAATCCATTAAGACAGTGCTCGACCAACCACTTGGGAGAATTATCTTGTTTGGACCGAGATGATATGAAATTATGCGAGATATGGGAGGTTCAACATCATTGAATCTCGGGTTTGTAATTACATAATGGAAGGACTTCTATCGACCCGGGAAGATAGTATAAGCACCATAGAATACCAATGTAAAATTGAGTCAAACCGACATCTTAAAAAAGAGTTGTGAATTATAATGGTGTTGAGACCTTCCTCGGCCGAGTATTCGGTGCATAGCGTAGCGAGGCATGTTGCGGTATAGTAAGAGTTCTTTTGAGCACTTCCAACAAGCGAGGTTGTCAACTATGTTTTATCTATTCAAACATCGAATGCATCCTCAAATTTGGGATTTTCCTTCAAGATATTTTTATGAAAATCGATTAAGTGATAGTGAGTGAGTGTTCTTGGGAGACTGATGAAATTTATTACAAAGATTCTCTATCGAGACCTTACTGGTTTTACGATGTAACTCATAGAGGAGAATCTCATAGAGGTGGAACTGTTTCATATCAGAATATTCATGAGGCACAATTTTCTTTGCAATTATATGAGCATCTTCAACGAGTCACTAAGTTGGCAGGCATAAAGGCTTCTGTTGGAATTATCACACCTTACAAGCTACAGCTGAAATGTTTACACCGAGAGTTTGATGTTATCCTCAAATCTGATGAAGGAAAACTCGGCAGGAGAAAAAATCATGGGGATCCCGGCTGGTGGGAATTGTGGAGATAAGGAATGAACTTGCCAAGTTTGCGCGGTGAAGCTGAGGCTGGGGCCCATGGATTAATGTGTCCAAGCCGTTACGGGGATTTGGAGCTAGTATGCCGAGGTCAGAAATTTGATGATGGCAGGCCAAGCTGTTAATCCCGTTGAGGTATGAATAGGGGAACTCAGGGCAAGCACCGCCAAGTGGAAATATTGGTTTGGTAAACCATGATCAAACTTCCGTGAATGGGAGAAATCAGATCAAACTGCCAAGCGTGGAAATATTACGATGGCTATCCAACATGATACTTCCACGCACGGGCCGTGTAAACAAGGATCGAGTCTTTGTGCGAGTCACCAGGAGGATTAATAAGACAGTTGTGAATTGGAGTGGGTCATGGAGAAAACAACGCGACGTGATACCAATTTCAGCGGAGGCTACAGGCCGCTCGTCTCATTATGTAGATATTTGTCAAATGATACCAAGTAACATGGCGAGTGGGGATCACGATTGTTCGAATGCGTGGGAAAAGGAGAACATTTCAGAATTTAGCCTGAAGAATAACTATGTTCACCACTGTGAGGAAATAAAGTGGCTTTGTATCTCTCCCAACGAAGGTGATGCGTTAATGGCTCAGTCGTGGCTCATATGTGAAGAGTTTGATGGGAAAGCAATGCTGAAAACTCGTCCAGATGGAAAGGATGCGTGTTGCATGGACTGTGGATTGGGTTCCATAGATCATACGAAGAAAGTGTCTCCTTTCATACAGATCCGCCCTTGTTAGGATTCCACTGAACTGTTCAGACTTTGAATCGGCTTTAATAGCTACCACGACCTTCTCCTCATCCTCTGTACAATTCTGAACTTGATGTGGTCGTGAGACAAACAAGCCCCATGCAGGAGCAGCGAGGCATGTTGCAGTACAGTAGAGGCCTTTCTTTTGAGCGCTTCCAATAAGCGGGTTGTTGTCAAGCGTGTTGTTATTATCTGATTCAAATGATCGAATGCATGCTTATCCTTATTCTGAACTCAGATCGAATAGCAGCTGCAGGAAACAAATATTCACTGCCGTGTACGATGGATTGGAGTCACGCTATTCAAGGCTTCATAAAATTTTCCTGAATCAGGAGATGAAGGTTTATTACGGTGCAGAATGAAACGATTCATATTGCTCAACATTTCTTCTCCTAGAAATGAATTGAATGTGAAGGTCAACTCTGAAATACCTGGTCGGCCGTTTTGTATGCCACATCCTTGTCACTTGTAAATGGTCTCTTTGAGAAACTCTGTGGGTAGTAGGCAATATTTATACCCTTCCATTATGTACGTCCAATCAGACAATAAAAGTATTCCTTTACCAGGTTCAGAGAAACTTGTTTTTAACAAATGGACGATTATACTGTAGTTTCTAGCTAATTTTAGCTAGCTTATTTCTATTAGCTTTGATCCACGACTAAGGAAGAATTCATATGGTTGTTACCTGTACATTTTTCCAAGGTCCTCTTGGTTGCCCTAGTTGTTAATATATTTTTTGAAGGGCTTATTTTATGTGTTGCAAATTGTAACATAAAGGATCTTTTTAGTTTATGGAAAAATGAGTATATTGTGTAGCTCACAGCTACCTATGCCATACTAAGATCCCAATAGTGGCATAATTGTTGATTGGAGCTGAGATTGCAGAGTGCATTGCCAAAATACCGAAGGACTCAATGCAAAAGAATCCGATTGCCAAAGCGAGGAAAGAGTTAGTGTGGGGTTCAAAATTGATTGCAACACCGAGTTAGAGGATTGAAACTCACCGAGAGTTGAGATTTGTGCTGAACTCTATCCACATGGACCCCCTCCTCTTCAAGTCAAACGGGTCAACGGGGGGTCGACATTTTGTTAATTAAATTAATATTTTTATTTAAATATTTTAATAATAATATTTATTATTATTATTTAAATATTTTATTTAAATATTCTTTTAATTAATTAAGAAGACTAGGTCATCAGGCAATTAATGACCCATGATGGAACCTTCTCAAGTGGTTCAACTAACTGTAATAAATACATCATGGGCCTTCATTTTAGGAATGTAATTATGACCATTTCCTCTTCTTTCTCACATATTCTTCTATAAATGTAAGTTGGAAGCTCATTTCAAAGGGTTCCAATCAGTTCAGACAAGTTAGACAGTTAGATATCTCAGGTGAGTGTATACTTTTCAAGAGTCCTCTCTCTTTTGCAAGTTGTTCTTGTGTGTTGAGAGAACTTTCAAGCCTCCTCTTCAAGACTGTAATGGAAACTATTGCCTCTTCTGAATGTATGATGCATTGTGCATGTTATTGAAGCAATAAAAGTGTGTGTTTTGTGACTAATCTTGGTCCTTTCATCCTTTTATGCTTCTTTGTGCCTTTCTCGTACTTGCAGGTACATTGTGCAAGTTTAAGTTTCTATTGCAGGTTCTTGGAGTTCTGTGCTTATCGAGTGGTGGAGTATTGCATGCAGTTGAGTTGTGGTGTCTATTCACCCTTCTTGAGTTCATCCTTCTTCACTGGGAAACTGGTATATTTCTCGGTCTGATAAAGTTTAACAAAGGGAACACGTGTCTCTTAGTTTGTGGTATCTGTACCCTCTCTAAGTTGCAGTAGGTGAAGTTGACCTGTGGTGCACACACCCTCTTCAAATTAACCCTTCTTGAGTCTGGAAACACCCTTTATTTGGTGCATCACCATCCCTAGTATAGTTTCATTTCTGTAAATCTCTTTCCCTAAAACCCCATGAAAATGTTAGCATAGGACTAGATAATCATTTTTGTTACACTAGGAGTAGTACAACACTTAGTTTAGGAAGAGGAAGCTGGCCTTCTCCGGAGGTTCACCTCGAGCCCAAGTCCCACAGCTTGAGAGGTGATCCCATGTGTCCCAATCACGCTGAACGTCCTATTCACATCCTAGCCATTCGGAGGGTGGAGTGATTTGGCGACAACAGGTCCATGGATGCTATGCACAACTATTACTATTTCGGGAAAATCCGCAAACTACTATTTTGGGCAGTAAAGGTCACTTTCAACACAGTCCAGATATAACAAGCTGCTCATTTGTTTGCAAAGGTTTATATAAATTTATTCTGGCTAATTAGCATCTATGTTCTTGGCTTGACACGATCTGGTTATCGTTCCTTTTATGGTATCAGAAATAGCATGTTTTACCAGAAGAAGTAGTTGGATGTGACTTTTTAGAAACACCCATTGAAATTCTTAGCCCCTAGTCATATGGTATGGTTATATAAGGGATTAAAGCTTGTGATTCCTACTAGTAGGTGCTTAACTCCAGTCCCCTTTCATTTTATTTGTGTGGTGAAGGAAAGAGTATTTTATTCTATTTTAGTGGCAACTAAAATAAATACTAGAGCATAATATTGAAAAGCTTGTAACTTTAGATTGGTAACTCGATTTTGAGTGCTGTTTTTTGTAAAAGTGCTTATTTTTCCATGCTCTTTCCATTGGAAATATTTATTGGAAAAACTAGAGAATATGAGAAATTTCAGTACAGTGCAAATTTGATGAGTGTATGGGTTTGATAGGAAATTATGTAAGTGTGAGTATTTTATTTCATTTGGAAAAGTGTAACTTTCCTTTCAAAATATCGAAGAAATTGGAGGATTTTTTTAGTAAGGTGGATCATATGAGAGCCATGCAACTTGAAACTGAAATCACCTCTCTTAATCTTGAAGATTTTACAACAATTATAGACTATCTTACCAAGTTCAAGCATTTGTTGACACGAGTTGAAGGGGAGTGGAAGAGATAAGAAAGATGAAGAGTGTGTTTACTTGATTCTATCCAAGTTGAGAGGACCATTCCAAATTTTTACTTCTACATTTTTCTCTAGCAAGGATGCCTTAGGCGAAACCTTCAAAATGCCTAACTTAGAAACATTTTGTGAAAGACTTACTAGGAAGAATCCAAATTATCTCACCTTGAGTCTTTCACCTCTCAAAAGGCATTAATTGCATCTAATCCTAAGGGCAAGGGAAAACCAAATAGTAAAACCAAATTCACACCTTCTCCATCTCAAAATGCTCCTAAACCCAAAGAAAACAACTCAAAACCCAATGAGTCTTCTAAATCCAAGAATATGGCTAGTCGTTCATGTTTTTTTGTGGGGGTAGTAATCATGAAGAAAATAGGTGTTATAAGTGAATGCAAGCCTTAGAGGATGCGGTCAAGAAACACAAAATTTCTATCTCCACTCCACCTCCTTCTAATCAGTATGGAAAAGCACTTAATGTTGTTGGAAGATCTCGGTCATCACTTACTTGAGACAATTGGGTTATAGATTCTGGTACTTCTCATCACATGATTTCTTCCAAGGAGTCTTTTGTTTCTCTAGGTTTGAGTTCTACTTCCAAAATTGAGGTTGGAGATTCTTCCTTTCTTTCTGTTGAGGGAAAAGGTGATATACAACTTGATGGTGGAAATATCTAAGATGCACTATATGTTCCTAACATCACTACAAATTTTCTTTCTGTATATCAAATTTGTCATTCTAGTCAAGGGAAAACAGTGACTTTTACACCACATGGGGTAGAAGTAAGAACTTTGTTGGATCCTTATTCACTTGTTGCTCAGGGTATTGTTGATCATAGTTCAAGACTATATCACTTTGAGGGTTTTGATGACACTTCTTCTATAGGGACAAGATTCGTTTCTCATTCAGATTTAGAGAGTAAGCTTTGGCATGAAAGATTTGGACATCTCAATTACAGATATTTGAAGGAGTTGAGCACTCATGGTATGGTAGATGGTCTTCCTAGAGTTTCTTGTCTTGAGAGAGTTTGTCATGGTTGTGCATTAGGGAAACAACACCAAGATCATTTTCCTAAGAATTTGTCTAAGAGAGCTTCTTCACCACTTGAGCTTGTGCATAGTGACTTGATGGTTTTTCCTACCCCATCTTTCAATGGAGCTAAGTATGCACTTACATTTATTGATAATTTCTCAAGGTGTACTTGGGTTTATTTTCTCAAGTACAAAAGTGATGTTTTTTCACACTTCAAATTCTTCAAGGCTTTGGTCGAGAAACAATCTTCTAGTAGCATAAAGAACCTTCGCACTGATAATGGGGGGAGTACTTCAGCAATGAGTTTTCTAAATTTTTGGCAACTCAAGGCATTATTCACCAACATTTTGTTCCTCATACTCCACAATAGAATGGATTAGCAGAAAGGAAGAATAGAACTTTGAAGGAAATGGATAACTATATGATGCATTCTAGAGATATACCTCCTATCTATTGGGCAGAAGCAGTTAATTGTGCTAACTATATTCAGAATCACACACCACACAAAGCACTTGAGCATTTGACTCTAGAGGAAGCTTGGTCCAACACTAAGCCAGATGTCTCATTTTTCAAGTCTTTGGGAGCCATGCTTGGGCCTTTGTGCCAAAGAAGAAAAGGAAAGCTTTGGATAAGAAGAGTAAACCCTTGATCTTTGTAGGGTATTATGAGGACATGAGAACTTATCATCTTTTAGATCCTGATACACATGATGTTCTTTTTCGAACACATGTTCAGTTTGATGAGCATTTCACTCCTCATGATTCTTCATCTTCTTCCATTCCTTCTTCTTCTTCATCTCATCTTGAGGATCCTTTATTTGAGGAGATTGATGAGGAGGTTATAGATGCCATTGAGGATCCTATTCCCACTGATGTTGTCACTATGCCTAAGTGGGCTCGTACTACAGTTTCTGAGGCAGCACCTTTCATAGAGGATCTTCCACCCACTAGGCATCATCATGCACATTCTACAGTTATGGACTTTTGTGTCGGGCGGTTTCGAGGATCCATAGTCTTTTCAAACACTCATGGGATACGGAGTGGGATGATGCGATGATGACTAAGTATTCTTCTTTAATGAAGAATCATACTTGGGATTTGGTATCTCTTTCTAAAGGAAGAAAGATGGTTAGGTGTAAGTGGGTATACTAAACCAAATATGCAATTTGATGGGTCCATTGACAAGTATAAGGCTCATCTTGTTGTAAAGGGTTTTTCACAAGTCGAAGGTATTGATTACTCTAAGACTTTTACACCCATTGCCAAGATGGATTCTATACGCCTTGTACTTTATTGTTGCATCACAAGGGTGGCCCGTATACCAGATGGACATGAAGAGTGCCTTCTTACATGGAGATCTATAAGAGGAAATATATATGGAGCAATCGGCTAGATTTGTTCAGGATTCTTCTCTTGTTTGTCGGCTCCGAAGGTCTCTCTACGGTCTCAAACAAGCCCCTCGGGCTTGGTATGAGAAGATGGATTCTTTTCTTCTATCTATTGGTTTTGTTCATTGCCACTCTAATCATACAGTGTATCTCCAGCATGTTGGTGAGGATATTGTGATACTTGTCTTGTATGTTGATGATTTGTTACTTACTAGCAGCTCTTCTTCCCACATTCAGAGTATTCAGAGGGCTCTTTCTACACAGTTTGACATGACAAATCTTGGGCTATTGCATTATTTCCTTGGTTTGTAGATTTCTCAAACAAATTCAGGGATTCATTTGAGTCAGCAAAAGTACACCCATGATCTTCTTAGGCACTTTGATATGGCTGATTGCAAGCCAAGTCCATCTCCTTTTCATTCTAGGGTTACTCTTACATCCACATGTACCACACCACTTTGTGATCCTACATTGTATAGGCAGTTGGTTGGGAGTCTCATGTACTTGACCCATACTCGCCTGATATTTCATTTGCAGTAGGGCTTGTATCTTGGTTTGCACATTCTCCTCATAGTAGTCATTGGCAGGATGCTAAAAGGATTTTGTGCTATTTACAAGGCACTTCCCACTTTGGCCTACACTACACTAGGGGTTCTACTCAGTTGGTTGGGTATACAGATTCAGATTGGGCAGGTTCTATTGATGACATGTGTTCTACTTATGGCTATCTTTTTTGTCTTGGTTCTTCTCCAATTGCTTGGGCGTGCAAAAAGCAATAGGCTATTGCACTTTCATCTTCAGAGGCAGAGTACATGGCAGTAGTTATAGCGAGTCAGTAGATTCTTTGGCTTCACCAGTTATTGATAGAGTTTTGATTCCCACATGATTCACCGACTATACTTTGGTATGAGAACCAAAGTGCAATTCACATTTCTGCAACCCAGTTCAGCACCAGTGGACCAAGCATATCGAGATACACATCCACTTCATTCAGCAGTAAATTCAGGATGGAGTTCTTTGCTTGGAGTACCTTTTGACTCAGCAGTAGGTTGTAGACATCTTTACGAAGCCTTTTACATCACCTTGCTACCTTGAGTTGTGTGGAATGCTTGGGGTTTCAGAAGTTGTTCTTGGGGGTGTTTGTGAGAACATCTTCCTTCTTCTTTCTCTTTCCTTATAGCAAGATTCTTTCCTTCTTTTGGTTCGAGATTTCTTCATGGATATATTGTACATGAGTACCTCATCAAGCCTAGTTGTCGGGACTCATACTATGGACATGCCACTTCTATTTTTCCCCTAGCTTCACTTGAGGGGGTGTTAGAGTAGGTATTTACCTTAGCTCATGTTCACCTAGGTACATTATTTACCTTTATTTTATTTATCCTCACCCACTTATGTGTGTGGATATTTATTTTTATTTATTTAGATATTAGGAGATATTATCTAGTTGTTAGGTATAGTTCTTTCCTTGATCTATGGTATTGACTAGTTCTTTCCTAAATCTATGGTATTGACTAGATCCTTGATGTCTAATTCTCTCATAAATCATGGACTTGACTAATTCTTTGATGACTAGTTCTTTCCATGATTTATGGCTTGATCTACGACCTTGATTGGTTCTTAGATTGTTATTCCTTGCCTATATAAGCAAGGTTCATTCTCATTGTATTTCATTGAGTTCCATAATAATATATGATATTGTTGTTCATTTGTTTGCAAAGGTTTATGTAAAGTTATTCTGGTGAATTGCTTTCATCTTATTGATCGTGATGTTTGATTAGCATCTGTGTTCTTGGCTTGGCACAATTTGGTTATCATTCCTTTTAGCATGATGTCACCCAAAAACTCACTCTTGGCATGAGATCACCCAAAAACTCACTATCGGCATGAGATCACCCAAAAACCTCACCATTGACATTCAAATCCAGTAACTCCAAGAAAACAAGTTAATTTTCTATCTCATACTCTCTTACATATCAAAGTGCACACTCTAGTTTTTACATTGTTTTACACTCTTTACTTACTTATACATGTATTACTCGATTTTTCATATATGGAACTTTGACTACTTTCTTGCTCTTCTTTTGTAGGTTTGTCCTTATATGCAACAAGAAGCAACTCATATCAATAAGCACAAACTCTAGCAATACGCTACTACACATACACTTCACCCCTAAGGTATACTTCCCTTTCCTAGTCTCCACACTTCACATTGTGATCATTTCACACTTCACTTTTCCACTCAACATGCTATCGAAAACATTATTCTCTGCAAGATCACAAAGTACACATCTTATATCTACTTTATGCTATCGATTATTCACTCAACAACATAAATTGGGGGAAAATTTAGACAAAATCTATGCACTTGGGTACATTTCTAGGTCCTAGATCATACTAATATATACATGATTCCTAAGAAAGAAAACTAGTAATTGACAATGTCTTTTTGGTCTTTTGATTTGTCTCTTATACTTTTATTGACCTTACACACCCTAAAACCATGTCGGTATTTGACTTATTTATATTTTATGGCCTTAGACACTACTGCCTAGTTATGACACTAGTGCTTAGGCGAGTCCTATCCCTTCTAGGCATTCATGGACCTCTCTAGCCTTTTCTCACTCTTTTGGGTCTCTTTTACTTCTTGGGCATCTTTTACACTTTTGGGTTGGCCTTCTAGTTTTCAATTACAAAATTTAAACAAGAGAATCATATATACATAGTTATATCTCTCAAATAAGGGGCCAAGCAATAGCATTATCTACTATCACCTAAGCTTGCATCCAAAGGCACAAGAGCATTACAAAGCATCCATATAGAAACTTCACTTAGGGAAAGGGATGAATCACTTTGCATACACAATATAAGAGGGAAGTCTATTCTATTTCATCTCAAACATTATATACATGTTCTACATTCTAGATCTATCCCTCTATCATTGCAAAACTTGCACACAGTGACATCCTAGGCATCATTACACACACATTCATATAGATCTAGATGGATTCTAAAATGTAGTGCAGAGCTTGGTACTAAGTTCACTCTTTGGGTGACCATCAAGATCAATCTGACTCCACATTATGCATTTTTAGTTTTATATTTGATGTAGTTTGTGGGCATGTTCGGTTGGGTATCTTTCTTCTAAGGTTATAGGTCCAATCGGTGATATTGGAGAAAAATCATAGTGATAAAAAGAAACTAACAACGAAGATCCTCCTACACAAAAAGGATTGGAACACAGAGCATCTGGTAGACACTAGCGCCCGAGATCTAGTCACTAGCACTCGAGCGCTCTTGTCTTCCTATGGTAACTCTTGTCCTAGGTGGTTATGATTTCTAAAACCTCCGGTGAGACTTCAAGATACTCTTCTCATTCTATTTCAACAATTCCTTACAGGTAAAACACTTCTTAATCACTTAGAAATCAGCTAAGTCACCCTCTCTCATTCTTTCTTAGGATTGCTTGCTTTTTTCTTGTCCATTTACTAAATTTTATCATTTACATATCATTAATTATAGTAGTTACTCTGAAATTAGATTTAATTCCATTTATATTAAATCAGTTTTTTTCGTTGTTGTTTGCATAAGTTATATTCTTCTAATTGAATGCGAGACCTTCTCTGGTTTTTGTTTTTGAACTTTGTTAGTTCCTACTCACAATATTAACCCTCTCTCTCCTAATTTCCCCAACTCCGTTTATCCCTCATTATCTGCAAATTCATCCATTATACCCCGTACAAGAATTTTTCCACGAGTTCAATGGAGTGTTCATGTGTGATCCCTATCCTATTGGCCACCAACATGATTTAGGTAATTTACATTATGTAATGGGAGCCTACCTATACCCAAGAAGGATGACCTTAGCCATGTGGCTATTAGTGAAACACATGATTTACAACATGACAAATTATTTCACCAACAATATGATATAATAATTTTAGACACGTCTCCTATCCTAGTTGAAATCTCAAACTCCACATTTGGTTTCATTACATATTAGGCGTGGTAGGTTTTTCAAATGGGGTAGGAGGTAGCATATTTATCATTCAATACCTATACCTTCTCATGATATTATATAACCCCCATAGTAGGACTATAGATCCTTAAGTTAGGTCCCTGAGAAATGGGGAAAACATCATGGAGAGGTAAGATACATATTTACTATCATTTAATAGCATAGTTGACTTGTGGATATATCTCTATGCTTCACTAGTTGGTTTAAGGTGAACTTGTTTCTTCACGTTTCTTCTCACTTAGATGACAAAATCCTTTAGTCATATCCTCTTGATTATAGATTGCATCTCTTCTAAGGATATTTTACCTTTTTTTTGGTGCCTTACTCTTCCCCTCTCATACTCACTCCATTTACTCCCCTTTTATGGATATTTTGGTAGCCATAAGTTCATATCCTTTCATATCATAATTTTTTGAGCTTTACATCAATTTCTACTTTATGACCCCAAAACCTTTCCATAAATTGTGAGTATAATTTTAAGACCTTTGGCCCTTTATAAAAAATGTTCATCCAATTTCATTGGTCCATCATTACATGTTTTTAGCACAAGAATTGATTTTGATTCTATTCATTTTAAATGCTTCCTTTTAATCATGTCTTATGTTTTCTTTATACTTTACTTAGATTATATTTAATATAAATACAACCTATCTTTCTATCATATCTTATGTTTTTTTCCATGCATTAGAGTTAATATGATATTTATTACACCTTATTTACACATCTTCTAATTTCTTTGATTTATTATATTTTATTTTTGTCTTATAACCTTATTTGCACACCTTTGATTCCTCTTATGCCTTTCTTATTTTTTAATAAGTGTATTATAATATTTTAGCTTGTATTTTTATCTCTTTGGTTACTTTCTAAAATTTCATAAGATACCATTTCACCTAGACCATTTTTAGCACTTCTCTTGATTAAATTTCTATTTTACAATTTATCTTATTTTTACCTCTTCACTTTTAGATGGCAAACATGTCATCAAATTTTTGAAAACATAGAAATTAAAAAACACGTCAAACATAAGTAAATCTACAAACATATTATCCCATATGACATGTACACATTGGGAAAACAATATTGTGATATAAATATATCTCAAATGTTTCAAAAATCTATACATCGTGTGTGTGTGTGTGTGCGCGCGCATGCATGTCTATGTCTCTGTGTCCGCATGTGTGTGCGCACACATGTGTGTGTGCGCACATGTGTGTGTAATACCTTACCTCTCATACACCTCCTTCACCCCTCAAAGGAGGGGTGTTATACTATTAGATAAAAAGTGGGTTTTGAATAGCCACTTAAGTAAAGTGATTAGGGAGGTCTCCTAGATCTAGCACATAAGGCTTCGCCCTATGTCCAAATAAACCTAATCTCTAATCTACCTATCATATCCATAGTAGTTTATACATCAACTAATTTCCTCGGCCCACTTAATAGTTAGGTCTACATGATTCTTCCCCAACATGTATAATTATGCCCCTATACCTCCTTGCTCTGCAAGTTTGAGTGCCTCTATTTAATGCTCTAGATCTCGCTCTTCCTCGCTTTCCAATAAAAATATCCCACATAATATCTTACTGAAGATGAAATAGGATCTAGAATCAACTTTGTGTCTATCCTCTAGAGAATTGAGTGAAAAATCTCATAATATGGTCCTTCTATCAAAGCCCTTTAGTTAATTGTATATTCCTATGAAAATTTTAACACATAACACACATTCATAAAATATGCATCAACTTATTTCCTATCATATATCTCTACTCTAGGAAAGGAAATAACTCAAATACAAACTCATAATTAGAAACTGGTTCATTCATTTATGACTACCCATCACCTTTCCCACCTAACATGATGTCATCATCACATCACACACTTGTATTAACCAACTAATTCCATATCTTGCTCTATGATTCAACATCATTGGAAATTTCCTCCTTATATGTGATCCTCTTAATGTATCCCTTGAGAATAAAATTGATCTTTATACCATGAGGATAAATATCCTCTTGGCCACCACAAGTATCCATTCTTCATCTCATCCGTAGGGCCACCTTGTACTATCTCATCCTAACTTGGGGCATACTTCTCATGGTTTTTGCCTAACTCTATAATCTATGAATTCCTGTAGTTCCATCTACTCTCCTCTATTATCATCTCCTTGGGGATTTCCTACACGACATGGTATTAATGGTGGGATGATGACCTCTAGTCCCTCACCTTATTAGAATCATGGTTCTCTAGCATGTCATGGATATTATAATGGGATTGGAAACAATACAATGGGATGTAGTCTCCCAAAATTCCATATCACTATGTTCATAGGATGCATCTCTACCCACCAATTATAGACCTATGATCTCTAAAATATCTTTTGTTTCCTCTTTTGTGGGGCATGAAGGCAATCTATCCAATGATCCATCATATGGATGTCATATAACCTAATCTTGTTTAACTATGTGTACACTTGGATACCCAACTCTAGGCCTCACTTCCTCACATTTCTCCCATCACATCATCCTTCGAGTATTGGTTTCTATTTGTAGTGGCATCACTACATAACTATATATGGGAAAATAATAATATATCTATGATGATAGTAGAATAATGGGACTAATCATCTGTTATTATCTCACCCACAATATGTAGAAATTATCATCTATTTATACCCATATGGTCGTGCAGCCAAATTGTCTCTCTTCCTCTAGAGATTACTTGTAAGCTATCAATGTAAAATGTGACACTCCTCAATTTGATTTGTGACAAAAAAATCCATATCAAAACCATCCAAATAAATTTCTATAAGATATATAGAAGCCCTAAAGCATAAATAGTGTTGAGTCGGATAATAAGTGAGCTCGATGGTACTCATTAGATCCCATCTCTCACAATGTCATCTTCCTCCTCTATTTTTCACTTTATGACACATCACAAAACATGCATGCCACTTACATCGAAAGTCCCAAGATAGAGTGGACATCCTTCAAGGTAAATGTAATCTCAATAATATCCCTACCAAAACACCATCTAAAGGTGTTGGTGTGATATTCCCACGTGCCAATAAATACTTGAACCAAATATGGGTCAAAAGGGATCATACCATATAAATAATCGCACCAAGAAAAGAAATCAATTAGGACACGTCTGTGGCCAATAATAACTCAAATAAGTCTGAAAACCATGTCATATCAACCAATCTAAAAATATATATCCTTCATGGAATATAAAAATATCAAATAAAAGTAACCACCATTCATAATCAAATAAAAACATCCTAAATCATTAATTAAACAAACAAATAAATAAACTATAACTAACTATATGACATCAGCCATCTTGGAAGATGAAATCAACCATGATAGATTTGAAAAACACCATCAACCAAGCTATAACCTCATTTACCTACCATGACTAATGTCGTATTTTGAAAATTCGCGTGCTTTTTTTCCATTTTAAATTAAAAAATTCTAAAAACACTTAACATTAAAATGCACCCAATCCCACCTACATTTTGCCCCGATTTATGTTTTGACTATCTTTGGGACCAATTTTTCTATTTCGATTGTCCTTAGGAATTACTTTTATAGTTTTCACATCCTACCCTTTCCCAATCCCAATTAAAAAAACTACCCAAGGATTCACCAATATGCCCTCATCATTCATCACCTCATCCAACCACACCACCACCTCATGTTTTCACCTTCGTCCATCATTTCATCAAAATCAGATAATCAAAAGCTACAAAATTCTAAAATCTATCAACACAAAATAACAAATGAGTAAATTGACTTTATATTAATACATTTCATGTAAAAAAATTAAAACCTTATCTTGCAATATTATGATTTCATCAAACTACAATATATTTCCAACCATAAACTTGATTTCAATTCCATAAGAAATGTCATGATCGTATTCTCGAAACAAATGTAACAATACATTACACATATTTTTTCAAAAATATTCAAAAATCAATTATATTTTAGGCTTGTGATCCTTAGCCATCTTAATTAAGATTACACCAAGATTCACCATTCCAACCCATTTATACAACCTACTTAAACTACTCTTACATCTTTTACCCTAGAAAACCTCATTATGACCTACCTACTCTCATCCTTCCATGATCTCCCCCTTAACTTAGGGTTTATAATTTACTTATCTATCTATTAGTTTTTCTTTCAAGTTATGTATTACTTGGGTTCTCATAGTAGCTCTTTACGCACTATGGTGATTCATTAAGCAACCATACTCACATGAAGGCAAGTATAGGTAAGTATACTTTATTCAAATTCATGCTTTTGTCAATTTTTGTATTGCACATCCATTTCCATTATTTTGATTTCAATTTTACATTTTCTTTTCTCAAAGACCATCTCATGTACATTTTTTTGCTATGTGATGATCTTTGATTAGGGCATATGTATACACCTAATTTTTCACTTTACTATTTTTTTTTTTGCAAACATGATTGTCACATTACTTCATCAAGTTAGTTTACTCAGGGAAATTTTCGAGAGTAGGGAAATAGTTACATGCAACATTCACTAGTTGCATTGGGTTGATTAGTAGCGATACATATGAGAGAGCCTCGATGTGTAGCTAAATTATATCACATTTCACATATTCTCAAACATCTATAGTTATCTTTTGCAGCTTCCTTAAAAAATCAACTTATCATCCTTTTACAATCACCTCAACTACTTTCAGCACATGCATACCATCATCATGTCATTCCTTTCAACACCTTTTAGTTTCCATCCATCAATTAGGACATTCTTTTTTACCCCCATGGTTTTGCATTGTCCATATCCCACGATATTGACCATAGTTGATACCGTCAAGCATATAATTTTAATATCCAATGACATTAACCTTGGTCGATATCATTGGCTAACAAAAACTTTAAATTCCCATAATGTTTTTTATTTATACTCATTGTTTGAGAACTATTTCCAACACAACATCATCACTTTTGTTTTCTGACACTTTTCAATCTTCCATTAAATCCTTAGAGGCCTTAAAACTAGTTCTACTTGTCTTCTTTGGAGTCTACATTGAGTATTCAAGATGTTCAAGCATAGGAATTGCACCTACTATGGTCTTCCCAACCTTTGGAGTTGTAAACTAGAGGTTTTCCTATGTCTTCTCTTATTCGTTTCTTCACACTCTTGCATCAACTCTCACATAAGATGTTGTTAAACCTAGATGAATTTATTGTACCAATGGTGTATGTAATTAGGTAAGTATATATAACCTCTCTTTTCCTTTATGTTATTTCATATTTGGATTTTCTTCGATGTGGTCATGCATAGGTCAAAGTAGAGAAACACATTCTTGATCTATTGCATTATTTATCTATTGGCTCTTATCTTGTAAACTTCCCAAGATATATTTACAACCCTAGAATAATAATAGATTACTTGTTACAACATGATTACAACCCTATTATCATCAACTTACTAATATGAGTTAGTTAGATGTCACTACTCTATCCTGGATCTAGGATTTGGAACCCTACATATCCTATATAGTGTGCACCATTTTATTCCTCGTTCCACATCTCTTACAACTTACAACCTCAAGGTGTGCATGTTTAGCATGTACCCTTTTATTAAACTAGTCTAAATCACCTATTATCAATAGATAAAGAGGATATTTTATTAGGCCATTCTTTACTTACATTTAGTTGGGGGTTAGGCCTTTTTGACATCAAACTCCAAGGTTCGGCTTGCCGTTTGCATCAAATGGATTATTAGAAATTTGTAAGGAGAGGAAGCCTTGAAGATTTTTCTACATCATCGCATCTTTAATGGAATATAAATATGGAAGAAACTAGTGGAAGGGATTGATTTACACTCTATTCTTATTACTCATACGTTAATTAAGTTTTTGGTAGCTTTATTCATAAGAGTAATTTTTTATTTTGTGAGTTTCAGTAAACCTAATATTTTTTATGATGGGTTCAAGCCTCTTTGTCTATGCTCAATCTCTTTTGTGGTCCCCTGTTTTCAACTATTATGGCATATCCTTTATTATGGTCCCTTTGGTCAAGAGTCTTAGGCTTTTTAAATAGTATGTTAAGTTCATTTTGAATTTTTAAAGGGTTAATGGAAATCAAATTCATATAGCTATCCTTAAATATTAATTTTAGCTTAGTAAATGGGATTTTGAAACTATAAATGAAATTCAAAAGGTCGTAGATGAATAAAAACTTCAACAAATAGGAGTTTCTTTTCCTCTTACTTAGTGGAAGGGGCACATGGAGAACCCCTTCAACAAGTATAAAGCATGTGTTTTTTTACCAAATTTTATACCCTAAGAAAATCGAGTTTGAAACCCTAAATACTTGATGGAGGTTGCATTTTTTTGGCTACATGGAATAGGTATTTTCCCAACCTTTGGAAATCCATCGTTGAGTGTAAGAAAGATCATTTCCTTTGGTACATTATATACTGGGGTGCCTCTAAGAGACCACCTTTTATACATGGGGATTTCTTTCCCATCATGTCATTTCTATAAAAAAACTTGAGACTTTAAGCACTTATTTTGGTTTTTAGTCTTACTCTTTCATCTTGGAGATGGATTCACACTCTTTTTCAACCATTTCTTCCAATCTTCACTTGGAAAATAGTGTTTTTTTGGGGATTCAACCATGTTACTCTACAATATTCAATTAGTTTGGTATATTTTAGCATTAAGATTCTATTTCATATAAGAAAGAAATGAACAATGTAGTTTTTAACCATATTCTTTTTTATATAGTTTTTAGATTGCTTAACAAAATGTTAGTTATCTCCATTGTCATGCTTCATATATAAGTCCAAGAAGATAAATTTTTACTGGAAATGGAGTATCTTTTGTCTCATTTTTATTACTAGGTTATTCCTCCATGTGTTGTGCTTTGAATATCACTTCTTATCATCAATAGTTGTCTTCAAAAGGAAATGGGAATAGGGTCGTGGGCATCTCCACTCTCATAGACAACAAATTTTCTTGTGATGTTCTCGATAACTACCTCTTAATTGTAGCTCAACAAAGGTATTGGTTTTGTCACAGTTCTTGATTCTAGTGGGCGAGTGGTGTTGCCACAAGGAAAGTTATCCCGATTAGCCCTTTCCATTTTCCCTATTAGAAAATCTAACGAAAAAAATAATATAACATTAAAAATAATAATAGGTAGAGTCGAACCCTAATTTTACATATCCTCTTGGTGGTGATGGTTGAGGAATCAAGATAGATGATCATGTACCACCCCACTTACTCGACTTGCCCTTGTATGTAATTGTTACTTTGTGCATTGTGTTTAGGGTGGGGGTGGGGTTGGTCGTTTCTTATTATTTCAAAAGTTTTTGGTAGATGATTACATTGTCTTTGATTAACCTAATTCTAATTATGCATACTTAGAATGATGGACTTCTAAGGTCTCTTTAATACCCTTTTCTGCTGTGATGGATATAGCGTCTTCTATAAAGATGTTCATGAAATCGATATGGTGTCATAAGATGTTATTTCAACTTCTTACTTTTTCTTTTTATAATGATGATCAATGTATATGTGTTGGCATTTTTGAATTAAAAAGGCGGCAAGATGAACTCATGTGGAGCTTCGCAATTGGGATGAAGGAAACTTCTAAATTTAGTTTAAATTTGACGATTATTTACACACTACTCGTATTTTTAGTTGTAAAATTTTATAATTTTATTAAAAATCGAAACATTATTTAGTTTTTATACTAATTTCCATATAAATTATATCAATATGTACTGAGATATATATTGGAAAAAAAGAAGATTAGATGTTTTTTATTACGCCCAATTTGAAGGGAAATGCTAAAAATTTACCATCATTAAAACTTTGTTTGTATGATGGTAAATTGAGATATTTAAATTAATTATTTGCGAATTGAGATATTTAAATTAATGCGGACGATGGGGATGAGAATTGAGGAATGTCAAGTAGTCATTATGGGGAGGATTTGGACAAGTTGATAAGTTAAGTGGCGCCACTTAAGAACACCTTTTTCAAATGTTCGACATTCCGCCAAATATTTCCATAAACCATTGAGCATTGGGTCTTTTCATGTCTTCAAAAGAGTGATAATATCTTGCTTATGCGGAAAGTATTACATTTAGGTGTCCGTACTTCTATTTAGGTTTGCAAGATAGAATTCTAAAATTAAATGTCTTACATTTTTTTATTGTTGTTTTGGAGTAGATTTGTGATCTATAATATAATGGGGTACCGTGTTATGCTAATGTTTACGGTATTTATTATCATGTTATTTGTGTTCGATCAACTTTAGATAAGCTTCTCTTTATTATTATCTTATTTTCTCACAATTCTCTTCTCATCTCGTATTTTTCTCAATCACAAATTTTCTTCTCTTTCTATATACACCTTATTTTGATGCTTGTTAATCGTTTCTTTTTGTGCGCAAGGGATGATGCATCTTTTTCTGAGTGGATGCCTCAAGGGGCCTATTGGGATTAGAGTGTGATCGGATTTAGTCATGTGGGCTAGACCACAACATTTGAGACATGTCACTATTATGCCTTAGTTACCCTATCCTTGCCTCGTTTTGTAGTGACCTCTAACGGGTGATTAGAAAGCACGTCGATTTTTCATACTAGAGTTTTACAATCACCCTTTTAATCGAATATGGAAATTGATGCTTTTGATTCCCTAGTCCTACGAAACATATAAAATCATGCAAAAAGCAAAATATTGATAATATACAAACACACCGAAGTTTATATAACCATAATGACCACTAGTGTTATTTGTTTCTAAACATAACAATTTTAAATTTAATTGTATGAAAATATTATGTGAATAAATCCTAAGATTTTGCATAAAATAGATAATCCTATTAAACTAAGGCCTCATAGTTTAAGCATATGTAACTAATCACAATTTAATCATGTTGAATAACATCCATTTTACCCCAATTACAACATATGCATCCAACACTTATTTCACTAAATTGGGACATATTCCAGTGAATCTAGACTCAAGTATTCCAAGTATTGGAAAAAATCCATCTCCGTTTTTGCATATATTGGATTCTATTTTTGTATATATTGGATTCCATTATTACTATTATTGGAATCCATTAGTAGCAATATTGGATTCCAATATTGTCATTATTGGAATTATTTTAGTTCCAATTTCACTATTATTGGATTCCAATCTCATCATTTTTAGATTTTCAATGTTGAGAGTATGTAAGGCTAGCAACTGCTAACTATTATAAGGCATGAGCCGTTCAAAGTCATGAGCGGACACTAACTATTATTTGTTGAGCCTGTTGTATTAAGGTGAGTGGTTGCTAACTATTATAAGTCATGAGCCTCGATGTAAGGTGAGCGGTCGCTAACTCTTATAAGTCATGAGCATCGATCTAAGGTGAGCGATTGCTAACTCTTATAAGTCATGAGCCCATTGTATTAAATGAAAAGTGAAAAATCCTCAATGTAAGGTTAGCTGTTGGTAACTATTATAAGTCATGATCCCGTTGTATTTAAGTGCGAGCCCCGCACTCTAAAAGTGCGAGCCTCACACTCTGAAAGTGCGGGGCTCGCACTTTTAAAGTCTAAGAGCCTTGCGGTTTGAAGTGTGAGCCCCACGCTCTTGAAAGTTCGAGATCCCCTCACTTTCTCACTATGAGCCCCACACTTTCAAAGTTATATCCTCACACTCTGAAAGTGTAAGCCCCACACTTTCATTCGCACCTTGAAAGTGTGAAGTCTCACACTCGCACTTTCAGAGTGCGAATCTCAAACTTTGAAAGTGTGAGACACACTTTCAATGTTTAGTATGCACATATCCTTAAATTTGACATTGGCCTTAAATGCTAGTGGTGTTATTTTGACTTCTGGTGGAACTCACAATAAAATTATGTTCTCACCCCAAAATATACCTTGTAACAACTCAAGTATTATTTTTTAGATTGTACAAGTTCACTAGTGTTTATTATTATAAACTATATCTCCAGTAATCATTAAAAGCAAACAACAAAGTTGGGAGTTTATGTATATCACAAATTCTATTACTATGAAAGATAGTAGAATTTATGCTTGTAAATTGTTCCATTCTCCGTATAAACAATGAGTCACTTCCGTGAGCAAGAAAATGAAATAATCCTTGACACAATGCAAGCAAAATGTTTGTGAGAAACGTCATCTTATGCCCTTGGAGATACATTGAACCAATATTTTATAGTTTACATCAATCAAAATACTCATTGTGCCACAATTGTATTTTTTTTAAGTCAAGAAATAACAAAATTGATTTATCATCATCTTTACATTGAAAGGTTCTATCTGTACATTTCAAATTTGTTACAAATTCATACATATACAATTGTAGATCTTATATGAGGAGTCATCACCTTTTGTGGACAATTTTATTTGCACAAAACATGAATACATTTGTTGCCTCTAGAATGGGATTGCTGGTTTGGATACAAGTAGTGTTGAGTAAAGTAGCAGTGGAGGTGCTATCAAAGTAGAGACTAGTATTTACGAGTAGGCAGCAATAGAAGAGTGTACTACTACCAAGTATCGGAAGTGGATTGATTTAGCTATGACGAAAACAATCCTATTCGGCAAGTGGAAAAGGAAAAAATTACCCAAAACCCAATATTGCCCCTTCTAAAATAAATTCGGGCACACTTTTATCTATTTTAAGGGTTCGAAGTGGTTTGAATTATTATGGGAAAAAAAATCTGTAATGTCAGGTAAAATTGGTCATTTTTACTTGAAAATCAGCTCAACCATTGAGAAAGTAGACCCCGGGAAAGTGAGGACTCCATGGGATGTTTTTGTTTTCTCGTCACAACATCGTCCAAGTCTTGTTCTAGTCAAAAAGTGTTTTGCGAAATCACCTCACTAAATCTCACAAAAATGTCTTTCACAAGCATGGCTTGTGCTCCCTGTAACATCTATGTGCTTACTAGCTACATATCCATCCAAATACCTCCTATAATTATTACTAGGGGTCAGTTGGTTCGTTTAGATACTAGGAAATTACGTAGGAGCAGGAACTGACATCGTCGAATTTAGAACTTTGGTAACGTCATGCATGGTAGGTCGAATAAATGGCCATTTCTTGGTACAAAGCAAGGCCAATTAGAAGTTTTTTCTTATGATCCCATGATCCCTGCAAGTTTTTGCAACTTCTGTATCAACAGTTTTGATGAGTGTGTTGTAATATGATTTTGATAGAATTTGGGTTCACTTGCCAATGTCAAAGACAATTCCATCCACATTTGATTGCTCTGACAACAAACCTTAAAAATACTTAAACAACTTGTTGTTAGTGTGAGTTATCATATGTGTCCTCCTCTCATATTGGAGGGTCATCTCACATGGGTTAGGTTTAGGGTTTCATGTGTGTCATGCACTAGGGTTACTCAACACCCTATATGTACCCCTTTTCTATTCATTTATGAGCATGCCAAGACACTTCGTTGTCTTTCCTCTATGTGCAAGCTTTGTTTCTGTTGAGCAAGTTCTTCCATTACTGATCATTTTTTTCTTGCTATCGCTGGAGCTATCACGATTCCGTTGGAGTGCAACTACTTCGTGGTGCCTCGTTTCTGATTCGATTTTCGCAAAATCTTTTTATGGTATCAGAGCTGAGATCGGGTAAACGTGCACTCGATTTTTTTATTGCAATTACTCTTTCTTGGTTTCATTATTTTACTCTGCATGCAAGTCTTTTGATCACTATTTTCTTGAAATTATCTTGCTAATCTCTCTAACAAGCTTTCTCGGAAATTTTGTGTTTTTTTTTCTTGTGCATGTGCAGGTTTTCATAATACCTTGAGAAATCAGGGGTTTTTTTCCTTTTTTTAGTTGGATGTAACTAAATCCAAAATAGAGATTCATTTCATTTTTTTTAAATCATTAAAATGGAAGTGAAAGTTTTGTAAGATCTCTGGTTTTTGTAGGATATTTGTCTATGCATGATAGTCTGTGGTTGCAGGATATTTATGTTCCTCTGTCATGGTTGCTCGTGGAGGAGATTTTGACTGTGCATGGACTGTTGTCCCTCTGATCATTCCAATCTGACTGTTGTTGTGCATGGTCTATGTGGACTGTTCAAAAAAAATTATAGTTCAACCTGCATGGACTGTTGTGGATTGTTCTAACTTCTTTCATTGTTCAGCCGTGCCAAAGCTTTGAAAGTGCAAAACCTCAACCCTTGTTTGATTGTTGACCAGCTTTGTTTATGCAACACAACCTGCCTTTTTTTTTCATACACGCGCGGCCTGCTAATACACACGCTTTGCCTGCTAAACCCTCCCTTTGGCGCGGCTGTTAATATTTCAAATGTTCATATTGCAAATTGTTAATATTGCAAAACCTTTATTGTTTGAATACAACACCCGCGTGGCTCGTAGACTCGGCCTACAACATCCGTCTGCATCGTTTATTTTCTTGGTAAGTTTTTTTCTTTCTCATAAAAATGTGGCAACTTTAAAAATAATGTGGTAACGTTTAGTTATGTGCTTTTTGGCTTTTGTTTTGTAACGTTTTAAAAGTTACAAAGTAAGTTTCTAACGTGGTAAGTTTCCTTTTTTAAAAATTTAATTTTTTTTTAACAAAGTTTTAAATGCTTTTTTTAAAAGTCTTAAAAGTTTTCACGTATTTTTTTCAAGTTTTTAAGTTTTTAAAAACCAAAAATACTTGTTTTTCATAAACCGTATTCTTTTTAATAAATAGAATTTTTTTCTTTTATTAATCAAAACTTATTAATCTTATTTACATATTTATTTCGGATTTAATTTTTAAAAAAAAATTCTAATTCATTTTTTTATCATTTTAGATCTTAATTAGGATCTTTTTTTTCGATCTTAATTATTTTCTTGTAATTAATTAGATTTAATTTAATTAAATCTATTTTTATTAATTACACATTATTTTGCTCTCTTTACATAAAAATCAACATCTAAATAACCTCTCTATCATTTTTTTAAACTCCAATAGCTCTAAAAATAGTAAAATTGGGCGTTTCCAAACGATAAGATTTAGGGGTTATTGTCATTTTTTTCTCTAATCGTGCGCTCAAGTGTGCAGTGACACTTCATGCACCTCCTTGTCTTCCAAGCTCCTTTCCAGCGATTCGAAGACTATCTGAACTCCTTGAGTTCCCAAACCTTGTTTTACACCCTTATTATTGCTTGCGACTAGTGAGTGCGTCCACCACAGTCTGCAACAAGGGGGTTTCCTTTTACGACATGAGACGTTTTTTCTCACCACTAGGGTTGGCTTTCGCCTCCTTTCTATTTTTTGCTTGTGCTTGTTTACGGTGTCCTTTTTTGTTGTGCTCCATGAAACACTGTTGTGGTCTCCTCTCTTGCGTGTTATTATGCTAATTGCAAGACAAGTTACCAAGTGTTTCAAACCACACGCACGGACCCGATTGTAATCAACGCACTAAACTATAAAGTGCCGAAAGTAGGGGGGTTGTTATTGTCCTGGGTGGTTGTGTTTCTTTTCTGCATTTCTTTCTCTCTCTCTCTCTCTCTCTCACTATGGATGCACTTTCAATTCCTTTGCTTACGCCGTTCAACTTTTTCGAATGGAGATCGAAAATAATAATGAAACTAAGGGATAAAGGGTTATTCTGCATCACCATGGGAGGCGAGAGTGAACAGACTGACGAACCTAAAAAATCTAAGTGGTTAAACCGTAGTGATGAAGCTTTAGGTATTCTTTGCATGTTCGTTTCTCTTGACTTGGTCTTCCACATTGAGGCGTTTGAAACACCTAAATCTGCGTGGAAAATGTTGGATGTGATGTTTGGACAACTAGATGACATGAGAGCGCATGAGTTGGAAAATGAACTACTAGGGTTAAATCCTAGTGACTTTGAAAACCTACAAGCTTTCTTCTCAAAATTTGTCCACATTAGATTATTGTTAAAAGGATGTCAAGTAGAAAAGAAAGATTCTCAACTGATCTTGTCAATTCTCTCTAAGCTAGGTCCGAATATTCTGTCTTCGTGTCAAATTTCTATGCTACAAAAGCTGCTTTGGGCGATACTTGGACAATGCCCTCCTTTGACTGTTTTTCATCCCAACTCATTCAAATGGGGTCTCTCAAGTCCAAGTCACATGCCCTTGTAGCAAGTACTAGCAAGGGAAAGAAGACTGAAAAGAAGAAAGAAACTAAGGATCAACCTAAGAAAGAAACCAAGATCAAACCTAAAAATGACACAAACACTTTGACTTCTGAGCCTAAGGCACAAAAAGCAAGTATTTGTGTTCCTATTGCAAGAAGTCTAGTCATGACGAGAAACACTGTTTTAAGAAACAGATTGATCACTTATCTCATTTACTTGAGAAGAATAAAATAAGTGTTCCTAAATCCATAAAACAAAGTGCTCCGAAGGCCAAGTCTTCTGCTGCAAAAGGTGCTAAAAATGATAAGAAGAAAGGAAAGGCCCTTGTAGCCAAAGTTGCTCCTTCATTGACATGGATTATAGATTCCGGTGCCTCACACCACATGGGTTCTTTGCATGTTGATTTTTCCAACATCAAACCTTGTGGAATGTCCCAAATCATGATGGGTAATGACACGACAGTGTTGGTTTCGGTAGTGGATCGGTAGAGATGGATGGGGGAATATTTAACCAAGTGTTGAGTGTTCCTGATCTCTCTACCAATCTCCTATCAGTTTACCAAATTACTCACCTTGGTGAAGGAATGTGATTATTCGTGAGCTTAACAATGATACTACGAGCTTAACAATGACACTGAGGGAAAGGCAGATCACCGTTCACGGTTGTACACCTTCTCCCACTTTACTTCTGATTCTACGCCCACTACCTTGCTCACTCATGCAAATGAGGTTAGTAAGCTATGGCATGAGTGTTTTGGACATCTAAATTATCGCTACCTTGAACAATTGAGTCAAAACAAAATGGTCAACGGGTTGCCTCGCGTCAAGTTTTCTAAGGGTCTTTGTGAGGGTTGTACCCTTGGAAAGCATCCTGAAAAGAACTTTGACAAAGGAAAATCCTGGAGAGCCACTCGTCCTTTGGATCTTGTTCACAACGATGTTTCTAGTCCATTTCCTTCTCCTTTGTTTACTAGAGCTCTTTATGTGCTAACCTTCATTGATGACTATTCACGATATACTTGGGTATATTTTCTTAAGCTTAAGTCTGAAGTATTTGAACATTTTCAGGACTTTAAGGCTCTTGCTGAGAAACAGGCGGAACGGTCTATCAAGGTTCTTCGAACCGACAATGGAGGTGAATATGTAAACAATAGGTTCATGGATTTCTATACTTCTGAAGGGATCTCTTTGCGGCATATAGTTTCTTATAGCCCTTCGTAGAATGGAGTCACAGAAAGAAAGAACCGTACTTTGAAGGAGATGGCCACTTGTATGATTCACTCAAAGTCTCTTCCTCCACAGTATTGGGCCGAAGCAGTGAATTGTGCAAATTACATTCAGAAACATGTTCCACACAAGGCAGTAAGAGGGATGACACCCTTTGAAGCTTGGTTTGGACGTAAGCCTGATGTTGAGCACTTTCGAGTCTTCGGATCCAAGGCTATGGCTCGGATTCCCAAGAAGAAATGCAAGGCTTTGGAACCACAATCCAAACCTTATATCTTTGTAGGGTATCTTGATGGTGTGAAGGGATATCGATTGATGAATCCTACTTCTCATGAGCTGTATATTGAGAGAAGTGTTAAGTTTGATGAGTCTTCTTCGACTTCTACTTCTCCACCTATTGAGGTTCTTCATCTCACTGATTCGGATTCTGACTCATCAGATGATGATATTGTTGAGCGTGCTCCTCTTCCGGATCCTCCCAACCATCAGACCTTTGAGTCTTCTGATTCGACTAGTAGTGATGATGAGGACTATGTCCCTTCTCACTCAAGTGAAGAATCTTCGACTCGAGCCTGATCCTCCTGGTCCCCTTTGGGCTAGGAAAACTTTGCAAAGTGCTGGAGATTTAGTTGGAGATACTTCGGATATGAGACGTACTCACTCATATTTCGTTGGACCCCACTCTTTCTTCACCTCTGCTTCTAATCCACAGTCTTTCCGGGAGGCTTTTAGTATTCCTGAGTGGGATTCTGCCATGGATGAGGAGTATTCCTCTCTCATGAAGAACGATACTTGGGATCTCACCACTCTTCCGAAAGGAAGAAAAATCATTTCGGTGTAAGTGGGTGTTCGAACAAAGTATGGAGTAGATGGAGACGTCGAAAAGTTTAAAGCGCGATTAGTAGCTAAGGGTTTCTCCTAGATAGCTGGGGTTGATTATATAGAAACCTTTGCTCGGTTACGAAGATGACTTCTATTCGACTGACCCTAGCCATTTCCGCAACGAACAGATGGAAAGTCCATCAAATGGACATTAAGATTACCTTCCTTCATGGTGACCTAGAGGAAGAGATCTATATGGAACAACCTCTGGGTTACGTCCAAGATTCCTCCCTCGTTTGTAAGTTAAATAAGTGTCTTTATGGTCTTAAATAAGCCCCTCGGGATTGGTATGCCAAGATGGACTCCTTCTTACTTACATCAGGGTTCACTAGGTGTCACTCCAATCCAAATGTTTATATTCTACGGCAAGATGACTCCATACTCATTCTTGTTCTATATGTTGATGATTTGTTGATCACAGGAAGCTCTTCCTCTATTATTGATTCTGTGAAGATCGCCTTAGCCAACAAGTTTTCCATGAATGACTTAGATCTGCTTCATTACTTCTTTGGGATCCAGATTTCACAATCTGACTCGAGAATCTTGATTTCGCAACCTAAGTATGCTCTTGATTTGCTAGCTTGGTTTTAGATGTCCGATTGCAAGTCTTCTCCTACTCCTTTTCTTTTTGGGGTTAAGTTGGTTTCAGATTGCTCTACTCCCTTGGTTGATGGTACTCTTTACCGACAGTTGGTGGGGAGCTTGATCTACTTGACTCACACTCGATTGGATTTATCATATGTTGTTGGGATCATGTCCAGATTCATGCAGGAGCCACATGAGTTGCATTAGAAAGCAGCTAAATGGATCCTTTATTATGTTCGTGGCACTTATGCTGATGGAATTCACTATCATGGAGGGGTTGATATTGACTTGATTGGATTCACAGATTCTGATTGGGCTGGTGACTTAGATCATCAGAAATCTACTTCTGGCTATAGTTTCTCTCTTGGTTTGGGTCCTATTAGTTGGTCTAGAAAGAAGCAGAATGCAATTGTGATATCATCTACAAAGGCAAAATATAGAGGAGCAGTTAATGCTGCCACATAAGCTATTTGGCTACAAGGTATTCTGAGAGAATTTGGCATCCAATTTCAGCGGCCTACCATTATCTACTGTGATAACATGAGCAAAATCTCTATTTGCAGAAATCTAGTTCAACATCAACGGATGAAGCACATTGAGATCCATATGCACTTCATATGGGAGCTTATTCATGATGGTATCATCGACATTCAGTACATTCAGACAGCTGATCAGATTGCATATTTATTCACCAAGCCCTTCACTAAGATGAAGTTTCTTCACTTATGATCTCTTCTTGGGGTGAGGTCTTTCAGAAGTTGCCCATCTTCTTCGGGCTATGTAGTCCCTTCTTCTTCTTCTTCTTCTAGGAAGATTGTGTTTGTATATGGGCACCTTATCAGGCCTTTAGTTGTTGAGCCCCATTGACACATCTTTCTTAGTTGTTTAGGAGTGTCTTCCTCTTCCATTTGACTCATCACAGCCACTACCCTAGCTTGATGAAGGGGGGGTGTTAGTGTGAGTTATCTTATGTGTCCTCTTCTCATATTAGAGGGTCATCTCACATGGGTTAGGTTTAGGGTTTCATGTGTGTCATGCACTAGGGTTACTCAAGCACCCTATATGTACCCCTTTTCTATTCATTTATGAGCATGCCAAGACACTCCACTATCTTTCCTCTATGCAAGCTTTGTTTCTGTTGAGCAAGTTCTTCCATTACTGATCATTTTTTCCTTGCTATCGCTGGAGCTATCACGATTCCGTTGGAGTGCAACTACTTCGTGGTGCCTCGTTTCCGATTCGATTCTTGCAAACTCTTTTCAATGTCAATGTCAATGTCAAATTGATATAATTTGGGTTCACTTGCCAATGTCAAATACAATTCCATCCACATTTGATTGCTCCTGACAAAAAACCTTAAAAATACTTAAACAAAAGGGTAAGCTCGAATGAAAATTAACAAACATAAATCTTACCAACTTTGGCAAATTTGAGTTATTGGCCATATCTTCCTTCCCATCAGCAATGATGAGAGAAACACAAGAGAAATCTTGTAATTGTATACATCAGATTTCTTATTCATCCTTGATGTTCTTGCATATTTTGGGTCAATGTAACAAATGGTACCCATAACATAGGTAGAGGTGTGGTGTTTGGCTGAGGAAATGCAATTGGAAATGCCAAAGTCTGAAAAAATTACATCAAAATTATAATCCAAAAGAATGTTATAATTCTTCACATCCTGTAAACAATGTGTGGGTTATAGTCATAATGAAGATATGGCTATCCTTCTTCAAAGCACCATGAGAAATCTTTAGTCGATGTTCTAGTCTAGCTTAATCTTCTTTGATGATCCTATATGAAAAATAAAAATTAATAAAACACTTGTTAGATTTTCCAAATATCCATTTTACTATGAAGGTTAGAGGTTGATTGGACACTTCTATTTCAAAAATTGAATCTACAATGTACATATTCATTTTTCTTCATAACATAATCATTTTACTCACCATGTAGGATGTCTCATAGACTTTGTTTACCATGTAATCATAAAACATCAAGTTTCCAAGTGGAGAAAGTGAACATCCATGCAGACTCTCAAGATTTTGATGTTTGATGCTTCCAACTATTTCCACATTAGTTTCAAAATGCAAGCAAGCTTTAATGGGTAGAAAGTGTACATTCTCTTTATAAATTGGCTTAGAATTATTTAGATCACATTTATAAAGATTTCTTGTAGCACCATATCCAATTACATATTTCTCTTTAAGATTTTTGTGATTGTCATTATGTCATGTACATGTAAAGAGCCATGTTCATGTGCAATATGACCAACCTTGGAGAACCTAAATGTAACAAATAGATGTGTCAATAAAGAAATTGTAATATGATATTGCTTTCTTTCTGATTTTTTCATGATAATCTATACAATATGAAATCATGTCTTTCCATGTTAGTTTTAACACCTTGCTCCATGTTGTTTGTAAAGCCTTTTGTAAATACCTTTAGATGATTTGAATAGTACAAAGCTATAATTATGCACAATAGTAGCATTGAACCCTAACAGATGCAAACAATTTTGGTTTTGAGATGGATGTTGTTCATTGCATTGGGCCATAATTTTGTTAGACAACATCATACATATCCAAGTTTCCAAATTTTTGATAACAATAGAAGAATGTCTCTGGAACCCGAGCTATTTAAAAGACAACTACTATTTCTTGCATCAATTAATTGGTGATATCCAAAAACCATAAGAAACAAAACTGAATTGGTATGCAAGAGAAAATTTGTGTTTATATCTACAACTTGTATGGAGGAAAACATGAAAAAGTTTTTAATGACAGGAATTTCCCTGACAGATTGTTGTAGGAGAGGTTTTGTAAAATAAATAGAGCCATTTATAGTATCTTCTATTATTAGGGAAAGAGAATTAAATTTATTCCTTTGAAGACCTCAGGTTTCCACAATGATGTAGTGTAACTCAATTTTTTTTTAAAGTGATGGGAAGATAGCCATCAATCCATTATTAGCTCCTCTATCCTAAAGCTATATAGATTTTTTTTACATTGATGGAAATATATTCTATAATATATTGATGCTAGCGGTCGCTAGTCTTCACTTCTAGCAACAAATTGACATCTTCAAACAAACCAAATTTAATAGCGATTAATTGTTGAAATTACATAGTGCAATGCAATGCACAAACTTTTTTTTATTAATGATTTCTTGATTTTTATAACTGTAGGAGGGTTAAAGGGTCCCTTTCCTTTACATTATAGATACAATGAGAGGATTAGTCTAAAAACCCAAATGATCCAAAATACTTTGGTGAAAAAATGCTTAAGGGCCTATGCAAAAACACAAGTGGTTGGGAATACAAAAAAACCTAGACCAATAAGACAAACAAGATGATTTGGTAACAATGCAACTAGCAAGGCTATATAACAAAACCAAAACAAAGTTACAACCTAATAGATTTTAGAAGCACTTATTTATTTGAATCAGATGACACCTCCGTAACCTCCACTTTAATGGGGATAAAAATGGTTTTTTACAGGCGGTTCGGAAAAAGATGCTCTTTTCCAGCAACATCCCGACTCTTTAACCAATCATATGCCTCGTGACCTTCCCGATGAAGAAGATCCCAATGTTTGGTTCCTATTGCATAGAAACAAACATATCATCCAGGTCAAGAAAGGGGAGTGAACTATCTCCCCCTCGGTGTCTCACCCCATTTGGACACACTAGACATGAATCACATTAGGACGTCAAACCATTTTTGTACAACTCTAAAAAATGACCACGTCCAAAAACCTTCCTATTTATAATGAGCCTCAGATAGAAAGGGCCACGATGCACTCATGGTTTTTTCCATTTCCACTTCCATGCCAACCCTATACGTTGGCTTGATCCAATGATGACCCATCTCCAAAGCCCAATCCTTCGCCGAGTGTATGATAAGAAGATGAAAAATGAATGTCAAAGAAACTTCCACATTTACCCTCGGACGTCCCTCTAGAGAAAGATAATCATCTCAAGAACTCCCTCAATAGCAACTAGTTTTTTCTCTGTTTCAATTGAAAAATGGATTTCAAACGGTGACATGAAATTTTGGTATAAAATGCCATTTCACGCACCGACACGGAAAATTACATGAAAGGAAACATTGGAAAGGCCATGACAAATGAAATGAAATCCAAGTGAAATAAACATGAAAGGTGTGAAAATAAGGAAGAGTGGATCGGTAAATATATGGAGTGATATATGCCATCGCATGCTTGTAATTAATACAAGCTTATTAGGGGATTTAATATCGACCTTTATTGGAAAAGGTGATGAGTTCGAGTGATCAACATATTTATTTCCAATCTTATCACGTGATTTTCTATAAAATCCACCTTTTTAGTACCCTCCCAATATATAAGATTTAAGGTCCAATCTATAATTAATGAAAGAGTAAAAAGGAATTTTATTCACACAAGTTTTTTTGATGGCGGCGTTAGCAATAATATGAGAGTCACCTCCAATAATTAATTCATTACTATTCAAGTCAATAACAATGGACCAACAATGTTCCAACACTTTAATTTATTGATTCATACATTTATTAATTTACATTGGGTGGGAAAGGTCCGTAATCTATAGTCAAGGACAACCTCGTAATCAATATCATGATACTGCACAATTTAATCTTCAAACTATTAATAATCATTGAAAAATAAAAATTCTATATTTGGTCCTTCGAGTAATCACAATAATTTTTACATATACTTTTAATTTACTAATTTGGGATTGATGGTGTGTTTTATTTATCAATAACATCTTATATTCTATTAACAAGTAAAATGTTATAAGAATATTCACCAAAAAATGGGTGGTATGGAAGCATGCCCCAAAGCCATGAGTTCAAACTAGGTAGACAAAAATCCTAGGAGTACATCCGATTACAAAACATCACAAGAGAAAAAAAAAAAAATTAAGCATCAACTATGAATTATTGACTAACAGGGTGTAGATCTTGATCATGCCATCAAGATCTAGACAAGTCTCTGAGGATAGAAAATTCCCTTATGTTTCTTTCCTTTGAAATAACAAATATCGGTGTGGTCTTGAACAAAAAAACTCATTACTTAAAATTTAATGAAAATAGTCTAAAACTTCCATACTTGCATCTTGTTTCATGATACAAATCATATAGTTGGGCAATACAAACCACTATATTGGAAAAAATTGATCGATACAATATTGTATCGACAGGGTTGGTTATAGACAATTCCTTCTACACAAATTATACACAACATGCTTTCCACTAACATTATTTTCTCAATACCCTCTTCAACATTCTCTGTAATAACACCTTCCACATTTGTGAAATAACTTCTCAAAATTTACTACATATCTACACAACCACACTTCTCTTACATCAATCAACATTATCAACTTCTATCAATCCAACAAACACATTCCAATAAAAATTCTAGTCGTTAGTCATGTTATTAATTATGTGATTAGCATCTGGAAGAAGGTCACCCTTTTTTTTCACATGGCTATCTTTCCAAACTAGCTTCGAGGATTGGAGAGAGTTTGACACACTCATATAGCACTTAGACCCAGTTTTTTTAATTTTCCTAGGCCTACAAAGTTTTTGTTTATTTTATCAAACACACTATTGGGCATACTATATCAGAAATATTTGATCAATGCAATAGAAGTTGTCATTTAATACTATGTCAGAATCTTGTTCACCTTCGACCCTACGTATGTGGTTGATCCTTTAGGTATATTTTCTTTGAAGGATGATTTTAAGAAAATATGCAAGGCCAAGATGAGACAGAACATGTCTTTAGGTTTAAATGATGTACATCTATTATGATGATCTAACATTTCCATACTATGTGGCTATGTTAATTACAAGAAATTGTCGATCGTAGCAATAGAAAAGCCTTCCCTTTCACTAACTAATGATGCTTATCGGTTGCAAAAATTCTAGTCATTAGTCATCCTTCTCGAAGGTTTGTATTCAAGGACTTGGCTCTGCCAAGGATAGTCCATCAAATATAATATAATTACAAATAATGACTTCAAACCTGTTGAGATTTTTTTTGCATGGTTAAAATAGATTCATTCGACAATATATAGGATAACTAATAGCCTTCTCATCAATGAATAATTGATAAACATAAAACATGCATTGCTCTTCACGGACTCGGATCATTCATTCTTGAGCAAGACCCGTGTTCATCTTTGCCTTAAATTTTTAGTAAAATGTTTAGGACTATTTTGTTTAACGGGTTATTTATGGAAATATGCAGGGCCAAGATGATCAGGATACATCTTCATGTTTAAAATATGTACTTATATTATTATGCTCTAACTCTTATCTTTGTCACAAAGACAAACAATGAATTTTATTAGCTCGATATTTTTAAAAATAGAAACAATAGAGCCTAGTGAGCGCCAAGCCACTCCTTTCAGTAAGTAATGTAGCTTAGCGGTCGCTATGCATTTTCTTTGATATGAAATGACATGAAAAATTCCTTATGACACCATTTCATCCATTCATATGATCTGTTATCTGAGTGCTATGTTCTGTAAGTATCGTAGCTTAGTGGTCACTAAGCATTTTTTTGTAATATGAACTTTTTTTTATTTCTATTTTCTTAATTAAGAAACAATTTAGCCTAGAGGCCACTAATTTATTCCTTTCTCATTTAACAATAAACAATAAGCGTAGAGTGTTATGTTCTGTAAGTATTCGAGCTTAGTGGTCGCTAGGCATTTCTTTTATATGAACTATTTTTTTATCTCTATTTTGAAATTAATAAACAGTTTAGCCTTGAGGCCGCTAATCTATTACTTTCTCAAAAGACCTCCTGTAGCTTTCGACAAGTAAACAATTTTTATATCTCACATATTTTGCATCTAAAAATTTCACAAAAAATGCCTAGCGCCCAATAATATCTATTACTATGATCTATTATTAGAGCGTTATGTTTGAAATAAGATATTGTTTAGCCTAGCTACTCGAGGAAAATCATTCCTTCTTGAAAGTAATCGAGCTTAGTGGTCGCTAAGCATTTTTCTTTAATATGAACTATTGTTTGATCTCTATATTCAAAATAAAAAATCAGTTGAGCCTAGTGGCCACTAATCTACTCCTCCTGACAAGTAATGAGCTTAGCGGTTGCTAATCATTTTCATTGATGCACACCGATGTGTTAAAAAAGAAAAGATGCAAAGGTGTGTGCCTAGTAGTCCCTATGGTGTTATATGAGCACCCTAAAAACATTTTTAGTAATCATCTTTCTTCCTAACTATGCAAAGACCTCCATAGCTTTTGACATTAAAAATTGTCCATATCTCACTTATCTGCCATCAAAATATATTATGGAAAATGCCTAGTGACCACTAATATCTATTAGTATGATTTGTTCATAAAGCATCTATGTTATCAAGAAATTGTTTAGCCTATTTTCACATAATCATTCCTTTTGGTAAGTATTGAAGTTTAATCATTAAGCATTTTCTTTCACACCATTGTTTGATTGATCTTGTTCAAGTAATGGAGCTTAGTGGTCGCTAAGTATTTTACTTGATATGAACCGATATAAATTATGTGTTAGACACAAAAGAACTTATGAGTAATATAGAAGTTGAGAAATCCTTCAATGGTATGTAGTGCCACACTTGGTTGTGGAAGGAATGTATAGTCAATAAGATAAGATTATAGTTAATGAAAATACTAGTGATCAAAAATTGTAAAGATATTTATTTACATTTAGAAATGAAACCTAGGAGTTGTAGAGGCTAGTGACCGCTAGGCTTCTGCTCAACAAATAGATGGACAACATACGACATGTAGAGTTGTTCATTAACACATGTGTTAAAGAGAATACCCTGATCCCCTATAAAATGTAAGTATTTATTATTTTGAATTTGGTGTTGCAAAAATATCATTCTAATGGAGCTTAGTGTTGTTATTTTCTTTCCTATCTATAAGGTACTCTCAAATTCTAGTGAAGTGTAAAATTATGTTTTAGTTTTTCTAGAGTAAAGCATTAATAACTCCAAAATATCAATGATCATCATGAGATATATTAGAAATTTCATGCCACGTGGCAACATTTTAATGGATTACAGTTACAACTTAATAATGTGGATTTTTATAGGTAAAAAATATTTGTTAATTCTATCGCTAATTAAAAATTTCTTAATAAATGTGTCAATTATATAATTGTGTAATTAACTAGTTCAAACTTGCAAGATGCCACATTTTATTGGATTTTTTTTTAATTAACGTAACGATGATAGCTAAAAAATATCAAATTCACACTCGATAAAAATTAATAATAAATGAGGCGTATATCGCTCTCTTAAAATTTAATTTTTTTTTCTAATGTTCACTTCTATTTTCTAAATGGTTTTTTATTATGCTTAAATTAATATTTGTCATTTTCCATGAGTTCACAAAGAAATTTTGATGATGTCCCACTAGTTTCTAAAGTAGGTAGTATTAATAAATTTGATTTCCCCATATCCCATGCTATTCCCAAATTAATTAACATGAATTATATTTATAAAATACCGAATTCGCACTAGATAAAAATTAATAATTAACGAGGCGTATATCGCTCTCTTAAAATTTAAATTTTTTTGTTTCCTAATGTTCACTTTTGTTTTCTAAATGGTTTTTTATTATGCTGAAATTAACAATTGTGTTTTTCCGTGAGTCCACAAAGAAATTTTTGTCGATGTCCCACTTGTTTCTAAAGTAGGTAGTATTAATAAATTTGATTTCCTGAATCCCACGCTATCCCCCTGAATTAACGTGCATTATATTTAAAAATATCTAAAAAATCTAACTAGATGAAAAAAATTAATAATTAATGAGGCGTATATCGCTCTATTAAAATTTAATTTTTTTGTTTCCTAATGTTCACTTCTATTTTCTAAATGGTTTTTTATTATGCTTAAATTAATATTTTGGTTTTCCTGAGTGATCACAAAGAAACTTTTTGTCGTTGTCCCACTTGTTTCTAAAGTAGGTAAAATTAATCAATTTGATTTCCCGTATCCCACCATATGCCCCGAATTAAATGTAAATATTAATGATGGGTTAATTCAAAGTATGATATGTGAAATCCCCCACATTAAATGCCAATATTTGAAATATCAAAATCCACACTTTCGCTTTAAGAAGGGGAAATTCAAAATTTGAAATTTCCTATTCCCACTTTTTTTTTTTTTTGGAATTTCTTTCGTTGAATGCATTTGGAAAAAACTAAATAAACCAGAGAAATATATATTAGGTTTTTTTTTATTTTGTAAGCATAGAAAAGGAGCTCTTGAAATCAAGAATACAACAACATGCACATGACACTAATTTACTAGTTTGAGTGCTCGATTCCTGGAGGTTTTTTTGAATGGTAAGTTGAGGCAATGATCGTAATCACATTTGGGGGGCACACAAACAAGATAGAAAATAGTGATAGTGGATAGATCATGGGTGCAAGTGTAGATCAGAGGCCCATAAAGGATGGAATCAAAAGAGACAAGAAAAATAGGTTGCAGATAGAATCTCGTTGATATTGTGTTTTAGAGAGAATATGAGAGCTTTAACAGACATTATCAATTACATCAAAATATCAGATACAACTAAAACAAGTATTTATCAAAAGCATCTATGTTATTGTATGTGTACCATAGTTGATGGTGGGAACTTGCAGCAGCAGCTCTGTATTCACCTAGTTCTTGTGTTTTGCACCAATCCATCATCCCCTCCTTTCCTTTGGTGCCTTTGCAGTTCCATTCCATCTTCTTGTCAAAATGTGTTGCTCTATCTGAAACCACATTTTTTTCCACCCATGACCGAAGATTTTGTAATCCCTTTTAAAATATTTATTCCTTCCAAAACCCATTTTTTATGTTCAGTCATAGCTCAAGTATTCGTGTTGTTAAACGGGTTCCCTTTTTCAGCCCTTCTATCTATCTCTCTGGTTTTTTTTGTTGATTTTTCGTTCTTCTTCGTCCATTTTTTTTTTCTCGTAAGCATTGACATCTATCTCTAGCAGCAAAACATGAGTCACATATTTTTTTATAAATCGTAATGGTTTTCTTTTGTATAGTTTAGGTAATCATTTTGACTTCCTTTAATGATTTTTTTAATATGAAAGAAATAGTCATGACTAATTCTTCAATATTCGATTCTCACTTGATTCCACGTTAATATACATAGTTTTTATATATATTTTTTCCATGTAGAAATAATTAAATGCATTGTCTTTACAATTTTTTTATGTTTAGAAAAAGGTAAGCACATTATATGTTCTCATAAATATTATTAAATATAAATGTTAATCATTCTATTTACAAACATATATTTCATTTACAGTTAGTAATGACTTACTTGATAAATGAGCCAATATAAAGTAACAATTTTTAAATTCTAAAATAACATATTCCAAGACTAGAGGTCACTAAGCTCGATGTTTACGACATTGCCTAGCTATTACAAGACAACACAAGGCAAAAAATATTCCAAGACAAGAAAAATATTAAAGAGTTTCTTGAATACATTTTTCAAACAAGAACATGAGACTAGCAGCCACTAAGATTCTGGTTGACTCACATATGATATAACTAGGATGGCTCACCTAAAAACCAAGCTAAGCACCATTATTATATTTAGATTTCCATATTAATTTATCATAATCCTACCATGATATTGAAGCCTAGTGGCCACTAATGTGAAGATTAGTAAATAGCATTGGTGCAACATAAAAAAGACTTGAGATTAGCGGTCACTAGGATATTTTTTTCCTTGCATACATGAAAATTAGTAATGACCCAATTGATTAAAAAATTAACTAGCTCCTTTATTATATTTGGATGTTACATTACTACCTTCTAAGACTAGTGACTACTAGGGTGGATGTTTACTTTCTTTCTTTGATGTTCCAAGAAAAAAAATATTCAAAGACAAGATTAATTTAAATGTTTTTCTAGAATACACATATTCCAAAACAAAATTTTCTACATTATGGCCATTGAGTTCAATATGTTATTCAAAGTCTATCACATGATATTCAAAGCCTAGTGGCCGCTAATGTCATAGATTATTCCACTACATTTGTGTAACATAATAAAGACTTAAGATTAGTGACCACTAGGATAATTCTTGTCTTTGCATTCAAGATATTGATTAATGACCTAACTAAAAACTCAAAACTGAACTAAACTCCAACACCAATTGTTTATCCAGGTGGCCTCTGAGTACAACATGTTATTCAAATTTTATTACATGATATTCCTAGCGACTACTAGGATATTTTTTGTCTTGCATTCATTCAAGGAAATTTATAATGACTCGATTGAAAATCTAACTATGCTCCCACAATTATATTTAAATTTTAAAAGACTATTTTTAATGATGGAGACCACTAGGGTGGTTCTCACTACATTTCTTTCCGAATACTCATGATTCCAAATGAAAATTTAAGCCTAGCATTGCTGAGCTCAATAGTATATTGAAGTCTATCGCATGAATTCCAAATGAAAATTTAAGCCTAATTTAAGCCTAGCGGTTGTTGGGTTCAATATGTTATTCGAATTAGTGTTGTTGCAACATCACAGAGGCTTGAGGTTAGCGGCCACTAGGATAGTTGTTGTCTTGCATACATAAGACAATTAGTAATGACTTGATGGATATTCAAATACATGACTAGACAAAAATATTCAAAGATAGGATGAACTCAAGTTCTTGGGCTATTGGTGAGTTACAAGTAGTTTGTAATCATCAACCCAAGTTCCATTCCCATTGAGTTCATTGGATGATTTCAATAAGTGGCCATGGGGACACCTTGAGGTAGGGGTTGAACTTCTCCATATGGACCAAGTGGAACATACAAGGGGGCACTTCAAATGTGGATCACTTCGATAAACATTAAGGACCCAAGCCCACCTCCATGTCCCACTTAGAGAAAGTGCTCCTCCACCACTCCAGTTCATAGATCTGGTATAATAAAAGTGTTTACCATCCAAAATTTACAAGTAGTTTTTAATCATCAACCCAAGTTCCATTCCCATTGAGTTCATTGGATGCTTTCAATAAGTGGCCATGGGGACACCTTGAGGTAGGGGTCAAACTTCTCCATATGGACCAAGTGGAACATAAGGGTGCTTGAATGCTCCCGCAATTATATTTCAATTTTAAAAGACTATTTTTAATGACGATGACTACTAGGGTGGTTTCTCACTACATTTATTTCATGAATACTCGTGATTCCAAAATGAAAATTTAAGCCTAAGTGGCCGTTGAGCTCAATAGTATATTGAAGTCTATCACATGAATTCCAAATGAAAATTTAAGCCTAGTCCATTGTGTTCAATTTTAAGCCTAGTGGCCATTGGGTTCAATATGTTATTCGAATCAAATCATTGTTGTAACATCATAGAGGCTTGAGGTTAGTGGCCACTAGGATAGTTGTTGTCTTGCATACATAGATGAAATTAGTAATGACTTGATGGATATTCAAATACATGACTAGAAAAAAATATTGAAGACAAGATGAACCAAGTTCTTGGGCTATTGGTGAGTTACAAGTAGTTTGTAATCATCAACCCAAGTTCCATTCCCATTGAGTTCATTAGATGCTTTCAATAAGTGGCCATGGGGACACCTTGAGGTAGGGTTTGAACTTCTCCATATGGACCAATAGAACATAGTGGGGTGCTTGAATGCGGATTGCTGGTGGACATTAAGGACCCAAGCCCACCTCCATGTCCCACTTAGAGAAAGTGCTCCTCCACCACTCCAGTTCATAGATATGGTATAATAAAATCATTTACCATCCAAAATTTACAAGTAGTTTGTAATCATCAACCCAAGTTCCATTCCCATTGAGTTCATTGGATGCTTTCAATAAGTGGCCATGGGGACACCTTGAGGTAGGGTTGAACTTATCCATATGGACCAAGAAGAACATATCAGGGCACTTCAAATGCTCCCTATAATTATATTTCAATTTTAAAACTACAATTTTTTTGACCTCCATGTCACCACTTAGAGAGTGGTGGTTCCTCACTACATTTCTTTAATAATAATCATGATTCCAAATGAAAATTTAAAGTAGCTACTTTGAGCTCAATATTATATTCAAGTCTATCACATGAATTCCAAACAAAAATTTAAGCCTTCATTGGATGCTTTTAAAATTTTAACACCTTGAGGTTGGGTTGATTACTTGTTATATGGAATGGAACATATTAAACACTTCGAATGGCTTGAGGTTAGTATTTAGGAAAGTTATTTTGTCTTGAATGACGGACAATTAGTAATGACTTGATGGATATTTCAAATACAATACTAGATCCAAAAAAAATATTGAAGAAAAGATGATGAAATCAAGTTCTTGGTATATTCAAAGTTACATTTATAGTACAAGTAGTTTGTAATCATCAACCAAGTTCCATTCCCATTGAGTTCATTTGATTCTTTAATAAGTGGCCATGGGGACATGTTATTGAGGTAGCATTTTGCAACTTCTCCATATGGACCAAGAAAAACATAACGAGGGCACTTTGAATGTGATCATGCATATAGGACATTAAGGACCCAAGCCCACCTCCATGTCACTTAGAGAAAGTGCTCCTCCACCAAAATAGTTCATAGACATGATGTATAATAAAGTTGTTTACCATCCAAAATTTACAAGTAGTTTTGTAATCATCAACCCAAGTTCCATTCCCATTGAGTTCATTGGATGCTTTCAATAAGTGGACATGGGGACACCTTGAGGTAGGGGTTGAACTTCTCCATATGGACCAAGTGGAACATAGGGGGAACTTCAAATGCGGATCATGAGGACATTAAGGACCCAAGCCCAATTATGTTCGCTTTAGAGAAAGTGCTCCTCCACCACTCTATTTCATTTAAGTATAATAAAAGCCCATCCAAAATTTACAAGCCACTTTTTAATCATCTGAACCCAAGTTCCATTCCAAATTGAGTTCATTTAGCATCCTTTCAATAGTATATGGGGAACCATAAATGAATTAGGGGTCAAAATTTCCAATATTGAACCAAGTGTTCAATTTTCGAGAGCTTAATGGCACCGAATGTGGATGGTTCAATATGACATTAAGGACCCAAGACCATCACAGAGGCCCCACGCTCCACTTAGAGAAAGTGATCATCCACCAATGACTGAGATATTCATAGCATGACTAGATAAAAAATATTTACCATGAAAATTTCAGCCCCTCCCACTTTTGAGTTTAAGTAGTTTGTAATCCTTGAAACCAAAGTGGCCATTCCCATTGAGTTCATTAGATGTTTAATAAGAGATGTGGATACCTTGAGTTAGGGGTTGAAATTTTTCCTTGGACCTTTGGAAAAAATGACATGCTTTAATGAGGTAGATCTCTTGGCATTGGAAGGTCTCAAACCCACCCTCATGTCCCAGCTTGGAATTTTAAGAAAAAGGTGATTCCTGTGGTAATAAATGATGTTCGAAAGGGAAAAGCTTTGTCCTAGAAGTTGGATTATTATATCACCAACATTTTGCATTGGTTGAACAAAATTCCTAAGTGGGTTTTAAACCATAAGTTCCAGAAGAAATTGATTTCATTGATTTCTTGGCTAATGAAGGCATCATTAAGAGAGATGACCCGATGAAATCAGGGGTGAACATATCCATTGGACCCAAGATATCATATCTCAGGGGGAGTGAGGTGTTATTAATTTTTGGTGTCTGGCTTCCTTTTCATTATTTCTATTTTTTATGGTGGTGGTGGTGGTGTGGAGTTATTGATAGACGAGTATGGAGTGCCCTCCGTTACCTTTCCTTTTCTACAAGGTGTGAAGTGAGATGGAATTTTTTAGGAGCATTTCTTAGGCTTGTATTAGGATTATCTTTAGGGTGACATGGGTTCTATCTATGAGGAAATTATGAGGATTCTAGGGGAGGAATATTTGGGTGAGTTAGCTAGAGCTCTTGAGTTAATTTGGAAGTCACCTCTTGGTTCATGTCCCGACTTCTTTTGGTTAGGTAGAATATTGACAAGGTGAGAGATATTTCCCTCCACTTCATTAAGCCCATATTGACACGGGTCAACTTGGTTAAAGCATTGGAGGATTTTGGGAGGGTTCAACCATTTACCTAACATTATTCATGAGGGGCTGGCCATGGAGGAAGCGAGGAGGGTGATAGTTAAGCTCTCTTCTCAGAACAAGTTTTGATGAGTTTCTTCATATGACATTCATGTTTCTTGTTTTGAGGGGCTTGGTGAAGGTAATCATCTGGAGAAGTTATATTTTCTTGGCTTTTGGCTCCCATTGTCCCTGAGAATTCTGCATTGGTGTGGCTGGTCTGCGAAGGAAATTGGATTTACATACAACTTCTTTTGCATACTTACTACTGCTGCGTATCGGTGTCTCAATGGGTGGGAGGATGTCTCCATGGCCAAGCAAGCTTGGCCTCTTAGGTGTAATTTCTAGTTCCTATCCCTAGTTTTCAGTGGTTGGGTATTTTTTGTTTGTTGTCGATGTTGGGTTTTTCTCAACTTGCAGCCCAATTATTTTTTTTTGGTTTTTTTTTTTGGGTCATGTGGTTTATTGATTATATTTCACATTTGTAATTGGGTGGGATCTCATCAATCCCGGTTCTAAGCTCCTATCAAAAGTGTTAAATCATCTAAAAAATATTTGAAGACAGGACAAATATTAATGATTTTCTAGATTACACATAGCCCCTAAGATCAAAGCTTATTATACTCCCTTCGTGTAACATAACAAATTTTAACAAATTTTGTGATTACACATATTCCAAAAATAAATTTTCAGCCTAGTAGCCGCTGAGTTCAATATGTTATTCGAATTCCACCACATGATATTCAAAGGATAGCGGGTGCTAAGGTGTAGATTATTTCATGGCGTTGGTGTAACATAACACAATCTTGAGATTAGTGGCTGCTAGGATAATTCTTGTCTTGCATTAAGGCCCCTCTAACCTAAAGCTATAAAGATATTTTTTTACATTGATGAAAGATATCCTAGAATATATAGACGCTAGTGGCACTAGTATTCACTTCTACAAAAAATTGACAACTTGAAACAAACCAAATTTAATAGCGAGTAATTGTTTAAATTTCTTAGTGCAACACATAACATAAACTTCTACTAATGATTTCTTGTATTTTATAATTAAAGGAGGGTTGAAGGGTCCCTTTCCCTTTACATTATGATACAATGAGAGGATCAGTCTAAAAACCCGAACAATACAAAAATACTTTGGTGAAAAAATGCAAGGGCCAATGCCAAGAAAAAAGTGGTTGGGAATACAAAAACCCCAAACGAAGTAAGCTAGACAGTATGATTCGATAACAATGGAAATGAAAATGCTATACAACAACCAAAACAAAGATACAACCTTGATGGATTTTAGAAGAACTAATTTATCTGAAACACATGACCATTCCTAACCTCTACCTGAATGGGCCTGAAAATGGTTTCTACTGGTGCTTTAGGAAAAATATGCTCTTTTCCAACAGTAGCTTGAATTTTTAACCAATTGTACGCCTCATGACCTTTCTAGAAGAAGATCCTAATGTATAGGTTCTATTACGGTGAAAGGAGAAGACATAACATCTAGGTCAAGAAAGTGGAGTGACCTACCACCCGTCACTGGTGTCTCGCCCATTTTCCACTTCAAACAAGAAATGATTTAGGACATTAAACCATTTGAACAACTCTCTAAAAATGTCTGCATGCACCAAACCTTCCTATTTATAGTGAGCATCAGAAAGAAAGGGCCATGACACACTCAAGGTTTTTTCCATTTCCACTTCCATGCCAACCCTATACGCTGGCTTGATCCAGTGATGGCCCATCTCCAAAGCCCAATCCTTCATAGGTGTATGATAAGAAGATGAAAACAAACGTCAAAGAAACTTTCACATTTACCCTCGGACATCCCTCTAAAGAAATATAATCATCTCCAATAACTCCCTCAATTGCAACTAGGTCTTTCTCTAATTCAATCCAAAAAATGGATTTCAAATGGTGACACAAAATTTTGGTATAAAATCCCATTTCACTCATAGCCACAGAAAATTGCATGAAAGGAAACATTGGTCCGGCCATGACAGAATAAATGAAATATCATGAAAGAAACCGAAAGGTGTGAAAATAAGGGGAGCGATAAGATAAATATATGGAGTGAATATGCCATCGCATGCTTGAAATTAATACAAGCTTTCCAACAGCTTTAATATCAACATTTATTGGAAAAGGTGATGAGTCCAACCAATCAAGATATTTATTAAAAATCTTATTAAAAAAATTCCTATTTAGTAGCTATCTTAATAGATAAGATTTAAGGTCCAATCTGGAGTTAATGAGAGCATGCAAAGGGAATTTTAATCACACAAGATTGATTTTCCCTGACAAGGTATGCGTTTTAATGATGACGTTTTAATATGGGAGTCACCTCCAATAATTAATTCATTACTATTTGAGTCATTTGCCAGGGACAAATAACGTTCCAACACTTAAACTTACTTGATTTATACATTTAATATTTTAATAAATTTCTATTCATTAGTCACCCATTATTTTTGTCACGGATACCATGCCATACAAGCTTTGAGGATACTTCTTCTACTATGATCTACATGTGCTAGGAGAAAGGAGCCAATGACCGTGTATGGGCCAATGATCCCTTAAGTGCATGGGTCATAATTTAAATGTGACCGTGAGTGGGTATGTGAAATAAACTACCATTAGTTTCTTGAATTCAAGTTAAAATTTGACCTTAACTAACAAATGTGCTTACCTTTCATTAACTAATGGCACTTATCTTACCTTTCATTAACTAAAGCATTTTTATTTATATGAAAATATATGGATTATGTTTTATGCACAAATTATAAAATGAGAACAAAAATATTGAGAATGTTTTTGCATCGTTAAAATGGATTCCCGATATTGTAGAGGCTAGTGAGCCCACTAGCCTTCTCATCAACGAATAATTGGTAAACATAAAACAAACATTTCTCTTCATGACCTCTGATCCTTTATTCCTGAGCAAGGTTCGTGTACATATTCTCCCTTGATGTTTATTAAATTGTTACAGAATATTATGTTTAATGGGTAATTTCTTAAAATATGTAGGGCCAAGATGAACAGGATACATCTTCAGGTTTAAAATATGTACTTTTATTATTATGCTCCAACACTTATATTTTTCGATAATGTAGACAATGAATTTTTCATTGATTAAATACTTAGATAAAATTTTTCATTGATACCTTAGTGATCACCAATAATTTTCATTTCTTTGATGTTCCAAGACAAGAGAAGACAACTAATATTCAAAGAAAAGAAAGATATTTACCACTTTCCTAAATACATGTAATTAAAAATATTTACCACTTTTCTAAATACACATAATTAACACAAGAATATTCAAAGTCTATTACATGTTATTCCTATCCTAACATACTATCTTGATGTTGGTGGCCACTAGGATATTTGTTGTCTTTTATATGGGACAAGTAGTAATGACTTCACTGAAAACTAACTATGCTCCATTATTGTATTTAAATTTTACAAGACTAGCGACTGCCAAGGAGGATGTTTACTACATTTCTTTGATGTTCCAAGACAAGAGAAGACAACAAATACTCCAAGACAAGAAAATTTTTTACGAATTTTTTTGAATATACGTGATTCAAAATGTAGATTCAAGAGAATACAATACACGTAGTCAAACACGTAATCTTAATCCTAGCGCTCGTTAGGTAGATTAGCCACCGCAAGGATCCTAGTAGACACCAAGGTTTTCCATGATTTTTTGTTATTCGATCACTAATTTTAAAATAAGAAACTATTAAGGCTTGATACCGGGAAATCATAACTTTTGATTACTAATTGAACCTAGCAGTTGCTAGACATTTTCCTTTATACTAGTCGATTTCAATTATGTGATATACATGATATATCTTATGAGAACTATAAAAGGCACCTAATTACAACAACCAAACACATCACGACATGTAAGATTTGTTATTATTAAATAATCAATTCTCAACCCTTATCACCCATGTTGGATTCTAGGTTTTCACAATGATGTAGTGTAACTCAAATATGTTTTTTACAATGATGGGAATATATAGATGCTAGCGGCCACTAGTCTTCACTTCTAGCAAAAAAATCACTACTTGAAACAAACCAAATTTAATAGCGATTAATTTTTTAAATTGCTTAGTGCAACGCATAACAAAAATATATTTAATGATTTCTTGTTTTTTATAGCTAAAGGAGGTTTTAAGTATGTCTGGCGACCGTTATGCTATAAATATTTATTCTATTGACTTTTAATCTATGAAAATAATGACATTACGATACGACATCTCGTTTTTATTGCACTTTGTTGAGAAACAATATTTTTCCTTTCCAATTACTTACGAAATATTAATTTGTTTAATTCCTTTTGAGGTAATATGTATTCCATTGGCCACACTCCATTCAGGAAAATTCCTTTTATTAAAGTAGCAAAGGATTGGAAAAATAGAGATGATGACTAGTTTGTAGAAATGCATTCCTCGGAAAATTACCACGATGATCTGTGGTTATTTTTTGTTGATGAGGATGTTGTCAAAGAAGTTGGTATGGTACTAAATTCAAAAGTTATTAATGAGAAAACATTGCATATTCAGGTTGAATGCATTGATGTCATAATGAATAAGTGCCTTATTCTTGACATGGAGTTAGAAGTTTCATTGTTCAAGAAACTGGAAATGAAGGCTTCTAGAGAAAATAAGGCGTGCTCTTGTCTTAAATATGGTTGGAATTTGGGGAATTTCATACATTCATACAAAACAGGCTGTGGAAATTCCCTTGAATTTCATAATAACATGAATTTGGTATTCAAAAATTGTATAGAATCAAGATACCTCTTCTATTTGTCATTATTTGAATAGAAAAAAATTGCTTTCTCCACCGAAACATGCAAATATATTTACAACATTGAGGAGATCTTATTTGTCTAAATTAGAGATAGATCCATCTAAGTCAAAGTTACAAGGGCTTAAAAAGAATAAAAAATTAGATTTGTTGTTGAAGAAAGTGACCAAAGTATATTTGAGCAAACAAAAACTTCAAATGTTAAACAATTAAAATTGTTTTTGTTCAATGGTGATGCTTTTCCAATTGAATTTTCTAGGTGTCATTTGACACCTCCAAAATATCAATTACGTCATATGCATGATGATAATTTTGACCTTCTTGTCTATTCAATGTTGATTAATGTTATTCCTACACTAAGGGATGCACTTCTTCTTCCCTTTTACCTTTTACAAAGGAACTTGTGCAACTCGAGGATCCAGATGACCTGAAAAGGGATGAAGTGCAGTTATACATTCTTGACGGCCAACATACCATTTGTGCCCAAAAATAATTTTTGGTTGAAAGAAAATATAAGTCATTACATACTAAGATTCAGTTTAGAAAGGCTCGTATTATGTCTTCACACACTCCTTGCGAAGTTATTGTTAAAATTTTCCAGCAACAAAATGATGTAAACAAAAATTGGATTGATACCAATTTTATTGATGTACTTTCAAGGCTCGAATGATTTGGAGATCCCTAGGATGTCCTCGGAGGCCCAGTGGGAAAATCAAAGTCAGAAAATTTGAAGGTAACGAAACTTAATTTTAGAACATTTGTTCTTAAAATTTACTTTTTTTTTTAATTATTGGTAAATTAGTTTTTTGAAAGGGACTATACCCTTGTACAAAAAAGCTCAACAGCCAGAAAGGGCAAGAGAAGAACAGAGAAAGGATCAAAATCCAGATACAGAGAGGAGATCAAATGGAGCCAAACTCCAAAACGCAAAAACGAAACAGAGCAGAAAGCAGCCAAGCTGCAGCGACAAAACAACAACTAAACAACAAAAAAACAGCAAACTAACAGCAACAGTCGCTTAACAACAGCGATCAAACTGCAAACTAACATCTCTGGACCAGGCTTATTAAAGACCCAGAAAGCATGTGAAGGGTAGCTGTTCCTTTGATTTCACATAGGGCGAAGTGATTGGTTTGCAACGGTGTACCTGTTTGCTAGCACATAATGCATGCAATAAATCCAACTAACCAGTACGGCTAGGATTTCTATCATGCTCCAAGATCTTTCCAAGCTTATCTGAGATGGCGTCATGATAATTCCAAATGGTGAGATTTGTATGGGTGTTTGCAACTCCCTCGTTTGCCAATACATTGGCGGTAAAATTTACTTTTTTAATATGCAGAAAATAAATATATTATTTCATCTTTCAATGTAGTGTTTTGAGATGCAATGTCTTGCTATTTTCAAAGTGTCTAAGATAGAGACCCTTCATGAAAAAATGAAATTTCTATATTTACCTAAGGACATATGGAAAAAATTGACAACAACCATTGAGTTATTTAAATCTAGTGGGCTGGCTTGTTCTCCTCTTAAGGATAATCAACCTATCTTTCAACCAAATTCATTGGCAAGGTTCACTGAGAAAATTACTTCAGGCTTGCAAGAGGAATGACCGATGAGGAGATATCAATTCTACTAGATAAAGTGCAAGCAGGGAAAGTATGGCTAACTCACTCTATTGAAGCAGGTGTCATAGTGGAGACTTTAGATACTTACTACCAAAGAGTAAAAGATGACAGAAGGATGAGAGAAAATTTTCTAAAATATATGAAAAGTAAATATCCATGTAATTGTGTATTGGTAGAATGCACTTGAAAAAAATATTGTTGAAAAATATGGTGTGCATGAATCTCACTTCTGCTAGTTGTGTGTACTCTTGGGAGAAGAAACTAAAGGAAAAATAAAAGTTGATTATGGAGGAAGTGAAAAAAACGGTAAAAAGAAAATTTGATGCTAAAGTGGCAGAGGTTCTCCCAGCAAAGTAGCTCAAGAAATTATAGACAACTACATGATTGCAACGGAAGAAAATATTATAGCAAGGATGGAAGACACTAAAGACTTTACCTATCAATGTGTATATCCCTGACTCCAGTCAACAATATGTTCTATTCTATCAACTAATCCATTCAATGTAGAATGTGTGATCGCATATTTTGTAATTTGTCTAGTGTACTCGCTTCCGGTGCAATAATGGACCTGCTTACAGTTTTTAGATCTATTCTTTTAAATTGTGTAATTATTATGCTCTTACTTGTTGATTCTTTCAAAATGTTAAGAGAGATGATAAAAAAATATATGAAAAAATTCAAAGACAAGGGGGAATCAGTTGTGGAAGTTTGTTACATATTTTATGACAACAAGTGGAAAATTTAAGAGCTTGTGTCTTATGTACACAATAACTGATGTGCACAATTATGATGTTGACGATGGGGATATATCCGAAATCTCCATGAATTGGATGGATCAACTTTTGCAACAAATGGTATTTCTGCAAGTGAAATCGGCCTATGAGGAAAGACACATCCTTTTCTTTACGAGAGATCTTATTTTTGGTCTCATATGTTCACTTGACTCGCTTCCAATAATTACCGATTATAGTGTTGTCTGACAGTAGTGTTATAGTGCAAGCTGAAGTTAACTCAGTCTATATGTGGTTTTTATTATTGAATCGCATGATCAAGAATTTTTTTACAACATTACTATTGTCATTTTAAAAAAGTTACATTGATTAAGATCACTTTAAAAAATTCTATTAGTTTAATGCATTTGAACTGATACATACAATATTTATGTAGACAACCAAACAATAGAGGAAGACACCATCTCTTCCTCTCCACATACAAACAGAGGAGATGATGTTGATCTTAGTATGTCACAACCAATTCAACTTGTTTCCCCATATGTCATTGACCATCCATCTAATGAATCTATAAAAGGTGAGTGGGAAATACTCGTTTTATAAATTTATCACTACAAGATGTTTTTAATTGCCATTGTTTACATATTTTTAATAATAAATTCAATTTTTTAGATTTGATGCCAAATGGGGAGGTTTTTGGCACATCACGCATGAACTTGCAGATGGAAAATGGTATGATAGTCATATATAATTATAAAGAAAACCATTTATAAGACCCTCATAATTGAAGGAACCTATAGCGAAGTAGTTTATTTGTAATATGTATTACCCTAGCGGTTGCTAACATACATCTTTTAATTAGATTTATTTTGAATTGAGTAAATTTTTGGTTTATTGGTTAATATTTATTTGCAGAAAATCGAAAAAAAAACTTACTTTTGTACAATTGGCTATTAGCAGTTGTTAAGCCCATCATAAACTATCAACCCAAACATAGTCCAGGCATTAATGGATTACACCTATTGGTCACTAATATACAACTACATCTATGCAATATTGTATAAAAGTGATTTGTTTCACGTATTTTTTACATCGACTTAAAATTTATTTTGAATTGATTACTATTTTTTATATAGAACAAGCATCACAAGAACCTGCAGAGGGGGAGTGTGAGGGAATCTAAGACAAAGTCTTAATCAGTAAGTGTTAACATACTGAAATTTTGATTATTTGAATTGGTTAATATCAAATTGTGGAAAATTGAGAAAAAAATTACTTCTATGCAGTTGGCCAAGAGGATTATTTAATTATTTTATATTTGGATGGTTTACTCTATGAGAAAAAACAATCCTACAAAGATTTGACAATCAAGTTTGGTAAGGAGACTCTCAACTTGCGAGGTGGGCTCAAGGAATTTTTAAAGATATCTGGAGAAAAATGTGAAGTGGGATTTTGGTATAGCTATCTCTCTTACGCCAAAGTTGAAAAGAAAATTAAGGCTTTGAAAAAAATAGAATTTGAATTCAAACCATTTATTATTTTGGGTAAAGAACATTGTTGTGTAGAAGATGAAATTGTAGAAAAAGATCTCTAAAAGATTTGGAGTAGAGATGGTATTGTTTTCGGCCTTAGAAACACATTGTGTATTATAATGGGCCCAAAGGGAAACCCTCTAGAAAATTTTATGGTGGGGAAGAAATCCAATGAAGAAAGATAAGTGGTTGATGACCAATTTTTACATAAACATAACATAGATATTGTGTCAGGGTTTGAGTGTTGCAGAGGGCATCCAAAAATTACAAGCAAACATAAAATATATAACTATTAATTATTTCAAAATGTTTTTATAATGATATTCATTCATATAGTCATATGGTCACTCTTTATTTTATATGTTGAGATTACAAATTTAAAAGTAGGTAGTATTTATATCTTCACTGTGATTGAGATGATATTATAGTTTTATAAGTTATTTTATAAGTTGTTTTTGAGTTGTGATTAAATAATTTGATGCCTTGTTTTTAATCACTTTTGGAAGCTTACATTGATTATGAGTTTTTTTATATATCCTATTGGGAAGCCTCAGAAATTACTAGTTTTGGGAGTTGAAGGTTTGTTGTTTGGAATTTCTGGTATTGGCGAAAAAATACCTTGTAATATGGTTCCATATTTTAGATCCAGGAATACTAAATACTTTGAATGAGAGTTTAGTGCTGACTTGATAAGTACTACATCAAAATATTTTGACACTACCTTATGGTCTTCATTTATGGATTCAACAACAAGTGAAATACATGTTCATAAAAAAATTAGATGGTTGAGAAACCCACTTCAGGTTCATTTGGGGATGCCAACAATGTAAGTTCAAAAAAATACAAGCTAATAGATAGTAGACATTTATGGTAATTTCTATGGTGAAAACAATATACTTTTGATCGATGATGCAAGATTCTTGTCACACGAGGTCAAAGAGGAAATTACTCTCAAAACCCCAACATACTGGAGATTTGATGGAAACTATAAGACTGATTCAAAAATCTATATTGAATTATGTACATGGTTGAAACATGCAGGAGAGCACAAAAACATGTGTAGATCATTGAAAACATTCAAACACACAATTGGCATTTGAATTATATACTTTGCTTCCAAATCCAATAATGTATTGTGCATTTTTATGGAATAAAGTAACTACCTTAAGGTTCTTAAAGATTCACAAGTGCGTAATCATTTTTTCCAATTATTTTTGGGAAAGAAAAATATTTTCTCTAACTTGGGTGAAGAGACAATCGTGGATCATGGACCAATAAAAGAACGAGTTTTCCTAGATCTACATAGTTTAAACTTTTATTTCGCACATCGATGTTGGATTCTCTAAAATAAAAAAACAATTTTTTCCCCAGTTATGCATGGTTTAATCTTAAAGACATTTTAAAATTGATAAGAACCTTATTCACAAGCAATAAATAATCCTAGCAAGCTCTAGACCATATAAAACAAAAAAATGTTAGGGGAGAGGGGCCAATAGGTGAACATGGTCCAATAGTTGACATGACTATTGATCACACAATACCCAATAGTTGTCATAGTACTATCTAGTAGTTATTTATTTTTGACATAATAATTATGTAGAGTAGTCAATCACATCATGACATGTAAGACCTTTTACCCATGTACAAGTATAAAAAATTCAATGTTCAAGCATTTTCACCCATATTCAAGTATTGGTTTCCACCTTGGTTGTAGTGTAACTCAAATTTATTATTTTAAATCAATTCAAAATATGGCTTTCCCTCCAATTGAACATTCCAAAGAAAAATATAAGCTAACACAAATCTGAACTACATATTAGTGAAAAAATCACAATCTCATGTGATAAACAATTAATTGTGTGGACCCCTTAACTTAGGGTGTACCACTACTAGCCCCTCTCCCCTATGCTTATTGATTTGCAGATCCATGGAGGCTTCCTTGAAATCATAAAATGATTTTTTACCAGATCTTCATATGTTAATCTTAATGATAGTTTGAAAATTATAAAACCATGTTCGAATAAAAAATAAATCTGGCGGCTGCTAGCACGTATAGAATTGAAACATTTTCTGTTTATTGTTTTTCATATCATTATTTAAAATATTTTTGTTTATTATTGTGTGGAAGATTGCATCGTGATCATACATGAAGATTGCATCGTGACCAAATAAACCATTTATCAATGATCCAAGAATGAAAACAAATTTCTCAAAAATCTTAGCAAGGTTTGGAATGACATTTTAAAACTGTTAAAAACATTATTCCAAAGCAACAAATAAAGCCTAACGGCTGCTAGCTAGTATAAAACAGAAGCAGTGATGGCATCCAAAAGAGTATGATGGGGGAGCTTAAAGAGGAGGATAACGAAGACTTGGATTTTCATCAGCTACCGTTGAATATCATTGGGCTAGATGAAAATGATGTGAATAAGATCATGGAATATAAGTTCAATGAGCATGGCCAGAAGGTGGTTCACACCACTACCACGTGCATCTACAAAGTGGCCAAAGCATTCCTTAACAAGCATGATCTCTAGCACCACGAGTGGTGTAATTTGATGTTGTTGCCAACCAAGAACCCTCATAGAACTTTAGATTCATCTCCTAGCTGGCTCCAATGGTGGTGCGGTGCTAATGGTTTTCCGTATTTGTGGCAAGAAGGGTGATCACTGGACATCAAAATGAACTTACAAGGATCTCGCCCCTGCCGATTCCACAAAAACCTTAACAATGGATAAGCCCTCGAGGGTATCACCTTAGGTGGAAGTAGCATTGGCATTACTGTCAATTCTTCCAATGTTGGGTGATCGACCTACATCCCTCTCAGTCTCAGGGGTGTCGTGGACTGCTTTGGTGACATCATGCATCGTAAAAATGAAGAAAATTTAGATCGAGTTACCAATTTGTTTGAGGACACAATGGATGTTGATTTGCACAAGCTTTTCAAGCCATTTGGACATATCATGTGTGTCTATGTGGCCATGGATCAGAAGATGGGGGTTAGTAGGGGGTTGGTTTTTTTAATTTTGTCAATAGGGATCATGCACAGAGATCTATCAATAAGCTCAACAGTTATGGTTATTATAATCTTATTCTCATATTTGAATGGGCCAATCTTGTGGTATTTTTCTAGATGATTTGTATTCTACTTTTTTACCCCTTAAGACAATGCAAGATGTTGAATTTTTGTACTGTTTGATGTCTTCCACCGACTTTAATGTAAATGATGATACAAAGGATTTGAGTTGGTTTCTTTTTTCTTCTAAGAAACATGTTCTCCTAAGAGAGTAACTTGTGCTATCAAGTGTTATTCTATGTTGTTCGGTACTTGATGATTTGGTAGATCTGTGGGGATTAAACCAAATTTAAAAACATTTAATTTTTATTGAAAAAAAACCTTAAAATTAAATCTGGTGGATATGTGTTTTCCATCCTAAAGAAGAATTTTATGCGAGCATAAGTATAAATATTTATTATTTGTAGGGTTTTACTGTGATAACCATCGAATTGAGTTTATGCAAACAAGCAATAAATTTTCTCCAAACGCGTGAGGATTTCACTAATTTTACCTTTTCTTGAGCTAGGGATGACAGTGATTGCTTTGACATATTGAGCTACGCTTGAATATGAGGATAATGATACACACACATGCTGGATTATGATTAAGGAGAATTAGACAAGCGTTACATATTTGTAGTGCCCACATATTACACACCCAAATACAACAGTAAAATACCAAGATAATTTTTTTTGACTTACATTGCTCACTACACACAACACAGCAAAGGCTCCAAGTACAAAACTCAACTCACATGCGACAATCACATAAGTCATCGACTCACATAGAGACATGCATGAGATGACATCGGCATGTCGATGCCACACTTTTCCAAATGAACGAATACTAGCAATGACCCAAACACAAGAAACATGACTTCAGGAACGGTGAACCCACAACACATCATTTCTTTAATTGCATCTTAGTTACGATTAACATTCTAAGAACATTATTGTGCAAGGAATTTTTTTCTTTTTTTTCCATCTACAAGATCTTAAGTTCATTCCACTTTTAATTTCTAGTTTGTGAATTTAGGTTGGCTTCCTTTATGCATCACGGAAATTTCCATAACTTACTGGCTTATTTGGCACAATTCAAATCACATATACAATACTTAATTATCTTGTTCTTATGTTAAGAATATGCTTCTCAAGCATTTATTTAATGTTTAAAATTTACTCTTGCTACACAAGAGAATCTAACGTGATGTCAAGATGAAATCTTGGGATTAAGGAAGACATAGATTTGAAATAGTTTTTTTTTTTTTTTTTTTCGAGAACATCCTTCGATCACGGAATAGTTATTTCGCTACCATAGTTAATAAAGTTCAATAATTTATGGACTTCCATTTATATTATAAATACCTTTTGTTCTCTCAAAGTTTGGTCACACCAAGGTAACTTATATTCTTTACAACACATGGAAAATGTTTAATTAAGTTATAAGGACTCCAAGATTGACCTTAATCCTAATCTCCAATCTCGTTTTCATCTTATATGATATACTCTTACATCGCACTATGGTCTCATTCTTAGCATCATCTCAAAACAAAAGAGATACGAAAGCACTTGTCGACATCTTAAGGAAGTACATGGTTAGAATCATTATAAACTACACATGAACACAAGTGATCTATGTTCACAAAGATCCCATATCTTTGCATTGCACGATTCCACATAAGAAATATTTCTTATTCCTTAATGCCAGAATGACATAACAAGGGATTATGGGACAAGATTTCAGTTTCTAAGGTTCTCTAAAATCAACATCTTTCAAACAATTTCGTATGCAAGGAGTTAGATTATAGTTTTCTAATCACAAGTTAACATCCTAGTCAATTAGGGTTTAGTTTAATTCCAAATTTTCACTTAGGGTTTCAATCCTATTATAGATTTGATTACGGTTAAAATGTATTTACCCTATAACCCATCGTAAAAGATCAACGCACTATAATGTCACTAGCCAAAGATAGTACATATAGCTAAGAGGATCTATTCATTAACAAAATTTAAAGTGATAGAACCACTATTCCACTAGCTCCATGATGTCATCTGGATCTCACAAGAAATTCATTCGATGCAGAAGATTTATTTGACTGTGTTGCTCCTATATGTCTGGTTTATGTCGATGTCACTAAACGTACCTACTAAGACGATAAACCCCTTTTCTTGGGATCTTATTTGCCTAAACCAAGATGCTCCATCGAGTGTAAAGGTTCGTTTGAAGGTCACAGTTTTCTACGCTAAGGGATTAACATAGGCAAGTTAGTTATATACAAATTTTGAACTACGGTTGACTGTTGTGAGTAGGTTCCTTTATTACATTTTCAAGGAAGAAGCGCAACACCAATTATTAAACCAATAATTGCACAATGAAAGTTCACTACAAAGTATTAATTTCAATTCCTTTTGACATTTGTATTTCACTTTTACCATAACAAATTTTGGGATCAAAATAACATCCATGAAAGAAATACCAATTTCTCAAGCACTTAATAATCTAACGACTTTTACATACTACCAATTTCAACAATAAGTCTTTCAAAATAATACCAAAAATAAACAATGAATTACTCAACGCCTTTACGTCATCATTCTTTCATCCTGCAAAAACCACGTGAGCAAGATATCAGTGATAAATCGCTGGCATGGCATCCACCCTAATCTAACATAATTATCATCTTTCAGTTTCCCATTTACATATAATAATAATTAAAATTTCACAAGTGAGAGAAAGATTTTAGAGACATGTATTCAATGCATTTCATTTCACTTCACTTTGTAACCCAGAAGAGAGAAAGAGAAAGGAAGAGAGAGAAAACATTATTTTGTCAAAAGTTTTAATACACACAACAAGTTTCATTATAGTGTTTTAAACAGTTATTTACGTGTGTTAAAAGTTTCTAGGGTGATTTGGCAACCCTACGAGGGTCCATAGTTTTCTACTTTTACATTTTCTTACTAGCTACAAAACGTACAAAATGGGCTCGAGAGGCTAAGAAACAACTTCCAAAAGTTATCTTCCGATGAGAATGCACACCACAATTAACTTTCCACGTGTCCCCAGATATACCAAGAATTCATAGCAGTTGATGGATTTGAAAAAGAGTGAACGGTTTATGTTTGGCGGCTAGTTTTCTAGGGCCACTGATCATAGTTCACCCAGTTGTAAAATGACAAAAGTTAGCTCGAGGGCCCAGAAAACCACGTCCATAATTGATGTTCGATAGAGGAGCACACAACAAGACATCTCCTACTAGTTCCCCTATATAAATAAAATTCATCAGAGTTGACGGGACTAAGAACTAGAAAACCATTTTCAAACGGTGACAAGTTTTTTGGAGTGACAAGATGAAATTGGTCCAGTTTGACCTCATCAAACTGCGACCAGGAGGCCTACAAAATGGCTTTGCCAAACTATCCCGAAAAGTGCTCTTTCCTATACTGAATGTTCCATGCAATTGTCTAGTATAAACACTAGAGGTTTGCGAAGACGGGAAGTAATTTCTCCATCCAGGTTTCAAATGGTGGTTCAAAATGAAAGCCAACTTTCTAGATTTAACAAGCTTTACCTGCTGTAAACCAGTGTAACAGGGCTCCTATAAGAGCGTCAAAAGGATGTCATATGTTCGTTTTGGGTCAAACCAAAGGTCAAGGTGACTCCTCGTATACCAAGGTACATGAATGAAACTTCACATCTCGTTTCCAGAGTTGCGAAGGGTACTTAGTGAGTCTCCGAAAATTGCAAAATTTAACTATTTAAAACAAGGAGAAGGTCAACTTTATCAATGGGAGTCAAATTCATTTGGTCGATAAAATAATATTGGAGCGATCAAGATGGGTAAGAGTTTTCTAAATCATCTCGAAGTGAGGGTGATAGTTCATGGTTTAAAGTAGACGAGTTATAATGACTTCGTGAGTTACGACACGACAATTTATTGTTTTTGCAACGAGTTAAAGAAAACATTTAACGGTATTAAAATCCTAATAATTTAAAATTTTATTAAGTTGCAAAAGAGAACTAAACACGAGAATTATGAGAGGTAAGGGAAGATGAACCATGCTTGGAAACGATGAGCGAAACGGTACAAGGGGCTCCAAGCGGTTTACACTCGCGATCCGTCGAGACCACCATTGTTGCCACATGATGCCAGGTAGTCACGTGCAAACCAAGCCATTTGTTGTGCACCCATGTCTCATCAAAAAGAACCATTTTGTGTTTTCAAGTAGTCAACCCGATATAAGATGCCGCATTTTCTATATCAAACAGATCACACGCCTTTTCAACAAAACCCCATTTTTGTGCATACGAATACTCTGAGGGAAAACTTTCAAATACACTGCATAGGAAGCATTACTTAATGGTTCTCACATAACAGTCCAAAAGCTTGCACTTGGAAGAGGTGAGGCAATAATTCTTGGCATGATTCTACAAGAGGCACTCATGCCATCGAAGTATTTACAACCCTCATGCACTTAACTTTCTGGCTACATGCTAATTAAAATAAAATGAAGCTTACATGGTCAAGGTATGTTCTATAAGACCACATCTCTTTGAGGCATTCTATCAAAACAGCCCAAACACCTTTTAACATGATTCCATTTTTGCATATCCCTCTCCCATCATTACGAGGTCCAGGAGACCACATATCTTTCAGGTATTTTGTCGAACAATTCACATGCGTTGTGTATGCCTTCACATTTTCATACATGCATTTCTGGCAGTTTGATTTTCAACAAGACATTTTAAAAAAATATATATCTTTCCATGATGCTTTGATGGATGTCCATGCTCATTCTAATTTTCCCATCTTGGCATAGTGGGAAGATAAAGCATCGACAAAGTTGTGGGGTGTGGCTTCAAATGCACGCCAACCGTATTTTCATTGAAAAGTTCAATGAGTTTCAACAAAACCATTTTGTGCATATCCGCAATCATTGTAGTCCATGGAACTACATTTCTTCCACACATTTAGTTGAGCAGTTTGCATGCTTCCACGTTTTACATAGTTATCTACTAGGGCACTTTGTATGCATTGCAACATCGACAAATTTCCTCACCGCCTTTTTGCTTGAAAGATTCTAAGGAATCTTCAACAAACTCATTATGTGCATATCCCTACGCCTCCAAACCAGCCGCCCCATGCCCAAAACTAACGCATTCCAAAAGCCAAAAAGACAAAACCCTAATCGTAATTTTTGAAAATTTTCACCTTCCTCCACTTTGCCCTAATCCGCCCTTTTTACAGGCTTTCATTTATTTATTTTTAACTCCTTTTAAATTTATATATTTCTTTTTGTTTGTTTTAATCTAAAAATGTCATAAAAACCTAAAATGAAGTAGACAAATAAATAAAATATAGCTTAAAGTCAATCCATTACCAATGATAAAATTTCGACACAAAAGCAACTAATCGAAGTCGGTGATATGAATTATAATAGTATTATAAACATTATTTTAATGATTTTATGGCTAAAATAATGATAATAATTATTAATCCTATTAATGGCGATGACCAGGCAACTCGACGAACCGAAAACCAGATTTTCCTTTAACCAGATAGTTGTCCATGACGCTACGAGGTCCACATTTGGGGTGTCGATAATGACCGAAAGGCAAGAAGGAGAGGGAAGGTGAAAAATATTCACTGCGACCTGGACAAGGTCAACAATGGTCAATGAAAGCACACACACACCAGTCTCCCAGGCTTAGAAATAAGGTCGTCATGCCAGGGACTGAGGGAACATCAAATGGGGAATTACATCCTCCTCCCCTTAAGAAAGCATCGTCCTCGATGTGACATACAATGAAGAAGGAGAAATGGTAAACAACAAGGAACGAATAAGGTGAAGGCACACGCTAAGGTTAAGATTTCAGACACAAAAGCACGGTCATGGGGTGGCCCTAGGAACAATTGGTAGAAATTTTAACTTTCAAGGTTCTGTGAAGATTGGTAGTTCTCTCTTATTCGTTATTTCATTAATCTCTTTCCATTAACATTATTCTTAATTCAAGTCCTTTAAAATTTCATTTTTATCAAATTTTAGTTTATTCATTCCTATGGGTTCCCATCATGAACTACAGTCACAACACCCTACCAGGGTCATACACAACACCAAATTTTCACAAGCATACTTTTACATACTTTCACGACCGTATCACATCACAAGGGTTTCACCAAACCATGGAATGACAACAAGTAGACCACATAGCAAATAATTTCCAACAATTATGTCCTAGACATAGATCTAGTACACACATATGACTGACAACAAAATCAACACGTTGATACATATACAACGGGTATCACAAGCCCCAAAAATCCATGACTATAACAACATAGTGCCAAGACAATATCCAATAGTCCATACCAACCAAGAGGAGAGTCAAGCCTCATACATAACAAGGTGTCAAAAAGACTCATACAGGTACACATAACTCACTATACCAATCCACACATCTCACAATATCAAGAAATAACTCCAGATATCTCCAAAAGCAACAAAGAATACAACTCCATATACCTCCCCAAAGCATCACCAGATAATCTCCATATACCTCCCAAGAGGAAGAAACATAGTGCCAGAACCAAGTCGGGTCACTCAACCATAGAGCCCCATCAAGAATATCAAGTCACTCCACCATAGAGTGCCATAAAGAATATCAGTCACTCAACCATAGAGGCCCATCTCCTTTCTCCTTTTAAATGAGGCCGGGTCACCCTATGGCCCTAGGCACATAGAGCCCCATCACCCCCAACCCAAGTGACATAATAACTCGTGGTTCAACAACCCGCTAGTTATTTGTAACTCCTTGGGGTGTACCCCCATACAACAAAGCGGGTCCATAGGTTCAACCACTCCATGGTTAATCCCATGACCCTATTCCAACACATTATGACATTAGAACTAGCATAACAATCCAATCAAATGCCAAGTGGCAAAATCAAAAGCCTTGGGCTAGGCTACAAAACTTTCAAATATGAAAAGAAAGTTTTAAAACCAAGAAAAACAAATGGCTAATTAGCCTTGGTTAGTGCAAAATCCAAATGTTAATGCAACAATCAAATAAATTCCCAAAATATAAGAACATGTCAATCAAGAAAACAACTGGTTCTAATAATAAAAGAGATAAAGATTAATTTACGAATAAAATACATATGAGAAAAATAGCACATTACAATCACTATGTGGCCTCATACCGCCACCAAAGGGGTACTCATCGAGTTGCTGGCACTCGGACATCGAGCCTCAGCTCGTGAAAATATACATGTAACCAGAAATGAGTAAATCAAATAATGTATCTATCATCATCTCTTCCTGAATCATAACTCCAAACTCCCACAAGGATCAACATAGTCAAAATCACATAGGATTATTCAATGAACAATCCAATAGGAAAGAGCAGGGAACTCTAGTCGCATAAGTTGAGCCTAAGGTGGTGTGCACCCACAATATACTGAGCAAGCTCGAAGTATACTAAACAGATAGAAGTGGGTTTTCAGTCTATATAAGACTCCACTTCCTCACTCGTACTCGGCTCAAGATTATGAAAACCTGGTCCATGCCTCCTCTCTCCACACATACACTCTTGACATTTTATCCCCTTAGGGTCGTCTAGTGTAAGGTTTCACAACATACACATAACTACATCACTAACACAATGGTGATTCACACATTAACCATAACATCTTACACATGGTATATATATAGGGTATAACACAATCATTACTTTCATGAGTTACGATACATCACATTACCACATCCTGCACCCAAAGTGCAATCACTGTACTAGGGATCATACTCACCATATGCCCCTAAATCATGACATGAACCATCACATATTACATGAATTATACGTATGAGGAACAAAATGTCTAACCTTACAACATATAGTCAATTGCAAAACAACACGATGATGCACACGACTAATCACAATATGGTGATGACATCATGATAAACTGTGATTCACTTTACATCAATTTTGTCATGCAATACATCAATACATCTTCACATCACATAAGGTCAAAATTCTTCAACACTCTGCAATTCACAATATCATTCCTTTCACACACAACAAGGCGGTACATCACACACGGATTCCTCATTGGATCCACGAAATAGAGAGTGAATACTCTCATCACAAGCACATCAACATGACAACAAATATGCACTAAGTGACATGCACCACATGTGTTTCCATAAGGTCACAATCACGACATAGTTCACATAACAACATATATCACATTACTCTTCCAATATCCACCACATCAAGCAACACCATCACAACTCCAATCCATCCCAGAGGTTCGAGAGCATGAACCTCGCTCTGATACCATATGTAGTGCCCACATTTTACACACCCAAATACAACAGTAAAATACTAAGATATTTTTTTTTTTACTTACATTGCTCACTACACACACACAACACAACAAGGGCTCCAAGTACAGAAAACTCGACTCACATGCATGACAATCACATAAGTCATCGACTCACATAGACACATGTAATGACATCGGCATGTCGATGCCACACTTTTCCAAATGAACGAATACTAGCAATGACCCAACCACAAGAAACATGACTTCAGGAATGGCGAACCCACAACACATCATTTCTTTAATTGCATCTTAGTTACGATTAACATTCTAAGAACATTATTGTGCAAGGATAGTTTTCTCTTTTTTTTTTTTCCATCTACAAAATCTTAAGTTCATTCCACTTTTAATTTACAGTTCGACCAATTTAGGTTGGCTTCCTTTATGCATCACGGAAATTTCCATAACTTACTTGCTTATTTGGCACAATTCAAATCACATATACAGTACTTAATTATCTTGTTCTTATGTTAAGAATATGCTTCTCACGCATTTATTTAATGTTTAAAATTTACTCTCACTACAAGAGAATCTAACGTGATGTCAAGATGAAATCTTGGGATTAAGGAAGACATAGATTTGAAATAGTTTTTTTTTTTTTTTCCCAAGAACATCCATCGATCACGGAATAGTTATTTCGCTACCATAGTTAATAAATTTCAATAACTTATGGACTTCCATTTATATTTAAATACATTTTGTTTCTCAAAGTTTGGTCACACCAAGGTAATTTATATTCTTTACAACACATGAAAATGTTTAATTAAGTTATAAGGACTCCAAGATTGACCTTAATCCTAATCTCCAATCTTGTTTTCATCTTATATGACATGCTCTTACATCGCACTATGGTCTCGTTCTTAGCATCATCTCAAAACAAAAGAGTTACGAAAGCACTTGTCTGACATCTTAAGGAAGTACATGGTTAGGAGCATTATAAACTACACATGAACACAAGTGATCTATGTTCACGAAGATCCCATATCTTTGCATTGCATGATTCCGCATAAGAAATATTCTTTATTCCTTAATGCCATAGAATGACATAACAAGGGATTATGAGACAAGAATTCAGTTTCTAAGGTTCTCTAAAATCAACATCTTTCAAAACAATTTCGTATGCAAGGAGTTAGATTATAGTTTTCTAACCACAAGTTAACATCCTAGTCAACTAGGGTTTAGTTTAATTCCAATTTTTCACTTAGGGCTTTAATCCCTATTATAGATTTGATTTAGGTTGAAATGTATTTACCCTATAAACCCTCCGTAAAAGATCAACGCACTATAATGTCACTAGCCAAAGATAGTACATATAGCTAAGAGGATCTATTCCTTAACAAAATTTAAAGTGATAGAACCACTATTCCACTAGCTCCATGATGTCATCTGGATCTCACAAGAAATTCATTTGATGCAGAAGATTTATTTGACTGTGTTGCTCCTATATGTCTGGTTTATGTCGATGTCACTAAACGTACCTACTAAGACGATAAACCCCTTTTTCTTGGGATCTTATTTGCCTAAACCAAGATGCTCCATCGAGTGTAAAGGTTTGTTTGAAGGTCACAGTTTTCTACGCTAAGGGATTAACATAGGCAGGTTAGTTATATACAAATTTTGAACTACGGTTGACTGTTGTGAGTAGGTTCCTTTATTACATTTTCAAGGAAGAAGCACAACACCAATTATTAAACCAATAATTGCACAATGAAAGTTCACTACAAAGTATTAATTTCAATTCCTTTTGACATTTGTATTTCACTTTTACCATAACAAATTTTGGGATCAAAATAACATCCATGAAAGAAATACCAATTTCTCAAGCACTTAATAATCTAACGACTTTTACATACTACCAATTTCAACAATAAGTCTTTCAAAATAATACCAAAAATAAACAATGAATTACTCAACGCCTTTATGTCATCATTCTTCATCCTACAAAAACCACGTGAGCAAGATATCAACGATAAATCACTGGCATGGCATCCACCCTAATCTAACATAATTATCATCTTTTAGTTTCCCATTTACATATAATAATAATTAAAATTTTCCAGCGAGAGAAAGAGTTTAGAGACATGTATTCAATGCATTTCATTTCACTTCACTTTGTAACCCAGGAGAGAGAAAGAGAATGGAAGAGAGAGAAAACATCATTTTGTCAAAAGTTCTAATACACACAACAAGTTTCATTATAGTGTTTTAAACAATTATTTACGTGTGTTAAAAGTTTCCAGGGTGATTTGGCAACCCTACGAGGGTCTGCAACTTTCTACTTTTACATTTTCTTACTAGCTACAAAATGTACAAAATGGGCTCGGAGGCTAAGAAACCACTTCCAAAAGTTATCTTCCGATGAGAATGCACACCACGATTAACTTTCCACGTGTCCCTAGATATACCAAGAATTCATAGCAGCTGATGGATTTGAAAAAGAGCGAACGGTTTGTGTTTGGCGGCTAGTTCTCGGGGCCATTGATCATAGTTCACCCAGTTGTAAAATGACAAAAGTTAGCTCTAGCACCCAAAAAACCGCGTCCATAACTGACGTTCGATGGAGGAGCATGCAACGAGACATCTCCTACTAGTTCCCCTATATGAAGATAATTCATTAGAGTCGATGGGACTGAGAACTAGAAAACCATTTTCAAACGATGACAAGTTTTGGGAGCGACAAGATGAAATTGGTCCAGTTTGACCTCGTCAAACTGTGACTGAGAGGCCTACAAAATGGCTTCGCCAAACTATCCCGAAAAGTGCTCTTTCCTATACTGAATGTTCCATGCAATTTTCTAGTATAAACACTAGAGGTTTGCGAAGATGGGAAGTAATTTCTCCATCTAGGTTTCAAATGATGTTTCAAAACGAAATTCAACTTTCTAGATTTAATAGCTTTTTACTGCTGTAAAAATGTAAAGTGTAACAGGGCTCCTATAAGAGTGTCAAAAGGATGTCATATGTTCATTTGGGTCAAACCAAAGGTCAAGGTGACTCCTCGTATACCAAGGTACATGAATGAAACTTCACATCTCGTTTCGAGTTGTGAAGGTTATTTAGTGAGTCTCGAAAATGCAAAATTTAACTATTTAAAACAAGGAGAAGGTCAACTTTATCAATGGGGAGTCAAATTCATCTGGTCGATAAAACAATATTGGAGCGATCAAGATGGGTAAGAGTTTTCTAAATCATCTCGAAGTGAGGGTAATAGTTCATGGTTTAAAGTAGACGAGTTATAATGACTTCGTGAGTTACGTCACGACTATTTATTATTTTTGCAATGAGTTAAAGAAAACATTTAACGGTATTAAAATCCTAATAATTTAAACTTTTAATAAGTTGCAAAGGAGAACTAAACACGAGAATTATGAGAGGTAAAGGAAGATGAACCATGCCTGGAAATGATGAGCGAAACGGTACAAGGGGCTCCAAGTAGTTTACACTCGTGATCCGTCGAGACCACCATTGTTGCCATATGATGCCAGGTAGTCACGTGCAAACCAAGCCATTCGTTGTGCACCCATGTCTCATCAAAAAGAACCATTTTGTGTTTTCAAGTAGTCAACCTGATACAAGAGGCCACATTTTCTATGTCAAACAGATCACACACCTTTTCAACAAAACCCATTTTTGTGCATATGAATACTCTGAGGGACAACTTTCAAATACAACAATGCATAGGAAGCATTAATTAATGGTTCTCACATAACAGTCCAAAATATTACACTTGGAAGAGGTGAGGTAATAATTCTTGGCATGATTCTATAAGAGGAACTCATGCCATTGAAGTATTTACAACCCTCATGCACTGAACTTTCCTGGCTACATGCTAATTAAACAAAAATGAAGCTTACATGGTCAGGGTATGTTCCATAAGACCACATCTCATTGAGGCATTCTGTCAAACATCCCAAACACCTTTTTAACAGACCCATTTTTTTCATATCCTACCATCATTGCAGTCTAGGAGACCACATATCTTTCAGGTATTTTGTCGAACAGTTCACATGCATTGTGTATGCCTTCACATTTTGCATACATGTCATGTCAACTGGGCACCTGACAATACATTTAAAATATATTATCTTTCCATGATGCTTTGATGGATGTCCATGCGTTGTTCTAATTTTCCCATCTTGGCACAGGCTGGGAAGATAGCAACAAAGGTTGTGGGGTGTGGCTTCAAACCTGCCAACTATATTTTTCTTGAAATGTTCCAATGCAGTTTCAACAAAACCATTTTGTGCATATCCGCAATCATTGCAGTCCATGGAACTACATTTCTTCCATGCATTTAGTCGAACAGTTCACATGCTTCCACATTTTACATATGTATCTACTAGGCACTTCTTAACAGTACAACATTTGACAAAGTTCCTCTTCCTTTTTGCTTGAAAGCTTCCAAGGCCTCTTCAACAAACTCATTCTGTGTAGATCCTTGCACCCCCAAACTAGCCGCCCCATGCCCAAAACTAACGCATTCCAAAAGCCAAAAAGACAAAACCCTAACTGCGATTTTTGAACTTTTTGCCTTCCTCCACTTTGCCCTAATACACCATTTTTACGGGCTTTCATTTATTTATTTTAGTTCCTTTTAAATTTATTTATCTATTTCTTTTTGTTTGTTTTAATCTAAAAATGTCATAAAACCCTAAAACGAAGTAGACAAATAAATAAAATATAACTTAAAGTCAATCCATTACCAGTGATAAAATTTTGACACAAAAGCAACTGATCGAAGTCGGTGATATGAATTATAATAGTATTATAAACATTATTTTAATGATTTTACGGCTAAAATAATGATAATAATTATTAATCCTATTAATGGCAATGACTAGGCAACTCGACGAACTGAGAACCAGATTTTCCTTTAACCGGATAGTTGTCCATGACGCTACGAGGTCCACAGTTTGGGGTGTCAACAACGACCTGAAAGGCAAGAAGGAGAGGGAAGGTGAAAAATCTTCACCGTGACCTGGACAAGGTCAACAACGGTCAATGAAAGCACACACACACACACCGGTCTCCTAGGGTTAGAAACAAGGTCGTCATGCTAGGGACTGAGGGAACATTGAATGGGGCATTACAATATTCCACTCTTTACAGGAACGAGTTATGTATTTTAAAACATAAAGTTAATGACATTTTAAAATACTTAAAAACATTATTCCAAAGAAATAAATAAATCCTAGCGGTGTCGTTATCCAGTATAAAATAGAAACATTGATGGCGTCTAGAAGAGTGTGAATGGGGAGATTAAAGAGGAGGATAACGAAGACCTAGATTTTCATCAACCATCATCGAATATCATTGAGCCAGAAAAAAATGGCTTGAAGAAGATCATGGAATACAAGTTCAATGAGAATGGTCAGAAGGTGGTTCACACCACTATGACACACATCTACAAAGTGGCCAAAGCGTACCTTAACAAGTGTGATCTCTAGCACCGCAAGTGGTGTAAGTTCGGCATTGTTGCTAACCAAGAACCCTCAAAAAACTTTACGGGCGTATCCTATTTGGCTCCAAGGGTGGTGTGGTGCTCATTTTTCCGTATTTGTAGTAAGAAGGGCAATCAATAGACATCACCCCGTCGGTGCCACAGACACGGGTTAGTAATGGATAAAACCACTAAGGGCCTCACCACATGTGGAAGTAGCACTAGTATTACTACCACTTCTTCTCGCTATTGGGTGATCAACGCATGTCCCTCCTAGTCTCAAGGGTGTTGTGGACCGCTTCGGTAACACTATGCACCGTAAAAATGATGACAATTATGATCGAGTTACCAATATGTTAAAGGACACGATGGATGATAATTTAGAAAATCTTTTAAATTTTTGGACACATCACACGAGTCTATGTGGCCATAGATAAGAATATGGGGGTTAGAAGGGGGTTTTATTTTGTTAATTTTGTCAACAGGGATGACACACAAAGAGCTATCAATAAGCTCAATAGTTATGGTTATGATAATCATATTATCATAGATAAATGGGCCACACTTTTGGTATTTTTCTATTTTTCCTAACTCTCATGCACATTCACAGAGAGTCAACATATACAAGCTAACGAGTCAAAAATTTTCAAAAGCGAGTTGTGGTGCACTTTGCAAGGCATGTGGCGTTGAATCTAGGAGGTTGCGGGTTAAAATTTTTTCCTATCCCTCTGCTAATGTGCGTGAGGGATAAGCTCTTCTATATTTTTCTAGATGATTTGTATTCTACTTTTTTTACCCCTTAAAACAATGTAAGATGTTGAAGTTCTGTACTTTTTGATGTCTTCCACCAACTTTAATGTAAATGATGATATAAAGGATTTGAGTTGGTTTCTTTTTTCTTTTAAGAAACATGTTCTCCTAAGAGAGTGTTTTTCTAACATGCATGGAGATATCAACTACCCCTGTAATGTAATACATCATCACTCTCAAACAATATTATCCTATGTTGATTACGTTCAATATGTATCCACTTTAATGAACATGTTTGTTTAATTTTATTTGTAATAGTAATTTACTAGTTAAATTCACTTAAATCTAAATAAAATATGAAGATTTGATGAGACCATAACCCTAAATTGTTCAAGATTTGTGGTAGAGAGAATACGGAGCCCTCAGTCCCCTCAAACCCTAAAAAAATATTAACTCAAAAACCTTGACAAGAATTTTACGCGAGCATAAGTATTCTTATTTTTATTTATAGGGTTTTACTGCAATAACCAACAATTTGAGTGATTAAGGAGAATGAGACAAGCATTACATATTGCACTCTTTACAGAAAATGGGTTATACATTTTAAAACATAATGTTAATGACATTTTAAAATTGTTATAAATGTTATTCCAAGGAAACAAATAGATCCTAGTAGCCGCTAGCAAGTATAAAATAGAAACATTAATGGCGTTCAAAAGAGTGTGATGGGGGAGATTAAAGAGGAGGATAATGAAGACTGGATTTTCATCATCCACCATCGAATATCATTGGGCTAGAAAAAAATGGTGTGAAGAAGATCATGGAATACAAGTTCAACGAGCACGACCAGAAGGTGGTTGACACCACTACGATGTGCATCTGTAAAGTGGCCAAAGTGCACCTTAACAAGTGCAATCTCTAGCACCATGAGTGGTGCAAGCTCAATGTTCTACTAACCAATAACCCTCAGCAAAATTTACAGGCATCTTCTTAGAAGAAATCTGTTGTAGTTCCCCACCGTCTGGGATCCAAGGCCGATGATTCAAAATCTAGTGGAGATGTGTTGTCCATCCTAGATGGCTCCAAGGGTGGTGCGGTAGATTTAATTGATAACACATTTTTATATAATGTGTGTGACTATATCTAGTAATGTGATTTTTTATAATGTGTGTTTATCAATCAAGGGTAGCCTTTATTCATAATCTAGCCTTTGTTTTTGGTGTTCCTCATACTCCCTTATAGTTGTTTTTCTGTTTTGTCGGGCTTGGCCTAGTTTTCTTGTGGCTTTGGGGATTTCCATCATACCACCTACTTATTTTGTTGAGAGAATCTTGTATCATGTTACATTTAATATAATATAAGATCCTCCACCCCCCGGGTTTTGTAAATTGAACTTTGACGAGGCCTCTAGAGGTAACCTGAGTAAATCAGGGGCGGGGTGTATAGTGAGAAATGAGTATGGAATTGTGGTAGTGGTGGGATCCTTTCCACTACGTGATGGAACTTGTAACCTTACGAAGCACAAGATCTATTGGAGGGATTCAAGTTAGCGAGTGTCAAGCGGTTGCGAGAGACTCCAAGTGGAAGGAGATTCACAAGTAATCATTCACATGATTACTAAGGGCTCTGCCCTTTCTTGGCACCTTAACTTCTATATCTCCAATATCCTTTCTGGCTTGGAAAACTGCATAGCTTGAGTATTAATCATGTTTATAGGGAGGCAAACCATGTTTCCGATCATCTAGCTAATGAGGCAATTGATGGCCAGGAGTTGAATTGATTTATAATAATATCAGATATTGGCACGACTTGGAAGATATTATTATTTATGATGGTTGGAGTAGACAAAGCTCGTGGAATTAATGGTGGCACATACCACCCTTTATTTTTGTTGGCCACTCACACTTCTCTCTCCCTCCTATTTTTTTTTTTGTTTTTGGGTTGGCGAGAGTATGGCTTTTTGGGGTTTCCTTTCATTTCTCTGTGCCGAGAGAGAAGGGAAATGGAATTTACTTCAGAAATCTCCCACAAGTGGCTTCAAGAGGTATTTCACTACGATTCAATGCTCAAGGCCAAGGTCCTTGAGCATTAGATTGGATATTCCTATATATAGGACTCTCACAGGGCCAAAGTCAACTTTGAACTAATTGTGGTATTCATTTCAAATTGCCTCTTGTTCCATCCAGTTAACGAGGATGTCGTGGCTGTCACATAATTCTTCATTTATCCTAATCATTGAGTTAGTTTTCACAAAGAAATGGAAAGGTTTCATGTCCCATACCATCTACTCTAGGTGGAGGAGGCGGACGCTAAGGCAAATGGCTCTAGGCATGGGGAAGATTGGCTTAGCAAGCGGTATAGGGAGATTCTTCTTTACGCAGAGGTTGTTCATTTTATTTTACGGCATGGTGGTTTGGACCCTAGTAGAATGTCTCCTCTGGATCTCACAATTTCTTGCTCACTTATTGACTCGGCCATTGACCACCTCAATGAGTTTCGGGCTAATGCTAGGGAGGCCTTTCTTCTTATATTAGGTAAGGACAAGTAGTTGGAAGGGACGTTTCCAGTGTGGCAGGAAGTGGTTAGGATGAGGCGAGAGGAAGGGGTGGTGGTTATATCAGATGAGGATTCATACTATTTTCTTACTTATTTTTTTGGTTCTATGGCCATGTGTATTCGTTGTTTTGAAGCCACTTATGTTACTTCATATGGTGTTCCTTTCTTCTCCATCACGGTCCATTCAATGGGGCTTTGTGTTGTTGGTTTTTGTTCTGATTTTGTTTGGAGAATAGTTATAAGGGTGGGGTCCCATAACCCTCCAAATAATAGCTCCAAGTAAAAAATTGTTTAAACATCAAAGATCCTTTTCATCAAATAATCTAGCCAATGCATGGGAAAAAGTTGATGATGCCATCTATTTTTATTGCGTCAAACTTCCTCACACGAGTCATGGGACTATTTAATTGTTGGGTTGTGATTTCACCTATCCTCACTCATTTTCTCACATTTTTTTATGTTGTTTTCCCTTCCCTCTCATGGAATCTACCTATGTTCCATTCATCCTCTTACACAACAACAAGTGGGAAACAAATTTCATCTCTACTGTGTCTGATAGTCATCTTTGCAATGTCTTCTGCATAGACTTTCCCGCAGTGTTATGACTACGATTATGAATGTCCTGGGTGTGGATTATCTCCAGAGCACCGAGAGATATCATGAAAACTCTAATATTTCATGTGTTATCGTGTTCAATTGCCTGGTGTTGTGTGTAGATAAAGTAGTGGTCATAGCAATCGTGTCCCATTTCATTTACCCAAATCATCGTGTGGGTTTGGTTGAAGCTCTGGAAGAAGTATGCCTTCCTTGTCTCTTTGCAAATTTGAATCCTTGTCCATCACGTTTTTGGGTTGAAATCAGGATTTGTAATGCCCTGGAATTGAAAATTTGGGTCCTACTTCAATTTTCCGACACTGTTCAAAGAATTTGTTGATTAGATGGGGTATTTATCTCCAGTGTGCCATCCCTGGACCTAGTCGCACTCGCAAAACCAACTCTCGCCCCTTCCTGATCATGTGGTGTACTTGAATTCTGTTGCTAGCACGTCCTTTTCCTTTCTCAAGATGATTGCAATGCTTGGTGGGTGGAACCCTAGGGTTTCTCTATCATTCCCGCTCTATTTTTTTGTATTCACGGCTCTATGTTTTTTGCAGGCCTAATTATTCATGTTACATGTTGGCCTCGTTATCTTTTGTACTCGTTTTTAGTTTTTGTATGTATCCTTTCATCAATAAAAATGTGGGATACTTGTAGGGTGGGGACCCATCAAACCTGGTTCATAGCTCTAGTCAAAAGTGTTTAACTATCTAAAAAATAAAATTATGTAATTTGTCCCTAAATTTATTTGACAACAATTTTTGTATAATGTGCCGACTATCTTAATAATGTTTATATGTATAATATGTGTGATTATCTTTAGGAAATTTATAATACAATAAATTATTTAAATGATAATAGATATCTTAATATATAAAAAAGTGTACATAACATTTTTATTTCTAGTGAATTCTTATTTGATTAATGTTAATTTACCTCGATAATCTACATTGGCATTACCTAGTGAGCGTTAAGTATTAAATCTCTTAATTTTATTTTTAAGGTCATATTATCCTTGAAAAAATTCTTCACATTGACTTAAGGTATATAAAGAATTTAAAAATTGTCAGGAACTTCAACAATCAATGTGTTCATAGATATTGTGAAAACAATTTTAATTTGCAATGAATTATTATGTGAATTTGGGATTCCAGCATGACAAATAGTATTACAACAAAATTCAAATTCTTCTTAAAATGATTTACCATAATTATACCTTTAGAAAAGGAGTTTTAATTTATTTCATATCTATATTTGATAAAGAAGAGATATCCCCACACAAGGGAGCAGGAGAATTTTAATTTTCATTTAAAGTGTCAAGTGTGTGAGGAAAATATCTACAAGTGATTTCATGTCCCTTCTTTCGAGGTACACAAGGATGGCGAGAAGGTGACGTGGGGGTTAATGATGAAGGAACATTTATTACTATTAAGGGGATGTTAATGTTCTTGTAATTCGGGTTTATTCCTCTATTGGAATCTAGGTTTAGGGGATTTTAATGTTCTTGTAATGCGATCGCTACCAAGGTTTATAACTATTAAGGGGAGGTTAATGTTCTTGTAATGTGAGTGCCATTGGGGTTTATAACTATTAAGGGTATTTTAATGTTCTTGTAATGTGAGCACTGCCGGGGTTTATAACTATTAAGGGGATGTTAATGTTCTTGTAATACTTGGTGTATTGGTATTGTAGTTGTGTGGTCGGGTATGTGTAGCATTGAATAGAGAGTTTTTCTTCATGATATCCTAGCTATTAATAGGAATATGGGGGAATATTTGGTTCACACTGAGCCTTGGGATCTCAATGATGTTAAATATGAGGCTATGGAGGTGTTCAACCGAATGGGATTATAATAGTAATTTACTATTTAAATTCACTTAAATCTAAATAAAATATGAAGAGTCGATGGGACGATAACCCTAAATTGCTTAATATTTGTGGTAGAGAGAATAGGAAGCCCTCAAATGCTAAAATTTTTAACTCATGAACCTTGACAAGAAGTTTATGTGAGCATAAGTATGCTTATTTTTATTTGTAGGGTTTTACTACAATAACCAATGATTTGAGTGTTTGCAAACCAACAATAAATTTTCTTTTGATGTGTGAGGATTTCACTAATTTTCCCTTTTCTTGAGCTAGGGACGATAGTGATGGAATCAGATAGAGTGAGATGTTAGGAGGGTAATGAAGATCTAAAATTTCTTCTCCCACCGTCGAATATCATCGGGTTGGATGAAGAAGATCGTCGAAGATATTTCTATGGAGTCTTTTACTTATTTCGGTTAAGGTTTTGTAGGGTTTTTAGTGTTGATAGGATAATTTTTGTTTCACTTGAATGCAACAATTCTCCTTTTCTTTTGACTTTCCTCATTTACTATAATGATTTATTTGATTTCACTACAACAAAGCTATCAAATCTTGATTTTTAAATTGATTTTGACATTTTTTCTCATGGTGACATTTGTTTATTTTTATTTGTAGGGTAATTTGAGTGTCTGCAAACCCTTAAGCTTTACTCCGGACGCGTGAGGATTTCCTAACTTTGTTCCTTTCTTGAGTTAGGGAGACGGTGATGGCGTCGATGACAGTGAGATGTAGGGAGCTTGAATAGGAGGATAATGAAGATCTTAAATTTTTCCTGCCACCACCGAATATCATCGGGATAGACAAAGAAGATGGTGGTTTACACCACTACCATGCACATCAGAAGATGGATTACATTTAATTATATTCTCATAGTGAATTGACGACACTATGCTAGTTCTTTAGTCATTTTCTAGTTACAGTGAGGTTAAATCCCATCATAGTAAATAAACCTAGAAGTGTCTCACATCTCTTAAAATTCATTAGGCTCGTCAGCCGCTAGCTTGTATAAAAATGAGAAAAGACATCTAAATGGGCACCAAATTTAACACCACATTGTGGCCTTTATTACAACCATAGAAGGACAAGAGAATATATTCGCTATCCCGTATAAATTAGAAACATGTTCTATACATAACATGTCATAAATAATGCCTAGCGTCAGATAGACCATATAGAATAGCATAAATAATGGTTGGAGGCTGCTATCCCTTATGACATAGCATAAATAATGGATTACAACCACCAGCCCTTATAAAATAACATAAATAATGGCTGACGGCGATTATCCCTTGTAAAATAGAAGCATGTTTTGTACATAACAAATCATAAATAATGCCTAGCGGATGCTAGCCTGTATAATGGATTCCAATATATGGGACTTTGGAGTACATATAATTCCAATATATGTGATTTTGGATTCCAATATATGTGATATTGGAATCTAATATGTGTGATTTTGGAATCCAATATGTGTGATTTTGGAGTGCAGATAATTCCAATATTTGACATTTTGGAATCCAAAAATGGCAATTTCAGATTCCAATATTGGCTATATTTTTTAGCTATTGGGACTGGAATAAGTCCCAATTTAGTGAAATAAGCATTATACCATAAATCCTAATTCACCTTTACAATCGAGATACATGTTTAGCTGTTAAGGAAATCAATATACTCTTATTTCCAATAATCATATCTATATAAAAATTTGTTTATTGTTCTCATTTAATATGGAACATATTTACATAAAATAATATAAAATAGTTCACTTCTTTTGATTACAATGATTGCATCTCCCAACTTGATTCACAATGCAATAGATATCAATACATATACAACATACAATAGTCCATCGTTGTGACAAGTAGTGCCACATATCGTAAGAGATCCATCCTGGTGTAAGCTGTGATGTGAGAGAAATAGTATCAAAGAGAAACTTTTCCTCCAACCAGAGCCTCACAGATCCACACACACCTATCCTTCACGAGAGTGAACCTACCCTTCACGAGAAGGAAGATGTAACAATTAGAATGGTAAGAGAGATAGAGTCACATGTGTGTGAACTAGTCACCCTTTCAACTAGAAGATTTACGATATGGTAGGAGTAAAATAAATTTTATAATAATGAAGTAATGATACAAATTTTGGCCAAAAGAATCAAGATAACCTATGGAATTTACCTTATCATTGAAATCGACAATATGCTAGAGTATCTAGGTAGGCATTGATTCTATCCATAGTCTACCCTATTCCCCTCTAGCAATTGTCATGTGTGAACCATTGTATTAGGTTGTCTATCACTATCCAAACAAGTCACCTCCTAGTCTTGTAACACATCTCTCAACCTATACCCTTTATCCCATCGGCCATTTACAACAAGACATCTCTATCTATAGGATAACTCAATGGGTAAACTAAGATTATAACACAATCAACACCTGCTCTAGAATGTCCCATACCACTCATTCACCAAATTATAAATGGTTCTATTCCTAGTTTGTTATTCCCAAATTCAATATAATTAAACCATGGTCAACATGCCCGTAATCGTAACCTCCTTAGGTGTCTCATAGCACTCAAGATGATCAATATTACATGCATGATAAGCCTAATTTGTCATCACATGCAAATGACTATAGATGTATGTATTAGTTTCATATTCATGGTTTCAGTTATATGTAGTTTAGAGTTTGATAATACTTATCTAAGGTTTAGATACAAATTTAAACAATTCATCTACGAATTTTCATATTCTAATGCTTGACAATGTGAAATCTTTACAAGATACAAATTATCATAATAAAATGCTCATAATAGTCATGTTCTTCAATATGAAAAAATCACTATTTTTATATGTCCATTTGAATCTAACTTGATATCTTTAAAGGTCATGCAAAAGTGAATTAAATATGGTTCTAGGGTATATAGTAATTCTTCAATCCTCGTCTATGGTTTAGGTTTTTAACCCCATAAGTGTCATCCAATTTTTTTAATTTTACTTTAGAAAGACTATCCATAATTACATATTTAATAACTTCCTTATTATAACTATAATAGTCATATATTTTAATATGATCATCATTTAATATATGTATATAATGATTACAATCTACTTTTAATACATAAGACCTTATGGTTTTGAGATTATCAATAAAGTTTCACATGGTTTATAAATATTAGTTCATTATAATCCCTATAGTTAAATAATCCTTAGTTTATAATATTCCTAAGCTCCAATTATGAGTAAGGTTCTAAATGTAAATAATCCTCGACAAGGTAAGTGCATGGAAATGGGGGGCCAAAAGGGGGTCAAAAGTGGCCACTTTTTCCTGAAATTAGCAAAAACTAAACTTCAACTAATAATTTGGCATGCATATGCTCAAAATTTGACATGTGATAAGAATAAGAATCGTAGCACTTGGAATATAGTTTCTAAACTACTATTTTTTAAAATGGTGGAGATTAAGAAGGTCAAATGTGGTGTGCACACAAAGTGTGTCTATTTTTGTGTCAAAAAGATAACATAGTGTTGTGTGTGCACCCCCCATTTTTGTGTTCTGTAAATTATTTAACAAATCCCTTCAGTATAAAGTTAGTTAAGACCATGTATGAGGTCCCACTAATTTTTCATATTTTTTGGATGAATATATAATTTTTACTAATTTTCAAAGTGAAAACATCCCAAAAATAAAATATTTGTGTGCACACCCCCTTAATTTTGAGAAAAATAGTCAAATTTTTTTAATGCATGTAGAATGGAGTTTAGATGAAACTATTTTTTTAATTTGGATGAAAAATAATAAATTATGTATAAAAAAGTATACATGTGTTTTGGAAAGAAAATAAGACACTAGTAAAAGAAATTAAGGATAAGAATCTTAAACTAATAAGATTTTAGAAAGAAGTATATCGTCACAAACGTAAAATAGAGCTTGACGTCGTAGTCCTGTTTTTTGGAATATTGTTTTATAACACGTGATAAATTAGGGTGTACTGATTGAGATTGTTACTCTTTGTAAAACACAGATTCATTCATGGATTAAACAATTCAAATCTTAGGTTTTGATATCCTAGGAAAATCCAAGCCTATGGATTGGAAATTTCCAATCCAAAAAATCTATAACACATGCTTAAGAATGAGATCCAAACACAAAAACAAAAAAATGATTTTGGTCCCACTTGATCATTGTTGTCTGCATATTCCTGCAACATTTTATTCTTCTTGACAATTTTGTATATTTTGTCTTATATAGATGATTGTTTTGTGAAATATTTAAGCATTATTTGATATTTGAGTGTGTTTGTATTGTTTCTTATATCCCTAACACTCATTAACATTTTTTTCAATTGTCTTGTGGTGATAAAGATATTTGAGAATTATGGGGAGGAGACCACGAAGGAAAACACTTGAGGAGTTAGAAAAACAAAGGCAACGAATGCAAAAAGGGCGTGAAAAAATAAATTGAACACGTCTTTACCAGAGATTGGAGATGTTTAAAAAGACCATCTATCATCCAATAAAGCCAAAAAAAAACAAGGGAGCGAGTGCAAAAATCCATGAAAAAATAAATCAATGTATGGAGATGAAGGTATGTCATCTCTTCCAAATGAAATTGATAGTGAAACATATCCTCAAACACCAATTGAATCAATAAATAATGAATGTTCAATGAATGATGATGCAATTCCAAATTTAAACATAGATGTTACACCAAATGACCAACTTATTGAAAACAAAACTCTTTACCAAATTATGAAGATGAACAACAAATAGGAAATGAACAATGTTTTTCGATATTCAATCATCCTTACCATTGAAATCGTCGATTAAAATTTTGTGTAAATGAATAAGAAAATATAGAATTTATAAATTCCTAGTTCTAATTGCAATGTAGAAGTAAATGAATAAACAATGAAGTATAGAATAGACCCAAGCAAATAAGTAATTAAGATTTAAAACCTAAGTACAAATGAAGAGATAAAAATACTTAGTTGATTTACAATTAATTCCAGTATGTCATTCCAAGTGCCGAACTAATTAATGAAAAAAGAGAGTGTCACACTGAGCCTTAGAAAAATGCTGGGGTGTCGGAATATGATGGATCGGGAGCCTATGGAGGGTCGGGGGTGCTTGGGGTGTCGTAGACCTATTCTAAGTTCCTATGACTACTCGAACCTTGGAAAACTAGATTCATAGGGTCGCGAGATGTTTATTTTCCTTTTCTTCTTGTCACTAGTAGGTCACACGATGATGGCCGATGTCACCTTTGGTAACTTACAATGAAGTAATGACCTAGAAAACCCTCAAAATAACATCAAATCCCAAAAATAAAATAATGTAAATGAGGGTTGATGTCAAACAAATGATCTTACTTAAGAAGCTGTACTACATTTCGAGAAAAATGTAGTTTTGTGTGTGTTTGAATAATTTTTTTCTAGGTAGATCTTGTGCATGTCGCACTTGATAGGGAGAAAATAACTAAATGTAGAATATGTAAGTAGATGTGTGCATGGAATAGAATGAACCTACCCTCCTATGAAGTGTATGTAGAAGAATGTGGTCCCTTTTCCTTGAATGAATGTTAGAATGGATGTTTGAATGCTCTTGAATAGCCTTTGGATGCAACCTTAGGTGGTGATATCTAATGATTAGTGTTTGGTCATTTATTATGATCATGTAACCTTGTATTTATATGATTCCCTTGCTTTAATTTTGTACTTAACCCCAAAAAGGGTGACTACCAAAAATATAAGATGCCCAAATGGTTAGTAAGGACCTAAAAGATGTGAGTAAAGTACAAAGAGGTTAGGGGTGCACGAGAGGGGATGGGGCGAGCTTGCGCCAATGCGAGCCTGGTCTGGGTGATGGTTTCTAAACTCAGAGCCCGAAGGGGTGAGGTCATCTTTGGGAAAGAAGGTGTGTAAGACCAAAAGTGGAAACAAAAAGAAAGAAAATATGGCTAAAGACATGGGTTGATTAATACTTTTCTTTCTTAGGAATCATATGAATAGTAGTATGTGATCAGGACTAGATAGATACCCAAAGTGTGTTATTTTGTGTCTACATTTTCCCCACTTTATGTTGTTGAGAGAATGCTCGATAACATAAAGTAAATAAGAGATGCATACCTGATAACCATGTAGATTGATGGCAAAAAGCATGCCAAGAGACAAGAAAAAGCGTGGAGTAATAAAAATGTCAAGTGTGGAAACTAAAGAAGAGGAAGTGCAAAAAGTGATGAAGATAATGACCCTAAGGTGAGGGCGTATGTGTCGATTTCGTGATTGTACATGTTTTATTATTATTATTGATGTTGTTTGATGATGTATTGATGATGTGACTACCACTTCCCATAAGGATGAACTGCAAAAGATAAGAACAAACAAGTATTCAAATACGTGTGTATATGATCAAAATGTGTAAAAAGTATGTAAAATGAGAAAAAAGTGAAAAAGTAACATGTGCACCTGATCCATGATGAGTGAAAAGTGTAGAAAGGATCTTGATGATGATGTAGAAGAGTGAGTTTTTAGTGTGATCTCGGGCCGGTTACCGAGTGTGAGTTTTTGGGTGATCTCGTGCAAAATAGAAGAAGTGTAGGGAGAAAAGTCTTATGTCATCCTCCAACCTTTAACTTATTCTTGGAATATAGAACACCATTGTATTTGGTTTGTAAAAATTTGATCCAATTTGACCAGTTCTAATCCAATGTGAAAGTGGAAAATGTTGTGTAGTGCATGCATGTTGAGTGCTAAGGATTGTGTGCCCCTGTAAAAGACGTTGTGTACAATGCTAAAAACCATGTTGGACTAAAATTTTTGTGTAACTACCCCCCTGGTTATAGGAATCTAGGAAGGGTCGGGGAACCGAGGTGCTACTATGTCTGGTGCAGGCGCTAGTGTTTGTGATGTCTTTGAGGACCTGAGTCATATTCGATTCTGTCGAGAATAAAGACTATGGTGTACCAAGATCTTGAACTATGTTTTTGATGATGACAGAGACTATTATATAGGGTGAATAATTCACCCAAATGATGTCCCCCCTCATTTGGGGTATATGCAACATCATTGAGGAGTATGCGGCCCAAAGGAGGACTGACCGATGTGTTGAAACTATGCCCCTAGGGGGAGGGAGTGTTCTTGGTAGAAATAAAGGCACATACAAACAAATTGGCTAGGATACAAGTGTTAGTATAGGAAATATAGACACACAAGTAAAATACGATGTGTAAGATAGCAAACAAGAAGACAATGTGTAAGATAAGACATAAAAAGACAATGTAAACATGCAAGAAGACAAAGTAAACTGCGAAAAAGTAGTTTTCAAACATGGGACAACACTCACGATGTCGCAAGATAATCAATTCTGCAATGGCCAAAGCATACATAAAACCAGAGAACAAGTAAGACATAGGGAAAATCCCACAAATAATGACAAGTAACGATAGCCAAGATCAAGCAATATAATAGACAACCATCACGGAGGCAAATAGACCTACAAAGAAAATTCTACACATGAAGCACCCGTTAGCATGTTATAAAGATAGAAAGTATGTCAAAGCATGTATAATCTGATATAGTAATGTGCTATGAAAAATGAAACAATAGCACTTGTAGTGTACGAAAGTGGATGCCCCAGGAGCCACTGTGGGACTGGTATGAGGTACTGTGCTAAGCATCCATGTTGCATGTATCAATCTATGTAGATTCTTTTATCACAACTAGAAGGAAAGTGAACGTGCATGTGTATATGATAAAGACATATGAAATATATGACTAGCATGTGTAATAAAGTGTGCATGCATGTAAATTAAATGCAAGCAAGACTAAATGACTAAGATATGCAATATGTTGTGGATGAGATGGAATGGAATACATAGTGAATGATAGGAGCATTGTGATCCCCGACTAGATGTGTATGTATGAGATGAGGTTCATTATTACATTCCTCCTAAATAGTTGAGAATGATCTGTAGAACAAGAGTTTGTCATCGAGAAATGGTTTGAATGGTGTGCTAGAAAGATATGATTGATAAATTGTAGAGTGTATAATGTAAGTTATTGAGTGAATGTGTGAGTGTGGTGAGGTCCATTTGAGATGTAGACCCTCAAAAGTTGAGTATGGACCATGGAACTAGAGTGTGTCATAGGATACTAAGCACGACTCATAAAAGTAGATGTAAGAAAGAGGCAGCATGAAAGTAAAAAATGAACAATGTGCATAGTTTATGGTATAGGTTGCGATAAGAGTGTGTAGCATGTAGCGTGCAACGTGCAGTGTGTAGCGTGTAGCGTGTAGCTTGTAGCTTGTGGCTTGTGGCTTGTAGCTTGTAGCGTGTAGCGTGTAGCATGTAGCGTGTTGTGAGTAGTGAGTAGTGTGTAGTGTGTAGTGTGTAGTGTGTAGTGTGTAGTGTGTAGTGTGTAGTGTGTAGTGTGTAGTGTAGTGCGTAGTGTGTAGTGTGTAGTGTGTAGTGTGTAGTGTGTATAGGATTCTCTCAATGATCAAGTGTGAAGTGCAGCATGAGATCACGTCATCGGGTAATGACGATACAAGAGTGTGCATGATGTGTGTGAAATATTAGACGTGGAGTGTAGTCTAGAGGGGGAAGAATAAACATGATTCCCCCGAGTTAATGCTAATGAATGTGTTAACCAATGATAGTGAAATACGAGGGTCATCCATCCGATGATTCATGCGGAGATAAAGGTGTGTGACCATGCTCTAAGATCGATGGTGTATGAGAGATATGTTGCATAGGTAAATTAAGCTTATGTGCATACATCGATGAGGATAATGCGAGAGGTGATAGAAACCTATGTGTAAGCAGAATGCACGAGGTGATGGCCACCTATATGGAGGAGAACATGGAGATGATGGACACCTATGTATAGGAGAATGAGGCGGTGATGTATATCGATGTGAAGGAGTTGTGCGAGTAGTGGACCTAGACTGATGTGATGGACTAATAGACCGGTGAGAATGTGTAGGTCGTATTTGAATAGGAAAGCTAGGAGCTGATTTTGCTCTAGATTCGAGAGGCCATAGGGACCTAGATGCTCTAACAAGTGTAATGGAAACCTCAAAAGGAGGTTATGGCCATGGTGTGGATGGCGGAACACCATTGATAATAATGACTTGTTTATTGTGAATGAACTTTAGACACAAATGGTTCATGGAGATGATGGCATGAGTTGCATGGAGCCAAGGGATACCTAAGAGCATGTCATGCCCTTCGACATGATGGTGCCACCGTAAAAGGCACAAACAAGGTAAAAGGATCGATAATGACCGGAAACTTGACAACACCATATGATTTAAGAATTGGATGTGAAATTTTTGAGAGTGGGAATCTGATAGCAATAAGAAGTGCAATAGAACATGCGCTGATGCAAAATGGTGGATTTATGATAGTGTTATTGATAGTATTAGATCCAATAGAAGCAAATGTGATATATAAAGCGATGATAAGAGAATGTAGCATGATAATCATGATCATAGAAAGTAATGATAAGAGGAGATGGCTCGACATGAGAAAGTAGAAAATCAAGATCCTTTTTTTCATGTTTTGGAAGAGGATTATTGAAGATTTCAAGCTTATGATTTTCATTGATGGGTGCAGAGACCGTAGGCTCTGGAAAGCTTAAGTATACTATCATCGATAAGATTTTGGATAAGATTGTGAAGTTTGAAACAGTGATTTGTAGAATGTTTAACACATTGATGATAGTCACATTGAATATTTTTGTTGTAATTGTAACCTTTACAACAAGATAGATCCAAATTGATCGAGAGGAGGAAACATAATAATATTTCTCTCAATAAGTTATGGCAAGAGAAGATGTGAAGCGATAGTCAATTTTGTATACATACGCTTAGGTGGTTTCCATTGAAGCTCTTTAGTATTAGATATAACATTGATAGTTTCTTTAGCTTCAGTAGGTTTTGTAGATGGCTTGAAAGTTGATTTATTTTGAAAGCATGTAGAAGATGAAGCTTGTTCTGATACTTAAGATTTCCTATAGATAAGATTTTTGTTTCATGTAGCTTAAGAGTGTGACATAAGTGATCAAATGATGGAGAGGTCTCAAAGATAACACTATCTTGAAGAGGAAGTAATAGAATTTGCACAAATAAATATTGAAGTTCAGAGTCTACAAGAACATTGGACATCTTAGCTAAGTTTTTTTATATCGCAAGACATAATCCACTAGATGTTTGTTAGATCCTTATTTAAAGTTGAGTGAGTTGATCATATGAGATCTTAGAGCCAATATTGATAGAGAAATGAGTGAGAAAAGCATTGGCTAGATGTGTAAAGGATGTTACCGAGTGGATAAGGTAGGTCATAAAACCAACACATCACATAATCATGGAGAATGCAAGGAAAGAGCTTAGCTAGGAGAAAATGATCATCCGCAAAATCTAGACATGCCACATGAAAAGCTCGGAGATGCTCTTGTGGGTCACCATGCCCATTGAAAATGGGAAGCTTAGGGGTGAAAAAATTAGGAGGAAGTGGGTAAGTGGAAATGGCAGGTGTGAATGGAGTATGAAGTAATAAAGTGGAATCTAAATATGGAGATGCACAAGAAGTAGCATGCTGCAATTTTCAGATTTGAACCTAAAGATCTTGATAAAGAGAGGCTAAGTCTGGAGTACAAGTAGAAGAGACAAGTACCACATGTGAGAAACAAGAGGTGGAGTGAAATTTTTGGTGGGAGTAGGAATAGTAGAGGGAATGATATAAATAGGCCAAATAGTAGAAGCAGGATGTTGAGTAGTAATGGACATGGAGGTGGGAATGGATGTAGAGGAATTAAGGTCCATAAGATTGGTGGCCTCCTCACGAGAAGTATATAAAAGAAATTCTAGATCTTGAGGATGCTCATCACTATGATCATAAAGGTCTTTAAGGTGGGCCATAGTAAATTTTCCCATAAAATTAAGCCATAGGATATAGATGATAAAATCCCTCCAAGTACGGTGGATTCAAATTTGGGTTCACCAAATGATTAAGAAAATATTAAATGTATAAATTCCTAAATCTAATTGCAATGTAGTAGTAAATGAATAAACAATGAAGTACATAATAGACCCAAGAAAATAAGAAATTAAGATTTAAAACCCTAAGTGTAAATGAAGATATAGAAAGACTTAGTTGATTCACAATTAATACTAGATTGTGCCTTAACTGTCGAACTAGTGAATGAAAAGGGTGAGCATCACACCAAGCTTCGAAAAATATAGGGATTTGGAATACACTAGATTAGAGGCACCTATAGAGGGTCAGGGGCACCCTAGACATGTTCTCGGAACCTATGACTATTAAGGACCTCGAAAAACCAGATACACAAGGTCGCAAGATGTTCGATGTCCTTCACTTCTTGTTTCTTTATTAGGTCGATCATCGATGATTGTGATGAAGTAATGACCTATAAAACCCTCAAAAGTGCATCAAATCCCAAAAATAAAATAATGCAAATGAGGTGTCGGGCTGTCTTCAATTTTTAAATAAGGGATATTACGAATGAGCATTGCACTACATTTCAGATCCAGTGTAGTTCTATGTGTGAGAATAATTATGCTCTAGGTGGATCTTGTGTATGTCACACTTGATAGCGAGAAAATAGCTAGATGTAGAAGATGTAAGTAGATGTGTGCGTGGAATAGAATGAACTTCCCCATTTATAAAGTGTATGCAAAAGAATGCATTCCCTTTCCCTTGAATGGATACTTGAATGCTCTTGAATAGCCTTTAGATGTAAGCTAAGGTGGTGATAGCTAATGCTTAGTGCTTGGTCCTTTATAATGGTCACATACCCTTATATTTATATGATTACCTTTCTTGAATTTCACAATTATCCCCGAAAAGGCCAACTACCAAAAAGATAAGATACTCAAATGGCTAGAAAGGACCCACAATATGTGATTAAAGTACAAAGAGGTTAGGGACACCCAGAGGGAATGGGAGCGCCCGACACTGGTGTCCAAACTAAGAGAAATTGAAGGGTTGGAGGTAAAACCGAGAAAGAAGGTGTGTAAGACAAAAAGCGGCAACAGAAAGCCAACAAATATGACCAAAGACATGGGTTAGTTAGTACTTTTCTTACTTAGGAATCATATGAATAATAGTATATGATTAGGACTAGATAGATACCCAAAGTGTGTGATTTTGTGTCTAAAAATAAGAAATAAACAATGTTTATCTAATATTCAATAATCCTTACCATTGAAGTCTTGATTAAAATTTTGTGTAAAACACCTAAATTTTTACTTGACATTGATGAAAATATTTGATACCCAATGAATAATAAGATTACTGAATGTACTTGTAGAAGAAAATCTAATCGAGATACGTATCGCGCAATGGATGCAAGAAACTCACAACCCTCCTATGTGTTCCATACCACCTAGGGAGATTCGTTATTTCAAGGGTCTTGAACTTGGTTTCCGGTCACATGCTAGGGATTAAAAGTGCTTGTTGAGGCCTTATACCCATTTGTCAATAGTGCATGTTTCAAATTCTATGGTAGGTCATATAAGTTTACGAAGGATAAATAATCGGTTTGTGTACATGTATGTTCTTAACTAATTAATTAATTAATTAATTAATTATTTCTATGACATGATATGTGTGGAACCATTTTACTACATAATAATAATGGTTGCATTATTCATGATCCACGTAGTTGGGATTGTTCTTTATAATCTTGCAAGACTAGTTTCATGGTTGGTATTACCTTAAACTAACATCACATTCCATAAAGAAAAGTTACCTTACATTTTTTTCTTTGGTCCCATGTTTTTCCAATCTAGTAGCAAGGTGCCTTTCATTTTAAACCTCCATGTTCTTCAAAATTTAGCAATTACTTTGAGCACTTACATTGCTTTACTATTTTAGGGGTGGTTTTTATAACAATGCTGTGAACAACTCTTTTGTAACCCTTAAATCAAAATTTCACCTGAATTCCCATACTTAGAAATGAGATTATTTCAATAGTTTTATCGTCAATTAATAGTCTCTTGTTTTCACAAGACTAGCAATCATACGTGAAGTGTACGATGGAAACGCCGAAGGGGATGGAGTGAAGAATGAAAAAATGAGGAAGAAAAAAATATGGAAAGGATGAGGGGTTATTAAGAAAGGGTTCGATGGAGGGGGAGGACATTGTGTTCCATGTTTGAGACCCAACGGAAATGCATGTATCACACATTTTCCATAGGTAAAATTGTAAGACCCTAATAATATCAGTTATTTGTGTTCCTTTTTCTTGTGAGTGAAATTTATTGTTGGGTTTAACCATATAACGGTTGTTGCATGAGATCTAAAATCAGATAAAGCATACAAGCAATGAATACGGAAATAAACCGAACATAAAATAAACAAGATAAAGATAACACCAGATTTAACGTGGTTCACCCAGTGTGGGCTTCGTCCACCAAGAAATGGCCAATATTATTATTCATTACTTTACAGAGGAAATACAATGAAGATCTGTTATCTTCCAACACCTCATAGGATGTTCAATGCTTTTTCTTTTCCTTCACTCACCAAGAAAACTAACATGCAAACAATTATTATTTTCTTCTCTCATACCCTCATACAATGCATACATGCATATATATCTATTATGGGTAACTAACTATGCTTTTACAATCAAGAAATCATCTTTAAAACAAAATATTTATTCTAATTCTTGACCAAACAATAAAGCACCATCACACGGGTGACTAATGTTGGTCACTTCCTGACCGATGTCGGTCACTCCTTGACCGATTTCGGTTACTATCTGACCGATGTTGGTTACATCTTGATCGATGATAGTCACTTTCAAAACCAACAACATGTAAAAACAAGATTTCTATGAAGCAATTAAGCTCCACACTCAACAATCTCCCACTTGGAGATCAATTGTTGCACTATATTGTACATCACCATCCTTGGTTCCTTTTCCTTGGCTGTTTCTTCCTCTTCAAGTCTCAAACTCGAAGACTGATAGAAGTCGAGTGAAGCTCCAACTTCTCCTTTACTAATGGATTTATTAGCATATCCATAGGGTTCTCATCATATCGTATGGATTTTCTATAACTTTAGTTGCCCATACCTTAACACATATCGTATGAAGTGATACATCAACTGAATGTTTTTCATTCTTGAATGAAATGTTGAGTTCTTTGCCAGATGGATCACGCTCTGACTATCACTCTATAATCTGCAATCCTCTTGCTCCTTTCCCAACTTTTTCATGAACCTACTCGTCTATATCATCTCTTTGCTAGCTTCTATGGTAGCAACATACTCTACCTCTGTAGTAGATAAGGCCACAACCTTCTACAATCTCAAAATCTAGGTAACTGTTGTTCCACCTACTGTGAAAACATATCTAGTGGTGTTCCTCCTGCTATCCAAATCTCTAGCCATATTTGAATCAACATAGCTACATAAATAAGTATCTGACCCTCCATATCATATCTCCATGTCGGATGTCCCTCTAAAATACCTAAGAATCCATTGGACTGCTTTCTAATGTTCTTTACCTGGATTAGCCATAAATCTACTCACAACTCCCACTGCATATGTAATGTCCGGGTCTAGTACAAACCATGACATACATAAGACTTCCTATTGTTGAAGCATAGGGAACATGTGCCATGTACTCAACCTCCTTGTGATGAAGGAAACTGATCTTTTCTCAATTTGAAGTGTCCAACCATAGGTGTACTAATAGGTTTTGAATTCTACATGTTAAACCTTTCCAACACCTTATTAATATAAGCCTCCTAAGACAAATACAACTTCTTGATTTTTTCTGTCTTAGTGAATTTGCATGCAAGGATTTTCTTTACAGCTCCCAAATCCTTCATTACAAATGTGTGAGCTAGCCTTTCTTTAAGTTTACTAATGTCTTACATACTAGATCCTGCAATCAACATATCATCCACATACAGTAACAAAATAACATAGCTCCCATTTTCAATCTTCTTAAAATAAACACAATGGTCATATTCACATCTCATATAACCATGCTCATGCATAAAAATGTCAAATCTCAAATACCATTGCCTTGGAGCTTGCTTGAGCCCATATAGGCTCTTTTTCAATTTACACACAAGTTTCTCCTTACCCTTGACTTCATAACCAAGCGGTTGTTGCATATAAATCTCTTCCTCCAAATCACCATGAAGAAAATCCATCTTAACATCAAGTTGTTCTAAATGCAAATCTTCTGTTGCAACCAAACTTAGAATAGTATGAATATAAGTCATCTTAACTACAGGAGAAAAAATCTCATCAAATTCAATACCTGCTTTTTGTGTAAATCCCTTTACCACAAGCCTCGCCTTGTACCTTTTCAGTCCACCCTCTTCTTCCTTGATCTTGTAAACCCATTTGTTTTGTAGTGCTTTCTTATCTGTTGGCAACTTGACCAAATCCCATGTCTGATTTTGTTCCAAGGAGTCCATCTCCTCATCCATGCCATGCTCCCACTACTCATTGGGTATCTACCTGCATTGCTTCTTCAAATATTTCTAGTTCACCACTATCAGTCAATAATAAATAAGAAAAGGAAGGTGAAAATCTCTCTAGAGGTCTACTTACTCTTTGTGACCTTCTCACTAAGATCTGGGGTGTCTGGGGCTCATTCTTTTTATTTTGCATGTTCATGTTAATCTCTATCAGTGGTGACCAATGTCGGTCTCGTGATACCGATCGTGGTTCCTTTGTTCGCCAACTAGTTGAATGTGGTTTCCTCACCGCCATCGGTTCAAGGAGTACCAAGCGTCGGTCAAGATAGTTATCTATTTCGAACTCGATCTTGTTTGCCAATGTCAGTTAGCCTAACCGGAATTGGTTTATGTAGAATTGACGTCGGTGTCTGTGGATGTCTATTTCAAATCTGAAAGTTGATTTTCCTTCTAAATCTTATCAACTTGTTCATGTTTAGACACCAAAACCTAATCCATGTGCATTCTTTTTCATTCCAATCAACGTCACGACTCCTAACAATCTTAGAATCTTCTAAATCCCAAAATGATATCCAAAATCACTAGAGCCATAACCAATGAAAGTACATCTCTTAGATTTAGCATCCAACTTCTTCCTATTTTCCCTATCAACATGCATAAAAGATTATGAGCCAAAAACTCTAAGAAAAGAAAAATCTACCTCTTTTCAGACCAAGCTTCTTCTGGTATTCCACCATCCAGTGTTGTTAAAGGCCCATGGTTGATCAAGTACATTATTGTATCCATTGCTTCTACCCAAAAATTCAAAGGAAAATCGACATGTATCCTCATGCTTCTAACATGTTCCATGATTTTTCTGTTCATTCTTTCTGCAACTCCATTCTCTTATGGAGTTCTAGGAACCTGTTCTTTCTCTTCGTATTCCATTCTCTGAACAATAATCATTAAAATCCTTGTTGTAGTACTCACCACCATTGTCAGATCTAAGGCACTTTAATTTTAAGTTTGTTTCATTTTCCACAAGGGCTTTCCACCTTTTAAAAGTCTCAAAAACATCATATTTACGCTTAATACAATAAATTCATACCTTCCTTATGGCATCATCAATGAAAGTCACATAATATTGGGATCCTCCAATAGAAGCTACTGAGTGGTCCCCACACATCTAAGTGTACAAGCTCAATTTTTCTCCTTCTTTGTTGACCCAACCTTGAGAAATATCACTCTCTTCTGCTTTCCAAATATGCAATGCTCACAAAATTCAAGATCTAATTATTTCAAATATGATAACTTACCCTTAGCCTTTAAGATCTACATTCCTTTTTCACTCATATGGCCTAGCTAATTATGCCACATGGTTGCATCTGAATCTGTAGTAGATAACACAAAAAGGAATTAGTAATACAGTAGACAGATATAAAGTTCCTACCTTCTTACCTCTTGCCAAAACAAGAGATCCCTTGGTAACCTTCCAAGAATCGGTTGTGAATGTAACCATGCATCCAGATTCACCTAGTTTCCCTATGAGATATTATATTTCTCTTGAGGCTTGACACATGCCTCACATATTTCAATACCCATGGATTTCCATTCTATAACTTTAGATGAACATCACCTTTACCAGTAATATTGCATGGCTCATCATCTCCTAAATAAACTTGTCCAAAATCACCCTAAACATAATTTCTGAAATAACCCTTATTAGGGGTAGCATGGAAAGAAGCTCCAAAATCTAAAACCCAAGATTCTAATTTATTATCCAAGGAGAGAATAAGGGCATCTTATTTTACCTCACTTGCAACGTTTTCCTCTTTACCTTTTTTTGATGTATTCTCTTTGTTTTCCTTGGACCAACACTCCTTTATGTGTCCTCTCTTTCCACAATTCTAGCAAAGTAAATCTTTGTACCTAGATCTAGATATGCCATTTCTTGACTTTGATCTCCCATTCTTCTTGCTCTTTGATGATCTCTCCTTAGATCTTCCCCGCTTTCTACATTTAAAGTGTTTCCAAATGATGTTTCTCTGATATTTTCCTGTGTATTTCCTCATTAAGGATTACACTAACCACATCATCAAATTTCAAACCTTTAGAAGCAGATGTTGTATTACTAATAGCCATTACCAAGTTATCCCAACTATCTGGCAAAGAGCATAAGAATAAAAGTGATTTCACTTCATCATCAAATGGAATTTCTACGATTTTAATTGATTTACAATAGACTGGAAATCATTCAAATGATTAGATACAGATCCACCTTCTTGCATCTTAGAATTAAACATTTTTTCATCAAATAAACCTTATTCGAAGCACTAGGAGTTTCATACAAATTTGCTAAATATTTCATCAACTCTACCGTGGTTTTTGCATTTGTAAAATTTGAAGCCACCGATGTTGCCAAGCTCAATCTTATAGATCCCAGAGCCTTTCTATCAAGAACCTTCCATTCTTCATCAGTCATCATGATCGGTTGTGCATGCTCATCCAACGGTAAGTATAGATCCTTCTGATACAAATAATCCTCCACCTACATCTTCCATAGTTGATAATTACAATTGTCAAATTTCTCTACTCGGTATTTACTATCTTCTGCCATTGTTATACTCCCACTCAATCAGAAAACCCTCTATGAGTAAATCCTATCAACACACAAAACCTCCAAACAAAGCTCTGATACTAGTTGTTGGGGTTAACCATATAACAGTGTTGCACAGATCTAAAATCAGATAAAGCATACAAGCAATGAATGCGGAAATAAACTAGAAGATAAAATAAACAAGATAAAGATAACACCATATTTAACATGGTTCACCCAATGTGGGCTATGTCCACCAAGAAATGGCCAATATTATTATTCAGTGCTTTACAGAGGAAATACAATGAAGATTTGTTGAGGAAATCACAGGATGAAGATTTCCTTCACTCTTCTTTCAACACCTAAGAAAAGGATGTTCATGCAAATAATGTTATTTTCCTCTCACCCTCATATAATGCATACTCATATATTCTATTTTGTAACTCACAATCAAGAAAATCTTAAAAGCAAAAATTTATTCTAATTCAACCAAATTATTTTCTTCTCTCTCGATACCCCGATCATCAAAACAATGCATACATGCATATATATTGATTCCGATCATCTGATTATCAAAAACCAAGCAACATGGAGCACTTTATAAAAGAGGCAAAATAAATAGTGGGAAAAAGCCAACAAGTTTAAAGTTCAAAACCCAACTGAAATGCTTGTTTCTTGGAGCACTTTATAGGCACCCTTTATGATACTAAGCTCGAGTAAGTGCAGGGAAATAGATGAAGTGTGAAAAATCATTGATAATCGAGTCGACATTATGCACGTGAGTGTAATTTACACTTAAAGGTGACAAAATAAGAAATAAAATACACACACATTCCATGGTTGAAACCCAATTGAACGATATTTATCGGAATGATTCAATAGTCACTTTTTAAAATCTCCATCCCTTTAATCTATGAACATTTGTGGAATGACCGACTAATATTTCACCATGTGTATTCATGCATCAACGATTGAGATTCTTAAGGTTTCGAGCACTTTCACAAATTTTCTCCATGTCTTGAGAGGATGAGTTGGCATGCAAGTCAAGATTTTAATCTTAGAGGTCTTCAAGAGAAATATTATCTATAGAGTTAATGTAAAACCACCGAATTGCCATCTTTTGTGGTTATTATAATAAGCAACTACATCGGGTTGATATGGGATGTTGAGTCCTCCTGACATGTCCCTTTCTCTACAAGTTCATGTGGTAAGCATAAGCAAATTGTCCTTAGGATACCATGAGAGAGAGTTGTAACAAAGAGTCATTTTCTAGGATTAAACCATGAGAGAGAGTTGTAACAAAGAGTCATGAAGCAAATACAGTAAAAATAATAATAATAAAGAATACAAAATACTCTAAAATAATAATAAAAAGAAGACTCTAAAACTAAACCATGAGAGAGAGTTGTAACAAAGAGTCATTTTCTAGGATTCATGTGCCGAAGATATGGGCGTAAAACCATGGGGGTTATATAATTCCACTAAACGCCCCTTGGCGCCGCCCTTCCATGTACCATTTTCTTATCCTCTCCTCTTCTATCGCCAACAATTGTTTTCCTAAAGTTGGGGACCTCTCATTGATGGTGGAACACGTGGTAATCTAACTCCAAATAGAAGGGTTCCAACTTCCGTATCTACTTTGATTTCGTCGTATAAATTCCAAAGTCATCCACATGGCTTAATTTAATTTAAGTTGCTAAGACAGTAAATATTATATATTAAATATTAAATACATCAGAACAAAATGGATTTGTACAAGCCAAATTTAATGGAACACCCTCAACATAGACGATGACATTCAGATAATTTATATACATTCATTCATCTGAAAGAGAAAGTTTTACCCATCAGATGCGAATGAAAATCTAAGTAATTGGGAGACATGGTTATTATGAACCCAATTTTGTGTCTTCATGTGGCGTGACGAGAAGATTGAGATCCAACAGCCGCAAAATCCTGGTCGAAGGAGCCTCTTCTATTTCGCGTCATAGGTAGGAAATAGCAACACCGACCCTCTCCCGTAATCTCGGTTATCATTCCCGGTGACACGATAACCCCACCTTTGTGTGCCCTATGCCATCTACCCCATGCTACCACGAGAATGGTGTTGTAAGGAAGGGATTAACTTTATTATTATTTAGTAGGTAGCGGCATGCACTACAACATGGGGCCCTATTTTGAGACAAAAGTTTGAGACAAAAGTTTATTTTTTTCTCTAACTTATTTTCTTTTTTAAATTTTAATAATAAGTTAACTTTTACGGGAACCCTAAATTGGGGGAATTTCTTATTAGTCCAGGCAGCTATGGTCAGGTGAGGGGATTGATCTATTTGGCCAATATTATATCTCCTAGCTTTAGCGTGTGACTTGGCTAGGGGATTCTATAGAGGTGCAGATACGTAGGTTACAGATTTGACTGCTTTGAGGGTACAGAGTCACATCTCCATCCTTAACCATGCAATATAGTCTAGCCTTCTGTTGAGTTTCCAAGGATTGCAGAAATGCTTGGAACTCCTTTCATGTCCTTGTTTTGGTTCAGCCGCGTGGCCTCCTCAATCCCAGGAGTTCCTTCTATGGGCTGTAGATTTGGTTCTCCTCCGAATTATGACAGAAACCCTAATCCATCTACCAAATCTATGACGACCTGAAATTTGATTTCATTTGGTTTCAATTCCAGGTATTCTGGTTCCTCCGTCACTCACTTCGCTATTCTATATCTCCCGTTTGCTCCATATCCAAATCATTGTCCAGGCTTATGCCATGCTCAAATGTTTTTAACGCTTTTATTCTTTAACATTTGATACCTATCTTGCCATCGGAATGCTATTCGAACGATAATCGAATGCGAGACCTAAACCGGATAGATGGAATGGCAGGAGGTGGTCTGTTGTCACAGGTTGGAGCGTGAAAATTAGTCGGGTGGAGCGGGTAGGAGACGGTAGTCGGGGAAAGTAAGGGCCAGGTAGAATGGGCGGACGTATGACCAGAGGGTGTTCGTTCGGTTCCAGGAAGAGGGTGTTCATTTAGGTCGAGATGGAGGCAAAAACACCGCCCCATGTGCAGACCAAGCCAGCAACACGTCCTCCTCTGTTTCACATTTTAGCATTTATTGTCGGGCGTGGGAACACCCAGATAAAGGGGGTAAAGGGTAGCTGGTAGCCTGGTTCATTATTTTTATTGTTTTACCAATTAGGGGATTCTACATTTTTACTAATGGTGCATATTGCTTGCATCAACGACCATGAAATTACTGGCAGTGACAGAGATTACTGACAAGCCAAACAAATCAACAAAGATCGGTATCCTGATATTTGCAGTCATTGTAGGATCCTTGACCTTCCTTTTGTGTTTTTCAACAATATTAGGATTAATTTATTGGAGGTGTAAGAAGAAATCTCCAGTGTTGGCTCCAAAATCCATGGATAACAGAGGGATTTCATATGAGGAATTCATTCAGGCAATGATGCTATGCCAAGAATACTTGTTAGGGACTGACAGCTTCATCTCTATGTTAACAAGGTTTGAACCGGTACCTACAATCAACTTTTTCAACCGGAGTAGCTCATCACCGACAAAGAGGATGCAACAAACAACTTCACCAGGGCCCTCTACACCTGTAAGTAGTTCTACTCCAAAACTCACAACTACATTTTATTTTGTGTGTGTTTCACGTTGTAGGAGGTGGTACCGGTACATGCCTTAGATCTCTGCTCCTAGAGAGGCTCTCTGTGTATTATGGGAATAAATCCAACTTATATTTCATCATTTACCCTTGACCACAAGTCTCCACATCTGTGGTGGAACCCTACAACAGTGTGCTCTCAACCCAACCCACTCACTTCTAGAGCACACTAATGTGTCTGTTCTACTAGATAATGATGACATTTATGACATCTATCATCATTCCCTTGACATAGATTTCCCTACTAATTACAATAACCTTAACATGCTTACTTACCAGGTCAGTAATTATTTACATCTTTTGCATTATTTGCATGCCAATGTGACTCTGTTTTTTCATAAATTTACTCTGCTGTAAATAGCATTTTGTGTAGATCCCGATTTTAGAGTTCTTATTTGTCTTTGGCGGTGTTTTGGGTTTATGGTATTTTATGGTATTACAATAGGTTATATCTTCTTTAACAACATCTTTGCATTTTGATGGTGCTCTAAATGTGGATGTGACAGAGTTCCAGACTAATCTTGTTCCTTACCCTCAAATCCATTTCATTCTTTCAGCTTATGCCATTGTGGTCTCTGCAGAGAAGGCTTATCATGAGAAAATTTCCATTGTGGAGATTACAAACAACACCTTCGAGCACTCTTCCATGATGGTGAAATGTGACCCCCACCACAACAAGTACACGACCTTCTGCCAAATGTACAGGGGAGGTGTTTTCCCCAATGATGTAAATGTCTATGTAATACAATCACAAACTGTTATTTATTGATAAATAGAGAGATCATAAGAAATTGAAATAAAATTATAAAAATAAACAAATCTGAAATTTAAGTACACAGCTGCTAGAATTTTTCTCATTTTTGTATGCAACTTTGTAGGAAAAGGATTTGCGATAGATGGTATTATGATTTCCTTAATATCTGGTCTGAGTTATTTTCATTTTAAAATTTATTTTCTCCATAACTTTGGATGACATAATTGTGATGTTCAAAAATACTTTCCAATTTGGCTTTCTCTTAATCCTGCATAGCTTTGGGTAAGCTAATATCCAAATATTTATTTTGATATTTGTTTTATACGTTTCTGAATTTTTTATTGTGGTTAACTTACTAGTGTCTACAAGACTTTTTTGTTGTTGTAATGGTATGTTTATGGATTTTTTGTGCTTGTCAACAGGAGTAACCCGTTGCAAATATTGGACAAAGAGGGTGAGTATTACCAAGAATCTTACTCTCTCCATTTATTTATTACGTTATTTTAATCTTAGTAACGATTTCAAATTTCAATATAAACTATTAATTCCTTGCATACTTTTTTCTTCCCTCTATTTTTTATTTGTACTTAACCCTTCCATGGATTATCTCACAATTATATTAACATCGATAATTCAGCTGGATGCTACTAATGATTCGAGTTTTACACACAAAATCATAATAGCTAGTGATGTTTTTCCTTATCTTTGTATTGTATTTTGCTCTCTTCCTTTTGTCGGCTACGTCAGGCTACCTCACAATTACCTTTTCAAGTCATCTTCTTCATTTTCATCGGTGCAGCTCCAATATAGAAACATATGTTTGATACTTCCAGACGAAGTATATTTTTATAAATTTGTACATAATTTAGCCAGAATGATCAAAACTTAGTTGCACTTTGTATGTGTTTCCATAAAACAAGTATTCTTTTAGCATCTTTGAAATCTACATTTTTTAGAGATTGTTTTCTTTCACTTGACTGTTAGAGAAGCAAGCTATCTGTATATTATGGAAGATCCAAGGCATCATACATAAATGGATACATGTTTATTTACATTGTTGCAAATAATCGTACTCCTGGTCCTGATTCTTTTAGAATTTGTATGTTGCATGCAACAAATACAAAAGTGTCATTTGGATGCCTCTTCGGAGATTTTTTTATGCACGCTAGTGATTTGGCTTGCTACCCATGGTCAAAGTAGTACTTGATTTTATGTAAGTGTTTAGCACATGTAAACTAAGGCTGAAGTTATCACTTAAATTTGTCAACACCTTGTAATAGTGATCCCATGTCAAAGAAAATGTGCATTAACAATTCCTCTTGAGGTAAATAAGTTTTGTGGTCTTAGCTCCTGATCATACCAAAAAAATAGAAAAACAAAGAACGCTTTTAGATACCCTACATCAAAGCTGCAACTTGGGGTTTGAGAGTCTCTGCCAGATTTTCAAAGCTTCGGGCCAACTGAATTTCATCCAGTGTTTGCTCGAACGTTCCACCTCCTTTCTTCGCCATTTCAACAAGGATGTTCATTGTCGGGTGTCTCCCAAACATAATTGTATGAAGGGTCATCCTGGGCTCCTGTCTTTTCATTTTGTCCACATAATACAGAGGATCCCTTCCGCCATTGTTTCCCCCATCACTCAAGAAGATAACTACTGGTTTTTTCACGTCCACGGTGTGGTGTCGAGCTCCTTTCATCAATATTTTTTCGGTGCCATCCAAGCCTGCTGAATAGGTAGTTCCTCCACCAGGGTGGTGTTGAAGAAGGCGGTCAACAACACCCTCTTCCATATCTTCCATCTCTATAGCCACAGTTGCACTAGTATCAAACAGAACCACGGAAACCGAATCATCAGAAACTGTTCGAAGGCGGGCTTGTATAAATCTGAGAATGGCCTCATATACACAGCCAAGTCTAGAATTATGATTATTAAACTTGGCCATAGTGGGGCTAATATCTGAGGATTGCATTGAACCTGATCTATCAATGACAAAAATGACATGGTGAGGGACATTCTTAGAATGATCACAGCCAAAATGATGTCCATCATCGGTTATGTACCCTGCAGAACTTATATTTTGTCCAGTGCTCTTAATAGGTGGGTGCCACAGTTTCTCGGTGCAGTAAGATTTATCAGAGCCACCTACCTCTGTCTCATGCTCCTCAGATTTGCAGTGGTGATTACAGCGGCCAAATTCTTCCCGCTCTTCTTCCGTGCAAGGATCAACGAACCTGACACATTGCCAATAAGTCTCATGAGTCAGCTCGTCTTTGGCAATATCCACGTCAGGTCCATATTTCATAGTTGCATGCCTGGAACTTGTTGTTGCAAATCAGCAAAAGACACCACGGATGTTGATCGGACTTCTAGTTTGACATTTTGACATCCAATGTGATTTCACAACATTGCATCCTCCCCCAAGTGTGGAACTTGAGAAATGGGAGAGGAATATGCAGATTAGAGGCTGGTTCCTCAACTCCCTTGATCAGATATATCACTTACAAGTTGCAGAGGTTTAAATTCCTAGTTCCTACTCTAAATTCCAAGGGGACAAAGATAGGGAATGCAATAAAAATGAGGCTAATGCTAATGAGGTGATGCACCAAAGGAGTAAAGCAGAAACCTAATCGCAATGCATACACAATCCACAAGAAAACACAAAGACAAAGCATGCAAAATTGCTCAATATGTAATGAAAGATCAGGAAACAATGGTAAATATATGAAAGGATTGAGGGATTTTAATCATAGAGCATACATTATCATTCCAGATCCAATACAATGCATTACAGTGACCAAGAGGCAAAAAGGGGTGCTGTATTGCATGGAAAGGTAAAAATTTCCACAAATTCTGCCAAAAAGGAAGAAAAAGGGAAGTTGTAGAGCTGAAAAAGTCTCCTCCTTTCAAAAATGAGCCCATTATGGCTTTTACAGTGCAAGAAGCGACCCCAGGAGAGAGAAACATGGGAAAACATGGGAGAGCTTCAACCACTGACCAAAAATGCAATAAAATAGCATGGGCATCCTTACAAGTCCATCCCTGACATTTTTCACCATGTTGGGAGAGAATGCGAGCCATTCTTCATTAAAAATGGTGGTTGAAACGTCATTTCTGTCCATGACCACATGCCAGAGGCATTTTTCAATTTTCTCTCTCCAAACTCCATCAAAATACAAAAATGACCTCGAAATCTTGTAGATAATTTCACCATCTTTCCATTGATATAAAGAACGTGAAAAATCGAGCTCTGGATCGAAAGATATGGCCGTTTGAAATTTTAGGGCAAAACAGGGCCAAAACGGATTGGCGGGTGAAAATTTTGAAATTTTCCACTTTTTGCATTTGGGAAAATTTCCCCAAAATCCCCACACTCCACCATTCTAGGTGCCATGTGGCATGTTCGATTGGATGCGGGCTCTTCCTTTCCCTTTTTCCCTGCGGGCCTGTCCTGTATTTTTGACGCCATTGGACACGTGGCAAGATGCCATTGGTTCGCGTTTGGAGGGTGAGACTTTTCCTCTAAAATTTCTTTAATTTTTCTTTGGGAAATTTCCCCTGCCTTCCGCCATTCAGGGTGCCACGTGGTATGTTCTTATTTAACACGGGCCTATGGTGAACATTTCCCTCTGCACAATCCCTTTGGGAAAAATTCCCAATTCCCCGCGCTCACGCTGGTCCGCATGCCACGAACACGTGGCGGGCCCGGATTGGTTGATGGGGCTACGGGCCAATAATTCCCTTTTCCTTTTCCCCAAACACTTCGCCAAAATTTTAAGTTTCCCCCTGCGGTCCGTGGGTCTTGAGACACGTGGCATGAGGCCATTGGATGCGAGCCCTGCGGACAAAATTTGGCTTTGCGCCCTCGCCAAACAATTTGCCAAAATTCTAAATTTACCTCGGTGCTCGCCGGTCCAAGGCCATAGGACACGTGGCACAATGTGGTTGGGCGCGGGCCTGTCGAGATTTTTCCATGGCGCCAACACTTAGTCATTTTTCTATTTTTCCCCCTTTGGACACGTGGCGCAATCCAATTGGACGGTGGGCTTGCAGGGCGAAATATCCCTTTTGAAATTTTGCCAAACACTTGGTAAAAAAACAAGTTTTCCTCCAACCCCCACCACTTTTTTGGACACATGGCACCATTTACTAAGTGCGGGCCTTTCATGGGAAAATTTTCCAAAAAAACTCCGCCGAGCCATAACTTCAAAAATACATGGAGTTAGGAGGAAAACTTTACCTTTTTGGAAAGCCGTTGAGAAAAAGATCTATCCAATGGTGCCATTTATAGAAAGTCTTGAGTGCCTAAAAAGAAAAAAATTATGACTGAGGCACAAGAGAGGGAAGAATGAAGGGAGTTAGCCACAAAATGAGCAAGGGGCACATTTTGGATAACAATTTTGGTGACTCAAAGGGGTCATCTGCCTGCTGGATGAAGTTACCAGTTGCTTGAAGCAATCCATTGGGCATGGAGTCATTAAATTCTCTGCTTGGTACCCCAACTGATTAGAACACTGCAAGGAGGAAGTTGGAGGGTGAAACATCATCTGATTGGGGCAAGGTCTACAAAACACATTTCTAGGAACAATAAGCTTGTGCTAAAGCACTTAGGGAAAGCAAAGCTAATCTACAACAAAACAATGTGCATAAGCACTTGGAGGAATGAAAACCTAAGCTAATATGTACAAGGTGGAGAATTCCCTTCAGTAGCAATGCTTTAGATGGATTCCATTGACTGGAATCTACAGTTCTTTGCCATCCAATGAAGACAATTGGAAAGCATTGTTGTCCTTACACTTTGTGACCATGTATGGGCCACTCTAGATGGCATCAAATTTTGAATGCCTTCCCGGTTTTGCTCTGTCTGCATCCCATTTTAACACTAGATCTCCAACTTGGAAAGATCTATCCTTGGCCTTTCTATCAAAGGTCTTCTTTATCAAAGCTTGATCCTTCTCCATTGCTTGGGATGCCTAATTTCTGATTTCTTGGAGCTCCATCAATTCTACATATCTAACCTCCATGGGCTCAAACTCCAACAACTCCAACTGTTTCATTAGTTCTAACGTTGGCAACTCAAGTGACATGGGAAAAATTTCCTCTCTTCCATAAACAAGCTTGAATGGAGAGTTACTTGTAGATCTCTTAGGAATTATCCTATCAGCCCACAAGGCTGATTTCAACTTAGTATGCCAAGACCTCTAATTTTCATCAAGAGTCCTAATTATCCTCAACAAGTTCTTGTTTGTGGATTTAGCTGAGCATTACCCTTAGGGTAATAGTTTGATGAATTACTTAGGTAGATCCCATTCTTGATAGCCCATTCGGTCACCTTGGACCCAATGAATGCCAATGCATTATCGATATTATTGTAGCAAGTATGCCAAATCTAGTTCTTTATTCCCTCATAGAAATCTAGGATGCTAGATTCATTTGTTTCCTTGAGTGCTCTTGCTTGAGTCCACTTTGTGAAGTAATATGTTGTTGTTAGAATCCATTTGTGCCCTTGGTTTGAATTTGGATTAATGACTCCAATGAAGTCCAAACCCCATTGCATGAATGGCTGGTCAACTGAAATTGGGTGCAATGGAAGGGTAGCTACTCTCTCCTTACCCTTGAAGAATTCACAATTCTTACACCTCTTGATCCATGCATAACAATCACTGAAAATCTTGGGCCAATAATAGCCAGCCCTCATGATCTTTAGAGCTGTCACTCTTGGTGCAAAATGACCACCAGCTGATCTACCATGGAACTCTTCCAACACCCTATGAATCTGATTTGTACCAATACATCTCAGCAACACTCCATTCACCTCCTTTCTAAACAAAACACCATCAACAAGGGTGTATGGGACAGCTTGCAATCTGAAGTGTCTTCTTTTGGTCTTGTTCATCTCTGGAGGGAATAGACCTATGCCTAGGAAGTGCATTATGTCTTGGGTCCAGCAAGGAGTGAGGACACCATCATTTTCCTTTTGAGTGCTTCCTTTCTCATGGCTGTCTTGCAACACCAAAATAGCCTCCTTCTCATTGCATGCTTCCTTGTGCTTGTTCAAGACCAGCTGCTCACACAACCCTTTCCCTCTCACCAACTTGGTGACTTTGATCTCAATGTCATACTCCATGACACGAGTAATCCAACCTGCTCTCTTTTCATTCAAGTCTTTGTTGAGGAGGAAGTCTTTAACTCCCACATGAGAAACCAACAATTGAACCTTGTTGTTTGAAACTAGATGCTTGAACTTCTTCAAGCTCCTGATTACTGCAAGAACATGCTTCTCAATGAAGGAATACCTCACCTCATAGTCCTCTAGGCTTTGGCTGAAGAAAGCAATTGGTTGCTCCTCATTGTCTTTGTTCTGTTGTACCAAAATTGCAGAAATAGTATCATCACCCCCAAATGCATAGAGGATAAAATCCTTGGAGAAATCTGGGTTAGTAAGAGTTGGGGCCTGAGAGATGGCCTCTTTGATTTCTTCAAAACTTTCTTTGCCTTCTCTTTGTCCATTTGAAAGCTATTCTTTTCTTCAACATCTTGGTGATAGGCTTGACTAGGGCTACAAAATTTAGGACAAACCTCCGAACAAAATTTACTCTCCCAAAGAAAATTTGAAGGGCCTTCTTGTGGCTTAGAAATGGTAGTGCTCTTATGGCTTCAACTCTTTCTGGATCAATTGCTAATCCTTCTTTGGAGACAATGTGGCCAAGGAGCTTTCCCTCATGAGCTAGAAAAACACACTTTTTAGGATTCAAGGATACTCCAAATCTTCTGCACCTTTAGAACACTTGCCTCAAATGAAAGAGATGGTCTGCTGCATTTTTGGAAAAAATAGTGATATCATCAAGATATATCAGCACCATGTTGTTAATCAAATCCTTGAACACCATGTCCATTTCCCTTTGGAAAGTAGCTCCAGCATTGGACAGCCCAAATGGCATTTTCCTGTATGCATAAGTTCCCCATTTGGTTGTAAAGGCTGTCTTGAACTGATCCTCTTCTTTCACCATAATCTGATTGTACCCCGAATAGCCATCAAGTAATGAAAACCTCTCAGAGCCAGCAACAACTTGCAAAATATGCTCCATGGAAGGAAGTGGGTAATGGTCCTTGAGAGATGCTCTATTCAAATCTCTAAAATCAACACACAATCTGATTTCCCCACTCTTCTTTCTAACTAGAACCAAGTTGGCTACCCAACTAGAATGCTTGATAGGGAATATGATTCTTGATTCTATCAACTTATTCAATTCCTTTCTCATGAGAGGCTCCATGTGTGGATTAACTGGCCTTTATTTTTGTCGATGGGTTTAGTACTTGGATCCAATTCAATGGTGTGTTGAGCTAACTTGGGATTGAAACCTTTCAAATCTTCATAGCTCCAAGAAAACACATCAGGGAATTCTTGACAAAGTTGTATGAACTCATACCTTTCTTGCTCAGTTGTCACTTTACCAACTCGGAGTGATTTGCCTTCTTCCACCAAGATGGACACTGAATCTTCTCCCTTGACTTGAATGTTTACCTTCTCCTTCCTAAACTGATCATTAGAATTGAAAATGGACTCCAAAGTAATAAGTCCCTTTCGTAGTTTGTTGGTTCTCAACCTGTACCACTTGGTTACCATACTGCTCCAAATTTTCCTGATTTTTAGCTAAGAACTCAGCCTCTTCTTACAAGAAATGGATGATTTCTTTGATCATTTTCAAACACTTGCCAACTTACATTGTTGTGCAGGCTTTGAAGGCCTTACAATCACATGGATGTTTGGTTATACCTTGTCTTTTTGGATGCTTTTAACAACATCAAAGGCTGCTCTAATCTGCTGCAAGTCTCACATCAACACTTGGTTCTCTTTTCTAGGAATGGATTTGATGCCAAAGCCCTCAAAATCTTCAATGAGGTCCCACACCTGTTTTTGTAACACTTGAGCAGATCATTCTTGACAGCATGCTGCCCCTTAACTTGGTTGACAATTAACTCACTGTCACCAAAGACTTGCAAGTTCTTTATTCCCCTCTTGATTGACCAATGCAATCCTTGTATAAAAGCTTCATATTCAAGCGGTGTTATTAGAGCATGAAAACTGGAATCTAAAAGATGAATAATACTTAACTCCTTGAGGTGAAACAAGCATAGCTCCCCCTCCTACACCTTGTCTACTCCTTGATCCATCAAAAAAACTGCCATACCTCATTTTCATCCTTGTGGTTTGGCTTGGTGATGCTAGGAATAGGCTGATTTTCTTCATGCATGCAATAGACTCCTAGCTCAGATTCTTCTATTTCTTGGTAAGGATCAAAAGCGTGCACCTTGTTTGCCCATTCATCAAGAGTTAGATCCGGGATGCTTCCTACCTTGGTGTCAGTTTCATCAGTGCTTGGATAATCCTCTTGATCAAACGCTGAAAAATTGGTATTGATCTGACTTGGAGTGTGAGGCTCAATGTGAAAGTTTGCAATACGTTCGTGTCCGATTATGGCCTTGGTTCCATATCTCGTTTTGAAAAAATGTGTGACCAATTAGTAGATAAGTAACCTCCAATCTTGGTGTGAAATCCCTTGACAGGACATAGGGCAAAGAGTGGTGGAAGGTCTATTACCGAGACATCTTGCAAAACAACAACGTTGGGGCATGCATGCAAGTAAGACTCAAGTCCTTTATCACTCCAAGCTGTTATTCTTGTTGTCCTATGAAATTGCACTACCCCTTTGGATATGACTTCATATTAAATTCCCAACCGATCAGATATTTTCTTGGGCATTCTTGAACTACTTACCCCGGAATCTATCATTCAATTATGTACTAATTGGTTTCCAATGATCAATGAAACATAGAATGGAGGGGGTTTCAACATTTTACCTTGCTTTGTCCTCCATGATTCCCTTCAGGTGGGCAGCATTTTTGAGTACCTTCTCTTGCATTTGGAATTGCTAATTTGAAGTTGACCAATCCTTCATGGCAGCTTGTAGCAAATCTCTACGGCACGGGATAGATAGTGATTCCCACATTGATATGTTTACATTTGTCTTCTTCATCTGATCAATGATGTTGAATGGAGATGAAGCATCTCTTTTCTATCCCTTAGCTTGCACATTCATTCCTTGCATATGGGCAGCAACAACTGGCATTTGAGTTGGCCTAAGACTTGTTTTAGGCAGCCCTTGTGTGTTTGGAACTGAATTTTGTTTGCCAATAATTTGTGGAGTGATAGAAGGTTGTGGATTGCTTGGACCTAATGGCTATTCTTCACCCAAATTTCTCCTTTTTGACCTAGTGTTGGCTGCAACACTTTGGGGAATTGTTTGATTCATGCCACAAAAATCTTCGCCTCGCCAGCTTTACAAGTGTGGTATCATTTGGAGCTGATTGCTACTGGAATGTGTCTTGTTGTTGATTATTTCCTTGATTACCTTCACCCTCCACACCAGTTGTAGTTACCATTAACGCTTGATTTAAGGCACCGTTGAAGCACATAGACGGTTATGAGTTTCATTGCATGGGAAACACCAATCATGCTCTTGAGCTATGTTGTTTTGCTTGCCAGATCGCACTAATGCCTTAGAGGCAGATATAACGTTGGGATTATAGGGCTGAAATGGTCTATTAACAGGAGGTCTTGCTTGATTTTGATTTGCAATTGGATTGGGTGGTCTTTGAGGCTAGTATGGCTGCCTGTTAGGCTAAGCTTGAGGCTGGAAAGGAGGTCTAAAACCTTGGGCTTGCTACCTCTTGAGTGTAACCAGCTCATTACCTAAATTTTGCAATTGCTTCATGACTTCTTGAAGTTCATTTGAGGCACTAGAAGATGAAGTAGAAGCTTCACTTGAATTCTGATTTCTAGGAGTGGGAATAGGGGCTAAAATAGGTACTTGACTAGTACTTGGGCTCTCTAAACTTGGAAACAATGGCATTGGAGGCCTAGGAGCTAGCTTTCCAGCTTGAATCAAACAATTTTCAGCTCTAATGGCAATGCTATAAGCAACAGGGATAGTTGTGCCTCCCATGGATTGAATTAACATAGAAATATCAGAATTTAAAGCTTTAAGGTAATATAGAAAAGCACCTTCTGCTGCTGGCCTTACTGCCACTAGAATTCTCTCCCAAGTCATTTGAAATCTAAAGTTGAAGTCAGTCAGTTGCTCATTGGGAGCTCTCTTGATGGTTGTCAAGCTGTTCCAAAAGGGACAAGTTGTCTCCCTTTTCTCCAAACTGCTCATGGAGGGCTATACATAGCTGGTTATAATTTTGGATAGAGCACGAGGAAAGACTCTAAACCATTGCAAAGTTTTCCCTTTGAATGAAGATGCCAACATGAGTTTGATGACAAAGAATGGCATCTCATTGATCTCATGGATTGCACAAATGTTAGTAATGTCCTTGACATGATCACCGGGAGTGGTCTTATTCTCTCCATTAAAGTATGGAATGTTCTTCAATGTTGCAACTGGGATTGGATTTTGTGCATTCGAGCAAGTGGGCTGCTGCCGGTGAAAGAAACTGACATAGGGGTTGTGTTGTGCCATTCTGATTGGCCTTAGAACCCTTGTTGATTGAATGAAAGGCCTACCAGGTGGAGGAGTTGATAGAGTTCTATTTGGTGGAGATGGAGACCTTTGAATTCTCCTCCCTCTTTGCCTTCTTCTTGGAGATAACTACAGATAATCAAACAACACCTCTTCTTCTCCAACTCTTGACCTTGTGGTGATTCTTCTCATGAGTTTTCAGGTCTACACTACTAAAACCAGCTGATTCTTCTTCCTTGGAGTCGCTAGATGTGTAATTTAGGGCTCTTTTAAGCAAGAAACTTGCAAAAAATGCACATCAATTTGTTGCAATGAAGATGAAGACCTCTAAGGTCCCACCGGGCGTGCCAAAACTGTTGTTGCAAATCAGCAAAGCACCCCTAGATGTTGATCAGACTTCTAGTTTGACATTTTGGACATCCAGTGTGATTGCACAACATTGAATCCTCTCCCCAAGTGTGGGACTTGAAAAATGGGAGAGGAATCTCTAAATTAGAGGTTGGTTCCTCAACTCCCCTGATCAGATATATCACTTACAAGTTGCAGAGGTTTAAATTCCTAAATCCTACTCTAAATTCCAAGGGGACAAAGATAGGGAATGCAAAAAATGAGGCTAATGCTAATGAGGTGATGCACCAAAGGAGTAGCAGACACCTAATACTGCAATACATACACAATCCATAAGAAAACATAGCACAAAGCATGCACAAATTTCTCAATATGTAATGAAAGATCAGAAAACAATGGTAAATATATGAAAGGATTGAGGGATTTTAATCACAGAGCATACATTATCATTCCAGATCCAATACAATGCATTACAGTGACCAAGAGGCAAAAATGGGTGTTGTATTGCATGGAAAGGTAAAAATTTCCACAAATTCTCCAAAAAAGGAAAAAAGGGAAGTTGCAGAGCTGAAAAAGTGTCTCCTCCTTTCAAAAATGAGCCCATTCTAGCTTTTACAGTGCAAGAAACGACCCCAGGAGAGAGAAACGTGGGAAAACATGGGAGAGCTTCAACCACTAACAAAAATGCAATAAAATAGCATGGACATCCTTACAAGTCCATCCCCTGACATTTTTCACCATGTTGGGAGAGAATGCGAGCCATTCTTCATTAAAGATGGTGGTTGAAACGTCATTTCTGTCCATGACCACATGCCAAAGGAATTTTTCAATTTTCTCTCCAAACTCCATTAAAATACAAAAATGACCTCGAAATCTTGTAGATAATTTCACCATCTTTCCATTGATATACAGAATGTGAAAAATTGAGCTCTGGATCGAAAGATATGGCCGTTTGAAATTTTAGGGCAAAACAGGGCCAAAACGGATTGGCGGGTGAAAATTTTGAAATTTTCCACTTTTTTACATTTGGGAAAATTTCCCCAAAAATCCCCACACTCCACCATTGGGTGCCATGTGGCATGTTCTGATTGGATGCGGGCTTTTCCTTTCCCTTTTCCCTGGGCCTGTCCTGTATTTTTTGACGCCACTGGACACGTGGCAAGATGCCATTGGTTCGCGTTTGGAGGGCGGACTTTTCCTCTAAAATTTCTTTAATTTTTCTTTGGGAAATTTCCCAAATTTCCCCACCTTCCGCCTTCCCGGGTGCCATGTGGTATGTTCTTATTTGACGCGGGCCTTGTGGTGAACATTTCCCTCTACGCAATCCCTTTGGGAAAAATTCCCAATCTCCCCGCGCTCCGCTGGTCCACGTGCCCATGGACACGTGGCGAGCCCTAACTAGTCGGTGGGGCTATGGGCCAATAATTTCCCTTTCCCTTTTCCCTAAACACTTCACCAAAATTTTAAGTTTCCCCGCGGTCCCCAGTCTTGAGACATGTGGCATGAGGCCATTGGATGTAGGCCCTGCGGACAAAATTTGGCTTTGCGCCCTCGCCAAACATTTTTCCAAAATTCTAAATTTACCTCCGTGCTCCGCTGGTCCGAGGCCATAGGACACGTGGCACAATGTGGTTGGGCACGGGCCTATACCAGAGATTTTACCATGGCGCCAACACTTAGTTGTTTTTTTTATTTTTTCCCCCTTTGGACACATGGCGCAATCCAATTGGGACGCTGCACTGCGAGGTGAATTATCCCTTTTGAAATTTTTCCAAACACTTGGTAAAAAAACCAAGTTTTCCTCCGACCCCCACCACTTCTTTGGACACGTGGCACCATTTTACTGGTTGCGGGCCTTTCATGGGAAAATTTCTTATAAAAACTCCGCCAAGCCATAACTTCAAAAATACATGGAGTTAGGAGGAAAACTTTACCTTTCTGGAAAGCTGAGAAAAAGATCTATCCAATGGTGACATTTCCAGAAAGTCTTGAGTGCATGAAAAGAAAAAAAATATGACTGAGGCACAAGAGAGGGAAGAATGAAGGGAGTTAGCCACAAAATGAGTAAGCGGCACATTTTGGATAACAGAACCATCGTAGAGATTTCTGGTACACGCAGAGTCAAGGAACCAAATGGATGTGGCCTTGACCCAGTTTCCTGCAATACATATTACACATCTCTGCCTCACCTCTTTCTCCCCATTTATACTTTCGATCATGAATCTCAATATCTTCACTGTCTGAAATGAATCTTACATTTCTCATATTTCCATGCACCGTATCGTGCAAGCCAGAGTGATCTATAGGAAGCTGACAGAAGTAACCACAAGATTGACATCTGTTGTCGCAATAGTGCACAAAATCTTCATTTTTTGTGTGAACATGTGGGCCTTGGTGATCTGTTTCAAAGGGAGGAATGGGAATGCAATAGCCTTTGCGCAGGCCATTTTGTTCTGACACAAGTTCATACTCGAAAGATCCCCTTTGACCCTGGAAAACCCAAGTTCGTCTGACTAGCTCCGTAAATATCTCACATATTCCCGGCATTTCACATTCTTCAGGGCAGGCATGTTCATTTCCACACAAATGCTCTGCATATGGATTCAGATCATGGAAATGGTCTTTGACTCCACATGTCCTGCTGCAACCAATTATACTGCAATTGCTCTGGCAATATCTCTCATGGCACTCATGTTGCTTATGTTTACACTCGATTGCCACAGCACATGGATTGCGCAGCTTGGAAGAGAGCATTTTTTGTTGCACAAATGGTGCGGGAATTGCACTTGTGCTGACCAAAGTGTTCGGGCCTCAGAGAACACAACTCATTGCAATTTGAAGACATGAAATAAGTGACAGGTCTCTCGACATGTGTGATTTTTTTCTTTGCAGTCATGAGAGCCTTCATGCCCAGCCAAATCGTTGCATACATTAAAGCTGCCTCCTTCTCGAGCACAATAGCTGCAACTTTCTGCACATGAATGACTACTCATGCAAGAATGGTCATCAATGTGGCCTTTCTCAAGTACACATCTCCAAAAGCACACTGAACATTTGCATCCACACACAGATAGACCTTGTTTTACTTTACCCAGAGCTACACTGGCCTCTAATTGCAACCTTTGTACCACATCATTATCAGAAAATTCTACAGCGTTTGCACTTATCCACTTTTGAACTCTGTCTTGCCTTCTTTCTGCGAGTGACTCAAGGAAGTTCTCAAACATTGAATGCCACTCCTCACCGTTTCTACCTTTCCTTGGTAAAACCAACTCCAAGCTTGATCTGAGTTGAGATAAAACCTCTCTTATGGTAACAGAGAGTAATGAATCATTGCTAGGTGTGAGATACAGACCTGAATCTTTAATGTCACATGACAAATCCCCAACAACAATAGGAGAATCTGGAATTTCCTCTTGCGTGTCAAAAATAACGAACACCTGCAATTCTTCATTTGCATTTGCAGAAAGACATCCCGTATGGACACCAGACATAAGATTTCTCCTCAGAATATCAACTATCACAGCAACACGCTTACTGTCAATGGAAGTCCAGTCTTTAGCAGCAATTTGAGCTATAATAAGCTTGAGATCCCTCAAGAAAGTGGATCCATTGTCATAGCAAGAATAAATTTTATCCTCTATTGTTTCTGTTAGCTCCCTTAAGCTCTCTTTGTAGTACTCAGATCGATTATAAGGAGCCATAGCAGCAATCTCGACCCTTCCATCATACATTTTTAAAATAAAATTGTCTTGAGATTTGCTGCATATCTGAGAAATTTTCTCAAGAAATTCTTGTTGTAGGTCACCTACATCGGATGTATCCACATCCTTGATAGCAATGTAAAATAGACCTTTAAATAACTTTTTGTCCTGCTTCAGTAGATTGATACCACTCTGGAACCGGCTGAAAGCAGACTCTGTGTCCTTATCCAAATGAAAGTCCTGTTATATCAAGAAAAAAGAAAATGAAAATCATTATTTCTTTTCCTTGACAACATTCCCTGTTTCCTCGACTCATTGGACCGCATCAAAGCAAGGAGCACTTGAAACAAAAAGAATAAAGAATTTTGTTGTTAGACATTAACATACCTTTTTGTTGAATATTGTGAGGTTGCTAACAACAACATTGAGCACAGAGAGAAGCATATCTTCTTGTTCACTTCGCTCAAAACTGCCGAGTCCCTCAAAGTCTAAGAGCACATACAAGTACCTGTTGTCACCCTGGCCATCTCCATCTTCGCCTGTTGTGATTTTCATCCACACACCATCGGTGCACCTGCCCCCTGCAACATCCAGAAGAGACCCTGACAGATGGTTCAACAAATATGACTTTCCGCTGCTTTGCTTTCCCATTGAAGATATAACCTTAATTTTACCCTTCCAACTGCTGAGAACAGCATCATAGAAGCCAAAGCGTATAGAATTAGCAAGTGATACGCTGTCCACGTAGCTAATGTAATGTGGTATCTGAAGTCCATCCTTGAGAGCTACCATGGCATTGTTTTCTACACGAGCTATTTGAATGGGCACGAGGCATACAAGCTTGCGAACCCACATTCCCATTTTCACATGTGTCTCTTCCTCTGCTGCAACTGAAATCAGGTAATTCTCTGCATTGTCGACTTGAAATTCAATTTTCATCTTTGAAAAATCTTTATCTTTACCTGCCTTGAGTTGTCTGATTAGTGCTTTTAAATACTTGATGCATCCTCCTCGAATGCAGGGATCTGATCTGGCGCTTTCTAGTACCACTTTGAATCTGATGCTTTTCTTGTAGTCCAGGAAACAACGCAGGTGTTGTTGCAAACTTGTCAAAAATGTGGTATATGTATGGAAAGATGGTTTATTAATTTTTGTGGGTGTATATCAGGTGATGGCTACATTTGGATGAAGTTGAGGTGATTTGCTAAAGTTGAGGTGAGTGTAAATATGAAAAGTATCTTCTAAATAAATGTCTTGAATCTGAAAAATACCTTTCTGCCCTTTTAAATAAATGTCTTAAATCTGAAAAAATGTCATGGAAAGGGTGCCCTTACAGCCACCTCATAGTATCTCAATAGGCATTATCATCCTCCATAATTATTCAAGTAGAGGGAGATGTGAAAGCATTTTTGTGTATTGTATACATTATGAACTGAGATTGAGGAAGCATATAGAAATCTTTAAGGTCTGTCCATTACATCCACTTCCCAAATCTCTACAAGTCATGAAATATTTTAATTCCTTTCTCAAACCAAATCAGGGCAGAGTAGCCTCTTGTTAAGGCAAGGATCCTTTCCTTGACAAGATCCTTGCCTTGACAAGAGGCTGCTCTGCCCTCCTTTGGTTTGAGAAGGGAACTAAAATATTACATGACTTGTAGATATTTGGGAAGTGGATGGAATGGATAGACCTTAAAGCTTTCTATAACCTTCCTCAATCTCAGTTCAGACTATATACAATGCTCAGAAATGCCTTCACAGCTCCCACTACTAGACTAAACTGGAACTATACCTTCCATATCCTTGACTAAGACTTCCATAATACGTGACCCTCTCTACAGAAACATCTAAGAATTGCAGGCGAGAAAGATTACCAAGCTGCCAGAGAATTCTACCACCCAATCCTGCCAAACATAAGTTTGATATGATCAGCAAATATTGTTGCCTGTGGGTCCAATTGATCAACTCGTATTGTAATTGGGTTATCATAACTTAAATCCTTTTGTGTCTCATATTAATTTGTAGAGGTTTCCATAATTATTCCAATGGTAATTGTCCTCCTTAGAATCCCAAGATGTTAAGAATTTCTCACTTGTGTCTTGGAATGTTGACAAAGATGACATTAAACTTATTCTTGTTAATTCACTGTCCATAGGCCTTTAGATAGATGTTTATTCTCTATTGTAGTACTTTTCAGATTTCACTCTAGACGAGACTTGAGATAATTAGTGTCATCAGAAAAATGGAAGTTGGAGTACCCCTGTCCTCATTCAATCACCAAGATTCCTGAGATAATTAGTGAACTTATAATGAATGAGATGATTCGATTCCCAAGCCTGTCAATGACCTACCCATGTACAACAGTGAAGAATCATGTATCTAAATAGCAACAGTCAAATCAAAAGAATGGCGTTTGTTCTTTTTATATGTTGGGTTATTGCAGAAGGTTAGAGACTGAACTTAGAAACATACAAGTCATATTTCTACGATTATTAGTCATCTTAATCATTGCCTAAATAATGCATAATTTCATTAATGGAAGAACTACTTGCCTTTGCAAAAGATATGGTGATCCACCCTAGAATGTTCGGTATTGAGGCTACTCCTAGTGCCTGCGCATGTATGTAAAACTCTATGAGAATTATTATCAGATCCACACTTCATAGAAAATTCTTGTTACCATATCTAATATTTTAAGATATCAATTAATTTAACTTTATCCACTTTTATTTTTCTTACTCTGTCACATTTTACACAACCTGGGTAAATTCTGTCTCTGATAACTTTCTCCCCACATGAAATCGAGACCCAAGTTTTTGCAAACTTGTTCTTTTCTATCAGACAAAAATTATCTCAAATTTTCAGATGATTTGGCTGATTATTTTTCACTTTATGATGATTTTACTTACTGAAATACGTTTTTCTTTTGAGTTGTCTCAGAAGTGCAGGTCGGTAATTTGGTCATAACTTTCTCTATACATACCCAATCGACCTCATAATAGACTCGTTGGATTTTTATTTCCAAGGTTCTCTTACTGTCCAAATTTTATCTCTTTATGATACTTCCATAAAAAGTTATGCACGCTGTCCTAAAACTGGGTTTGCACAATTTCCACAGTTCAGACCGAGTTTTGCTTATAAAATGCAAAATTTGAAATTTCTCTAGTAACTTCAAAACATTTTTAGATACCCATTATTGAGATTTAAATTCCTAGGAAGTTTCATGCAATGCCTCTTCACCAATCACTGCCAGCTCTCTTGAGTTCTTCTCCTTTTACGCCTAAATACTGTATTTTTCATACTCCTCCTAGAACTGTCATGCCCAGTTCACTCGTGTGAAGCCCTAAGGACCTGATTCCCTTTCTAAATGCTTGAGGGGAGTACAAATATGATTAGTTCCAGATTTGGTGATTAAGTTCATCATATTTCATAAGATATAAACATTTCTCTACAAACCTTGACCAAGGGTTTCCATGGAGCCCGAGAGGGATGATTTCATTCCAATTTCTTGAATTTGATGTCTAATGTCTCGAGATAAGCTCAATAACCTATGTATTTGTATATATATATATATATATATATATATATATATATATATTTTAAAACAATCATATATGCATGGAAATCTTCTTCTATTTCTTATACATAGTGAAAATGTTGCACAGTACAGTCAACTAGGAGAAGGATAATGACAGATTGAACATTTGCATTTGAATATGCATTCAATTATTGTAAAATTCCTTCATACCTTCATTCAATTATTGTAAAATACCTTCATACTCATGGAGGTAGAGGTGACTTCCTTTGTAAACGTGCTCCTAGGATTAGGCTTCGGATTGTATCTTTCTTCCTCTTTCTAAACTGTCATGGACGATTCACAAAATAACCTTGGGAGAACCAAAATTCCTTTTGAATCTTGCAAGGGACTCACTTACCATTAAATATAATGATATTGACATAGAGAGCGACACAATAACGGGACAACTGTTTTGGCATTTCTCTGAACATAATTTAGATGTGAAATGAGAATACGAAGAAAGGTCATCGGTAGTGTTGTCTAGTTCTATGTAGTATTTTCCACCACTGCGGGCTTTGTTGCTACTGCTATGCCATCAGAGCTCTTATGTCACCGCCACAGTTTTCCAACTCCTCACTAGTCTAGTTCCTTAGTGGCTCTTCTATAGACTTGGCTGCAACATCATCGGCTTACATGGTGAAAGAACAATAATTATTGGCTTGTTCAACAAAATATGAATCTCATAAAAGGCTTAGACCTACTTTCTAATTGTGATTTTTGAGTACCAATGACACTAGGTTTGCATTTCAATGGAAGTTGAGGATAGATGAAGGCTTGCATTGGACCTTGTGCTATGAAACAAAGTTCAGGTCATAACTGGTTCTCACATTTGATTACCAGGAAGGCTTAATGACATTTGAATTAAAGTAGTGAACACAAATAACACATACTCCAAAAACTATGGAGTATTGTGACACACATAGCGCTGCTTTCTGCCTATACGCTTAGAAGTTCGAGGAAAATATTAATTGGAATATAATAGTTGTGTCAATCAACTGGAAGAAAGTATGCTTAAAGTGGACTTGAGCTAAGTTTAGTAATATTACATTTGAATAAAGTTGGCAAACAGAATTTGCTTTTGGTTTTGATTTTGCTTCTGCGATAACATAAATTGTTTGCTTAATTATTAGGAGATGATCAAATGGAGGTTTATTATGTTTAACATAAAAGTGAGAGTTTTGCATCGTATTAGATGTTTTGTGTGTGCATCAATTTAGAGGCAGATATGAAAGGATTTATGAGCAGGATATGCCAATACGTAATTACAATTATAAAGAGATAGATGCTAATGCTGTGAAGTTTTCATGCCATACATATGTGCATAAAGTTTTATGTCGCTAATAGCTTTCTCCCTCTTGGCCTTGCAGTATGTTTCCAAGATCAACCCATGAAACATTTGCGCAAAAGCTTTACCAAACCTTTAAGAATAATAAACGTTTCAGCAAACCAAAACTTTCACGTACCGACTTCACTATTTGTCACTATGCTGGTGATGTGAGAAACTGCTTTGATTTACTTGTTATTTGTAATCCCTCTATTCTTACCAGCAATGCCTTTTGTATCATGGGAATTCTGATTTTTGTCTTATGCATCTGGTAGGTTATATATCAAACTGATCTGTTCCTTGACAAGAACAAGGATTATGTTGTTGCAGAGCATCAAGGTCTATTAAGTTCTTCAAAATGTTCCTTTGTTGCAAGTCTCTTTCCTGCTTTGCCTGAGGAATCTTCTAAGTCAGCAAATTATGTCTTCTAAACCATTGCTTCTTTTAATCTCTGCAATTGTTTTCTTCTAACTACTATCGTATTGTTAATGTTTGAATATTCACTTTCTGGAAATTATGATAGGTAGTGATACATGCTTGTAATATTTTGTTGTCATGAATACTATTCAAAAGGTTTGTGGTATTATTAACTCCTTTAAAATTCTATGTAGCAACAACTGCAATCTCTCCTGGAAACATTGAGCTCAACAGAGCCTCACTACATAAGATGTGTGAAACCGAACAGTGTTCTAAAGCCAGGCATTTTTGAGAATTACAATGTTTTACAACAACTACGTTGCGGGGTAAGCAGCCTTTGGCCTAAGATTATTACATTTTGAATTCAAGTTTTCTGATGACTTGTATGAAATTTCCTGGTTCAACCAAAAGCTTAGCATACAGAAACATAGAATCTCGATTAGAATGTGTGGCTCATCTGCATTGCAAGGTGTCATGGAAGCAATCAGGATTAGTTGTGCTGGATACCTCACAAGGCGAACATTTGATGAATTTCTTGACCATTTTGGTATTCTCGCCCCTGAAGCATTGGATGTGAAGTAAGTCTTCAAAGTCTTTGACACCATTTTCATAGAATAGCTTGGAAATAATCATTCTTCAAATTTTTATGCTACTTGATTTCAAATTTCAAATTGTTAGCACAGAATATCAGATTCTAATATGGAGACTTCTTACCATATGTTGTAGCTATGATGAGAAGTCTGCAAATAAAATTTTACTAGAGAAAATGTGTCTCCAAGGCTTTCAGGTATGGCCAATTGCATGTCTTCACATGTCAGGGCAGTTAGTTTCCTTTTGCTTGTTTCAAACATCTTTTATTACATGTTATACTGGAACAATTGCATTTGCTTGATGTAAAAGTTTGTATTATAAAGGTGGCCTATCTAATCACAACCTTTTACGTTCCATATTCTACTAACATATCTCTTAACAACTTTTTTACTTAACAGATTTTCATACCTAACAACTCTTTATGCTCTTTTCACCTCATAGTTTTCAAATACCCATATTTACTAATATGCAAACCATCACTTGAAGATGATTGATTATCCCAACACCCTACCTAATCAATCATTTGAGAGAATATTTGGTCTTTGTATTTCTATTATTCTCACTCACTTAAGTTGCATGTACCACCACAATCCATACCGAAGAGATTCTTGAACATTCACTAAATGCCTGCACTCCTGTGACATGCAATCCCTATGAAACCCCTTCCTTCTGCATAGTTAAGAATGTTGCTTGTTATCAGTTTTAACTCCTCCATGTTGCTGACTTTAGGAAAATCCAACAAAAAACTAACATGCAAAGAAACTGATCTAAAGACAAAACAAAAAATGTAGTTGAATATAATATAATTTTATTAACAATGGAGCTTTGATGTTCCATATGTCCACAAGAAGAGAATCAATCACTTAAAAAATTACCAAGTACATAAAAGTATAAATTGCAAAACGTAAATTAGAGCAAAGATCACAATTATTCATGTTTATTGTGGATTATCTTGACTCATTTTCTGTTATACAGGGGCATTTTCATCAATTTGCTTTGAAATTGCTTTGAAGCAGGGTAGCTTTAATTGGTCTATTGGTGAGTGTTGTGCCTCAATGATTTCACTGGGCATTGTTTGTATATAATGCTTGTATGTTTTTACTCAATTTTCATGCATGTAGTGTAGAATATCCACTAAAGAAAAAATAGATGAATAATGGCTTTTTTTTTTTTTCGTATACAGCTTATATCGGAACATTTTCACTAGGCATGTGTGGAATTCCAAGGATTATAATGTCTGAGGTTAGTCCTTGATATAAGTTATGAAAATGGATTGACAGTAATGAGTTAGTGATAACTAATTTTTTAGAACAAAATGTAAAGATCAGGTCGATTTAGTAAAAACTAATTATTGTCCTAATTTAAATGTAATTTGTGAATACTTTTGGCAGAATTGGAGTAAAATATGTGATCATAATTTCTTAGAATCCAATGCACCTTCACTGCTAACGATAGTAGAGAATTGCATCAAAGTTGAGACAATCAAAGCGAAGAACATGAAGATGACTGTTGCCGATGGAGAGGCAATTGCTCAAAAAGGAAGTTGCTCAAAATTAAAGTGAAGAAAAATAACCTCAAAGTAGCACTAGGGAATCATATGGATCACTTGAAGTTGGTGGTGGAGAGAAGGTGTTAATATTGTATATCAAGGGTTAACGGAATTCAGACACCCTTTTGTATTTTATCATTGTATTTCAAGGGTTAATGGAATTCAGACACCCTTTTGTATTTTATCTTATTTGATATTAATAAAATATTTGTGGACCCATTTATTGGGCACAATATTTAAATCAAATTGTTGTTAATTTATAATATTAATTACCAGACCACTCGACATCATAGATGATATGTAACTTCGTTGATTGCACTATATGATATTTGGTTATTATGTAGTTTTAAAATTCATATTTTTCATTCTTTAAATTTGTATCGTCTCTAGAGAGACAATAAAAATTGAAATTAGTATTGTCTCCAGAGAGACAAAATGTTAGTATTCGGTATTGTCTCTAAGGAGACAATAATGATATTGTCTCTAGAGAGACGAAAATGATATTGTCTCTCAAGAGACAAAATATGTATCGATCATTATTGTCTCTTGAGAGACAATAATTAAAGACAATACTAGAGACACCCATTTTGAGACAATAATAGAGACGATATACAACTTTTTTATTGTCTCTATTTGAGACAATTTAGTCAAATTGTGTCTCTATTAATGTCTCAAATGACACCCCCTTCCCCCTTAAGTAGTGATGGGCAATCTTGATTCCATGGAGAGAAAACCTCCACTGCAGCCATCACAAAGAGCAGTAGGGACAAGGAGTAATGTTGTTGTTGTTAATGGTAATATTAATAACGATAAATTAACCTTGTCAAAGGCGGCGCCGGAACGTATCAAGTGAGACGAGTGGAGTGAGGGCGCGGTTATAATGTTGCTCGATGCCTACGAATCCAAATGGATGCTACGCAACTAGGCCAAGCTCAAGGGAAACGACTGGGAGGAAGTCACCTAACATGTCTCCACCCGCAGGGAGGGATCCAACTCTGCCAAGACGCAGACACAATGCAAGAACAAAATTGAGTCCATGAAGAAGCGATACAAGTCTGAATCTGCTTCTGCCATTAATGCCAACAAAACCAGTGTCTCCGCCTCGCAGCAAAATTGTAGACGACCCCGCCAGAGTGCAACATTAGACACGGACACAAGCACAGGTGCTCTAAAGCAGAATAAAAAAATCAATATAGCCAAGTAAAACGCTCACGCCCGAACGAAGCTTGGATAGTTGCAGCAGTAAGGAAAATAAACAGAATGTGTCGAGGAACTATGTTGAACGGAGCTTTCTCCAAAGCCGTTTAACTTGGGTCAGCGTAGTTAATGCCTATGTATCTCAAATAAAGTGTCTGTATTCTTATACACGGGAAATGACAAGTCTAACTGGACGCACTGCTGGTCACCGTTAGATTTCATCGCATCTACATTCTAAGCAGTGTCAGAATCAGCCAAGGCCCATTCTAACAGGGAACGCCTCCGGCATAATAATGTCCATCTAATACTCATCTACTAACTCATTCTGTTCCTTATTCTTTTATGTTATACATATATTTAATTTCTAATTCCTTAATAGACATTTCCATGCAGACGTAGATATGTGTGAGGCATCTCGTCTAATCTTCTAATTTTCTAAATTACATTCTCTCATTTATTTATATTGTCAAAACATAATCAGTATAAATTTTACCCTGAATTCCTATTTAAGTTTATAACAAATGGACAAAGGGGGATCAAACCTTAGGCAAACTACGCGATTTGCCTAGGGCGCCAAAGCGATCAATGAGGTGCCTTAATCTAAAAATTTCATTTTTGTCGGTTAATTTTAGAACTTAACTTTAAAATAATTTATCTGAAGATTTAATATTGATCAACCCATTTATAGATATTATTGTATAGCAACATAAATTTCACGCATACACATAAATTTTTTTTGTAATTTTTGCAAGTAAAAGAAAATATCACATATTTATAAGCACATATGATTTTGTTGGTATTGTTACTCATTCTCTGATGTAGCTCCAGATTATGTAGGTGTGTACTTTGTTCTAGAAAAAGGTTAATGTATTTTTATAATGTCACTGGCGTATCTAGTAGAGGTGAGTATAATTGAAGGAAAAAAGTATTTTATTTTCTATTCTTAATTTTTGTGGAAAAATTCTATTATTTTGTTATGGAGGAATTTGTAGGCTGGTCCAAATACAACTCTTCACAAAACCATGGGAGCTACATAAACGTTTTTGTTTCTTTACAAAGAAATGGTGCTTTATTTCAGGATAGAGTTATTGTCACCTACTTGATATGGCTAAATCAGACTTGTAAGAAGCCTTGTATAAAATATTGAATTTTTTGCATTCTGAGCATCTCGCTACGATTAATGTTTTCCATCCATGAAATATTTTTCATCCTTATGTGATAATTTATTAATATATTTTTATTATTATTTTATTATGACCATGATGTAAATTTAAAAATAAAAGAATATAGACATGTTTTAATTATTTACTTTATGGAAAAAATATATTGACTAAATTTGTGAGGAGGGCGTCCGCTCAAACTATGCCTAGGGCGCTCCCAACCTTTAATTGCCCGCAGATGGATATCTCGCATTTTGAACCAGCTCCTTTAGCTTATGTTAGACGAATTTTCTTTTACCTACACCTCACCGCTACCCGAATCTTTCACTTAAAATGTTTTTCTTTTATTTGGTCTGCATTGTGTATCCCTTCCTCCTTATTTCCCCTCTCTTATTCTTGAAGCGGAACTTGAACTCACACTCGTAATCAACATTCCTAAATTTTATTTAATTTTTTGTTTGCCATTTCTTTGCCCCCAAAAATTCCTCCTCTTTAGATACATAACGTCTCGTTTTAGGTCATCCTCCCATAATAGAATGCATTCTCGTTTTATCTTAATTTATTTCTTTTTAACTAATTTTCTTCTCCACTGGTATCTCTCCTCCCATCGGGAAAAACAACAGTCCACTCACTAAAGCGTGAGATTTTCGGTGAGAATGATATGCACAAGATGATTTCTAAAAATAGGGAGGATGCATGTGAAGTATAGCGGTGGTTAGAATGTATGTGTGTGTGTGTGTGTGTTTCCTTAACTTAAATAAAATATTGTAATCTTATTTTACAACATCATTATCTTATCTTTTTTGCGATAATGAACCCAATTCTATTTATTAACCTATGTTTAATTTAGGTGAGGTAATGCTAATTATGGTGACATTTTGAGGCTATCTATTTTTTTTTTTTTAAATGAAGTATTACCATGAATTTTTGGCATGAGGAAATTTGATACCATATTTGTGAAACACTTCCATCATGGGTTTATAATAGACTATTTGTTTCTTACGTATAAGCGACATCACGTTACTCATAATGAGAACGCACATCAATAACATATTTTTCATTTGATAGTATAAAAATTTAATCACACAACGTGACACACACTAAAGTGAAATTTAATTAGTAGAATAGGTTCTAACGACCAACTTACGGTTTGACCCAATTTCGGGCATTATCATACTCATGTAAATCTTTCTCTCATGATACCCATTACTACATCTTGCCTTTTCTCTCCATTGATTTCATTTCTCATTCCTGAGAATACCGCACATGCACAAACAACAATACCAAGTGCATTATATGTCCAAAATAATAAATCAACTTCTATAAAATCAATAACGACATTTTATTTTTAACAATAATCAATAACTGCAATTCAATCATTTAATAATCTTCAAATAATTGTTTAATTATTGAAAATAAATACTTTTATCCAAAACATATCGAATGTTAATCAAACAAGATCAATCAATCAACAACATACTATCTCTATGGCGATCATCGCCTCTCATTTATCCAAATATATCAAAATAATAAATGACTAGTTTCAGGATGTGACACACAACATTTTCCTTTAGATAGCCCCTCTGCATTCCCTATTGTGACATATCCCACTCCTTTCCCTTCTACTTTTCACATGTATCTACAAATCTACCTTTTACGACATCACCACAAGCTCTTCTTGCCATTAATGCTCTTAGCCCACCTATGGTTTAACCATACTACATGTGACATGAAGCTCTTTGGCATGATGTTTCATATTGTAGAGCCTATAGATGACATATGAATAAATTTGAAGTAGAACTTAGATGAGACCAATACAATAAATCCACACTGACCCTCTTTTGTTGCAACCACTCTTTTAGTCTCATCATCGATTTTTCTTGCATATAAATGATACTTGTCAAGTTTTCTCCCACAAGCACCATGTTTAGGAACCTTTTTCTCATGTGCCTAAGCATCGATCTCGATCTGCTCCATCACATCCTTCTATTCCATCATCTAGTTCTCTCTAGAATAATTTCCCCCTTATTTTTCCTTGATGATATCTCGTCATGATGTCCTCACATGGATCTCTAATCGATCGATGATTCTCTCTTTTCCACATGATCATAAGTCCATCATGGTATCAATATCATCCATGGCAACCTATAGAACCTCATGATTTACACTCATCGTCAAATCCTACACAATGTGGCTAACATCATCAATGATGTATGTCAATCATTCACATGTCATCATTGAGACACTTTATTCTAGCTGGTATATCATTATTTATCTCACACTTGGGTTTATCTCTCTCGCTTGGGTTTCTACTACCATTTCTTCATATCTTGGATATTTTGGTAATTATCTATTCTATCTCTAGATTGGGTTTATCTCTTCCACTTGGATTTCTATTTCCATAGCTTCCTACTTTGGATACTTTGGTCAAATTTTTCCTATCATTTCTCACTTTGGTTTATCCCTTATCGTTTAGGTTGGTCCTCTAATTAGTTCCCATCCCATTCAATTTTACACACTTACCTATTCTATTAATTTAAAACCTTTTATCATTTCATTTCTCTTAGTCATGAATGTTCCTATATTTGTGCACACATAAGAAATTGGAATCATAAAAATAAAAGTACATCACACATCAACGTATATTACACATGACATTGCCAAAAAATTTATGCCACACACACACATTGTATACATACATACATACATATATCACAAAATGAATCATTTATACATCATATACAATCTATCTCTCAAAATACAACCATCCCTCAAGTACCTTTCCCTTATTGGAGGTTTTCCAATGCTCTAAGCCAATAGTTCCTAACTTTTAGCACTTAGGTATCATGCTAGTGATGTGACTCTAGATCGATCCCTTGTAACCTATTTTGGCTCTAACCGTCCAAATTTATAACTTTGTAATATGGGTTGCATATGTCATCTAGCACATCGTCACTTCTTGTTCATATCTATAAGCTTCTCTACAAGTTTATTCATCTCTAAGTACTTTATGGAATACATCGCCAAAGACTCATTTGGGAGGTACACTATGCCAAGACATCATGGCACTTCAATTATAAATACTCTAGTTGTATTACTATCATCTCTGGATGCATATACACATAAACACAAATGATCACATCGTGTCCTACATTCCTTGTTGTATCATCAAGCCCATGAAAAGGAAGTTATAACTCTACACACATCTACTAGCTATATATCCAATATATGAAATACATCAAGTATGGGCTATATAATTAGACCGCCTATGACAAAGCACCCAAAAAATGTAGTGTATGTTATAATGAATTGGTTTTTTAAGATGGCTATCATGGTTCCTTGTGAATTTTTTTTGATATAACTAGCATTGATCCTACATTTTTCACCCTTATACGATTCCAATTTGGATTCCTAATATCCATCATATTTGATCAATATCTTTTGTTTGATGGTATTTTCTAGAAAACAATATGAGAAATGATGGGTATATAGTTAGATTGTTTGACAATGTTTCGTACTTAGACATATGGATGAAAATATGTTTTCAACTACACTCTGGTTCATTTGGATTCCTAATATCCATCATATTTGATCAATATCCTATGTTTGATGGTCTTTTCTAGAAAACAATATGAGAAATGATGGGTACATAGTTGGATCGTTTGACAATGTTTCATACAGGACATATGGATGATTATATGTTTTCAACTACACTCTCGTTCATCTTTTGTGCATGTAAAATATTGTACATACCCATACTTTGGATGATAACTTATTTTACATCCAACATTCCTACAACATATTTATTCCCAATTATACTAGGCATAGTCCATTCTAGACATATTTTGGGCTCCAACCAGTGGCACCTTTAGACATATACTATTATGCACCAATTGACATTGATTCATACACATAGGAAAATGAAGTAGAAAAATCCAATATGTTTTTGCATGAGATTCAATTTCTTTGTCATTAGGCTCAACAAACTATTTCTAGCTCTCAATAGAAGAACAAAGAGTGTTATGATGCACATTATGCACCTCATGCATTCGGGGTTGGTGACAATTTTAGGTTGCATATTTATAAGGAATTCTTCGTAGGCCCACACTAGAATACTAATCCTTTTTGTTATATTGTTCTTTACATTGTTCTTTACACAACTTGTAAGAGTACCTTTGTTCTTGATCTACCTTTGTACTTAGGTATGCATCCAATCTTCATTTTGGAGATTTTGAGGCATTACTTTCTGTTACTTCTTGATCCAACAGTGACACACCATCCTTCTAATTTAGACCTTTAACAGTTACAACCTACAAATAAGGACTTTATTGTTGAAGTGAAGGAAAAACATACCCACCATAGTAGTAATCAATTGTTATGAGTAGTTAAGGATAGACATTATGATGATCAAGATAAGTGGTATAAATTTCAACAACTTCATGTTTAGTTTCTATTGTTAACCTTCGGTGTAATAGAGATCATTGCTTATGAAGAAATGGTGAATGATTCATGTGTAACCTTATAGTCTAAGTCATCATAGCTCACAATTGCACAAGCATTAATACTTATCTTGTAGAACATGGGTTCTATGTCTTTGAAATATTTCACACTAAGGATACAACCTCATGGTAGTATACGTAATGGCCCAATTACTTGCAACATTCCATGTAAATTAGGTCCTTCGTGCTAATTTTCTTATCTACATAGCATCTTGCGGAAAGTATACAACCTCGTGGAATTAAGTTCATCTTCTTACATCATCTCGCATAACTTCCCTCTCTTCTACAACTTTCCCAAAACTTAGCATCTTATTTTGAGTCCCACAAGATGCAGTGGTGCTTTTCCCGCATAACTTGGGCTTGTGTCCTACACACTTGCTTCATAACCTATACAATCCTACATTATTTTTATAGAATTAGAAAACCTTTAAAACTTTTACAATCTTATGAAAACCATTCTCCATTATTCTCAACTTTTGTATCATCACACATCACTATGTGGCATCTGTAGATTCTTCGATGTTGTGCAAGCCTCTACAATGCCTCCAAGATACCTCAATATTATTCAATACCTTGTAAATATTCCATATGTCATCACACCTGCACCTTACTCCTTCACATGGAATTTTCCACCCTAGATATATGCCTTGATTAACATCTCTCGGTGTTCTTCATATATATGTATTTCATATATCTATACTAGTTTCTTTCATTAACATATCTAATGCTAAAAGTTTTGATAAGTGTTTTTCTCTAAATGATTGTAATTTATTATGACCCATTTCTCTATTACTTAGATCAACAATATATCCCTTACACATGTTCTATATGGACTAATTCATCAATTTATTTATAGACTTCTTTCATTTGAATTAGAACCCTATTAATACATATTTCGACATGCAATAAGTAGGAAATTCTAACATTTAAAAGATATATAAACCTTGAGGGAATCATAACAAGGTGTTAAAGGGTCCATAAAAAGATGGTTTAGAGCTTCAATTCTAGTCAATGACTAGAACTAAACTATATTGCTCTAAACAATATAGAAATATAAGGGAACATGAGAAGATAAAATTTAGGATGAGAAAGAAAACATGAAGATAATGAAGGAATTAACATGGGGAAGCACAGAGCATATCAACAATCGAGCAAGAACAAGGAACTTGCAATGAGCTTAATTTGTACCAATATTGATAAATACACATATACACTAGAGCAAAATGAAATCATAGAAATTAACTCTTCTAATGCCTAAGGTAAGATAATAAGATTAATTTACAAGAAAGGTCAAACTTATTCTATGGAACCGAAAAGCTGCAATTTAAAGTAAGATGTATGGAGTACAAGAGAACAAACATCTAAGAAGGAATATGTCAAAGTTAGTATATGGAAATGAAAAAGTAAAATTTAAAGTAAGAAGTATGGAGTACAAGAGAACAAACGTCTAAGAAGAATATGTAAAAAAAAGCATACCATCGATGTATCATATACATGGGGGTTCATTAGCTAGGCAATATCCTAGCACGTGGGTTCATATTGAGGTAATTAAAATTAATAAAATTAAATTCAATATACCGGTAGACATGAGGGGGTGAAAGGGTTTAATTTATTAATGTTTTGAATCGGGTATTGGGGGTAGGTTAGAGAGATGGGCCAAAGGAAATAGAGGTTTACTTTTAATATAAAACTAAAACATTTGAACCCTAGTTTTTAAAAGTAAATACCTTAAAATTGGAAAAGGAGTGTGGTCATAAATTAAATTATAATCTCTTTTTAATAAATAAATCTAGATTCTTAACCAAGAAATAATAAGATGGTAGAAAACTAGGATTGAGTATGCTTTTCAACACAAGTGATATTATTTCACCATTTAATTATTTGAAGAAATATTGATAAATGAATAAAGCTTAACATATATAAAGTGACTTGTAATATGTATTCAATGGCTTCAAACTATCTTTCGAAAGGAAATGCATATTAAAAAAAATTGAGTGAGAAATATAATATATTTTTGTCTAATATATTGGGGTAGAAATAAAAAGGGGTAAATAAAATTGTAATTGAAAAATGGGTAAGTAAGGTACATGGAAAAAATAGGGGGTATTTTCATTCTAATAATATAACAGGAAGGGGTATTATCAATTGAATAATTAGAGGTAGAAACTAGAATTAAGGGTATTCTTTAATACCCTTCGAACGCACGTGCTATACCATACTTTTACTAAGTGAATCCCCGTGATCATATATGTCCTCATATCTACAAGTCTTTTATGAGTTTCTTCTACTTAATATTGAAGAAAGAAAAAGGTAAATGAAAGAAGAAATTTTCTAGGTGAAGAGCATTATGGAAGAAAATTCTATGACAAGTTGTTGATAAAGATCAACCATCTCTCTACAAAAAGATCCTCGCATCTCTAATCCATGTAAACCACAAGGATATGGAGAGAGGTATATGATTTTATGAAATGGCAAAAGTACTTCCCCTTGAACTCATAGTAACGAGAGCATCTACAAATAAAATTATCTTTTGTTTGTGGGTCCATGGAATAAATTTGACTGATGCAATGCACCCAAGGAATATAGAAATCTTTCTAAATTCTCCGTGTGGAGGTGGTGTGAACAAACCTAGAATTGTGCCACTCAATCTATAAAACTACATGCTAATTGAATCTTGATGTAAACTAGAGGTTCGATGAGCCCATCCTCAAAGTGAAGATGTAAATTGTAGTAATTTTGAAGCTTTCACGAAATTTTTTAATGGGGTTATAATCACTTGGCATAAATATATGTTCTATATTTTTCATCCCCAATATGTGAATAATTTATGCGATATGAAAAAGGATCCCTCAATCTAGAAGTTAATTAAAGTTGCATGTATCCTGGAGGTTGGTTGAGCCAATCTTGAAAGTGAATTTATATGTACTAGAGGTTGGTTAAGCCATTGTTGAAAGTGAAAACATGTACTATAAAAATGTTGATTTTTTGAAGAAAAAGGCTAAAATCGCTTTAGCCATTTGGATGAGAAGATAAGTTTTATAGTTCTCCTCTCTAACTCCTTTATATTTTCCTTTTGAATTTCTTTGGTGGCTATGGAGATAGTTCGTTGAGAAGGCCTAATAGAGCGGAAATCCTAGCATGCGAGGAAAATGGGTACTTAAAGAGATTAACTAAACATGTTGGCCATATGTCCAAGCGCTTTGTATCATAGTTGCCACTTGAAAGATCATAACGGTGATGGGTGAGGATGTACCAAATCCAACGAGAATGACGATACGAAAGATTGATCACTTTGAATAGAGATGTTTGCATAACATAGAAGTAAGCACTCTTTAAATTCAACTTTGATTGAATTTCTTAAAATAGGACCTCAAAATTTTAACGTTAGAGAGAAAAATAAATATAACAAATAAGTTGTTGAGACAATTTTTGTTTGAATGTTGAGGTGTTAATGACACGCTAAAACATAACTCTAAATACGTAATTGAAAGTCAATAATTTCCCACCAATTTGAACCCCAAATTATGTTTTTGTTCTACCCTTCAAAGCTCACCTAAGCCGGGAGGCACGGCATACATTGAAATTGTAAAGAAGATATCATAATGTATAGCGAGTTTGTTTGTAAGAGAAAGCACGAACATATGACAATGATTTCTTGTTTATCTTTTAAATATTGAAGATAATGATGTTCATTGAAACCTCCCCAATCACCATATTACATTATTGTTTCCCAACGTACTAAAACGTGGACGTGGACGTGGAGAGCATCGAGGAATCACGCTTGTTTTATGGACTGTTCGCCGACCATTTTAGAATCTTTTGCTATCATCAAAGATAAAAATAGACCTCTGAACCCAGAAGCGTGTTCTTCCTCTCCTCTCTCTTCGACTGGTCCACCCGATCAATCATCTTATTCTTACTTATCTATTCTAATGCTAATCCTAACAAAACTTATCTTTGTTAAACAATTTGAAATCGACACGCGATGGATAAAAGACAAGTTTTTTGGTTTGGATGACATTGAAGCAACTCGGAGCTAATCTACAATGGAGATTCCAGGGCAAAGCCGAAGCCATATTATAAAACATAATTGAAAGATAGAGGTTTTACAGCCTCCTGTGCAATGAGTTTATCCAGGGTACACATGGCATGGCACCCGAGCCACATAATATTCTATGTTTAATTAGGAAAGCGCAGCGGCAGCTCCTCCGCCGTTGGTTCCGGCTTTACTCTTTGTCGTTTCCTTTTGAAAGAATCCTTTGTGGAGGCCGAGGGTTTTTCTTCCAGAACTTGAAGCTGAACAGTCTCACTCTCTCCCGCAACATCACCTGCACTTCTTCAAACGACATTCCTTTCGTTTCCGGAACGAACACCAGCGAAAAGAACAGACCGGCCACGGCTATGCAGCCGAACAACATAAATGTCATGGACGTTCCAATGGCGTTAACCAGAGTTAGAAACGTCTGCGCCACGATTAAATTCGATACCCAGCAGGCCGTAGCGGCTATTCCTCCACAGACGCCTCTGTATTTCAGAGGATACAGCTCAGAATTTATGATCCAGGGAACCGTCCCCATGCCGGGGGAGAAGAAGATGATGTACAGAGCCAGTCCGATAATGGCGAGGTATCCGTTGCGGCTCGGGCATCCGTGAGTGAACCAGGGCTGAGTCCTCACCTTCTCGCACAGATGTTTGGTTGTCGAGTTCGCAATTATACATGATCCAGGCAGCAGCTGTATATATATAAAAAATCCATTGTAAGCATACACACAAGCAGTATGAAACTTGTGTACCTGGTGGTCACTTCCTCACGCGGGACTAAATTTACTGAACTCAAGAATGTAAAATGTAATGATTCATCATAATCACAAAAAAAAAAAAAAAAAAAAAAAAACCGGTTTTCTATACCTGATTGCCCCTGTTTGCACAGAAACCGCACTCGGTGCTGGCTTTCAAGCATTTCGTGCAATCCCAGCTGGAGGAAGAGCGCGCATATTCTGGGCACACCAAGTTTCCGAATTGACCAGTGGTGGCGGCCCTGCTCACCATGGGCGAGTTGTCTGCTGAAACGTGGAAAACTGCGGCCAACATTGCAAGCGCCAGTATTACTCCTGCTAAACTGAATATCACAAGCTTCTTCCTCCCTGTTCTGTCAATCAGATAAATGCTTGCAATGGATCCCGCAGCGTTCAATCCGGAGGTGATTAAAGAGAGTAGCAGAGCCACCGTGTTGGAAGCAAACCCTGCTAATTGCACGATGGTCGGACTGTAATACATCACTGTATTGATTCCCACGAATTGTTGGAATATCTGCATACAAATACTTTGTGAGAAGTTGCTCGCTATGATTCCACTCATTCTAAAAAGAAAATGTATGTATATATAATATATATACCTGAAGACCCACTCCTGCGAAGAGGGCGAATCTTATCTCTTTTTCAGTCCACAGTTTAGAATATTCAATCTTCTCAAAACCACCGATCTCCATTTGGGCGTCTACAGATTCCTTGAGTGCTTGAATTTCGCTTTCAACAGTCTCCGGTGGGTATATCTTTTTCAGGATTGTGATCGCTTCCTCCTCTCTTTTCTGCTCACAGTAGATTCAATGCAGGTAAGAGTTGCATGCGATCAATAAGGAATCAAACAAATTTCAATAATTTCTATCAGTCTTTATCACTACTTTTTAGTGTGGTGGTTGTACAGGTACATCGCACTTCAAAATTTTTAGTCGAGGATAATTCCAGACTAAGAAATTAAATCACTGAAGTTGACTTGAATGGTGGTATGCGCAAAAATCTAAAAGATATGATTCCGTTATGGCTAAGGCATTCTGGTTACCTTTCTGTACAGCCAACGAGGAGACTCTGGTAAAAACAGCATGAGCACAAATTGTAAAAGAGCAGGCAGTCCTGCAACTCCAAGCATCCATCGCCAGGTACCTGGAACCTGTAATTAAAATTCAATTCACTTTACTTCACTGCCCACCATAATTATAATGAGAAATGCATTTGTACTAACTAAAAGACCCACCTTTGTGAAACCAAGATTGATGAGATAGGATAGAAATTGGCCGCCTGTAATGAGAAATGCATTTGTACTAACTAAAGCTCCCCTAATTTTAGCTGGGGAGGCCTCTGAAATGTAGAGAGGGGCTGTTATAGAAGCCATGCCCACGCCAAGTCCCACAAACACTCTTCCCACAAGCAAAATATGTGGATTGGGAGCAGCTGCCATGAGAATAGCTCCTACAAAAAACAGAAAATCCGCAACCAATAACGCAGTTCTCCGCCCAAAACGATCATTCAACCATCCGCCCACCGCCGCTCCAACGATTGCACCCGCTATGGCCGTGCTCACAATCAGCTCCTACATCACACAACAGTTAACAGCTAACGAAAGACTTTTCATGACGTCCACCAGACCAAACAATCTAAGGGACCATGAGCTACAACATTAACCAACTTTCAGTGAGATCTTCTACTATAAATCTTGACTAGGAAGCGCAAGAATTGAAAAAAATTACCTGCATAGTGGCGCTGCGATCCACGCTCTTGAAATCATCTCGTATATACAGAAGTGCTCCAGATATAACACCTGTGTCGTAGCCGAAGAGCAGGCCTCCAATGCCTGCAGACAAAGCAAGCTTGAGAATGAAGGGATTCCTCCTTATGAGAGAGAAACAGTTGGTGAATTCTTCGGCATCGGCCTTTGCAGGAACGCCTTCCATCTCTGTCTTCAAGAGAAACAGTCCACAGATAGTGCAGAATTGGATATTCAGACTATGTTACTGAGGGAAAAAGAGAGAGAAAATGGATTATGTATTCGTCTTGTGTTCAGCGGGCACTCTTTTTATAACACTGCGCCAAGCAATTTTCTCCACGCTAATCCCGTATTAGGGTGTTAATCCGCAGGTAGTGGAGGAGTGAGAGGAGGGCATGTGTCCTACAACGCCAAAAAGAGCTCAATCACCGCTGTTGTAGTCAATGGATAAAACGGAAGACTTTGATTCGCCATGGACTTTCATTCAATTTTCCATACTAACTCCAGTGGAAAAAGTAAATATGATTTACAATTGCTCCCAACGACCACGTGTGTTACTGATTAGGATAGACTGGAAACTAAAATTTCTTACCATGCAACTGACACCTGTCCTTCGCGTTTCGCTTTTCTTTGTAACCATGTGTTGACGGTGATCACGCTTTCCATAGGACTCAGATACGTGTGGGGGAACGGACCCTAAGAGTCCTAGTCCTACATCGGGGCAGGGACCATGACTACTAGGGTTCAAATTTGACGGCCGTTTACACTTTCTTTTTGTTTGGTTTTTCAAGATGTAAATTACACGCTAATATCTAAAATGAATGTCTTTTTCAATCTGCTTTTGAAATATGATCCATAATTTTATATATAAATTATATTGATATTCATAAATACATATTTAGAAAATTGTTAAAATAGATGCAACTTTGTCAAGTATATATTATTATTAATACAATTATTTTCCACAAGTTCAAAGGCACTATTGGAAAATTAATCACTTTTGACAAGTATACACGGCTTCCAAATTTAAATCCTACATTATTACTTACGTAATTATATTCAAACTTCACCCCATTTACCTTAAGATCACCCGACAACCCCCTAAGGGGAATCCCATTCACAACCCCTATGTCATCACTTTTGGGCCCAACACATACAACCACACTCTCTAGTGCTACTACATCTATAGCTTCATGAGCTACCTCTCATGTTATATCGTGTCATACACCCATATATAGGAATCCTCCTCAATCACCTAGGACATACACCAATCGTCGACAAACACACACTCTCTTCGACCTATGACTTGAAACCATCTTCTACCTCTAGTACATCTCACGAGTCTTTTGACCTTCATGCTCCCGAGACACATATTTCGGATTCTACACCGATCATATACGAGCATCCTTCATATATTTCGCTACTTGAGGGCCTCGCATCCCCTTCACCTACCCCACATGGCATGCCTCTTCATAAGGTCCTTATCGGATAGATTTTTGTTACCCCCTTTCTTATACAAAGTTATTTTCAAAGCATTACAGAAAACACTCAAAAATGAGAAAAAATCTAAAATCAAGACATATTTTGCTTTGCTTGGATAGCTTTGTTACTTTATACATGATGTTTGTTACATTGATTTGATAGATAACATACATATTCTTGACACACATGTATTCATGAGTTATCTTAAGCTTGATGTAAAAGACTCACAAATTGTTACATGTTGGTTCCTTTCAATACTCTCTTGGGGACATCCCTATACATTTTATAGGTGCTTTTGATTCATTATATGTTATTTTACACCTTCCTCATCATGTTTGTTTACGTATACAGTGTTTATTTCTATCTATTGGATCAATGGAACTAACAATTGTGTTATGTGCAATGTTAAATTCTCTTATCTTTGTGGTTACTATTACTAGTTGTTATCTATATTATTGTCACTACTTGTTTATTCAGATTCATTTCTTGTTTTCTTATTACGTGGCTTTGTTGATTGTGATGCCATGATTGTTTTCTTTACACGACCTAAGGGCCTTACTTATCTTGTAACATCGCGGGTTTCCAACATTTGTGGGTTCATGCCTATTTTTCATGTATGCATTTGCTTCTCGATTGTGGAACATTGTGCCTTTTATTGTGATTGTCTTGTGACATCGTTAATGTCCCATTTCTAGCTTACACTATGGTTTTCAACATGATTCCTATGTTGATTCTACACTTGTTTTACTATGGAGTAGGAAATGATTGTTATAATTCTCTGTTGTTACTAGTTTTTTTACACATGTATTCTTGTTTGTTACATGTTACTTTTTCTCTGCATCATGGTTGCCACCATTTGTTACCCCTTCACGGTATAGATTTTTACAGTGGCCACCACTTTATCCTTCTATGTGATTCTACACAAATTATCGGACATATGATACATCGGTACAAATATATTCCAATTTGTGTGCTCAATTTTTTTATCAAATGTGCCTCAAAAGAGGGGGCATTCAACATGGTATTTCTACCACTACAAATAGATTGTAAAATACATAAACAAATTTTAACGGGGCCCAAATCCTTAGAAAAGGTCATAGATACTTAAATGTGGCAGAATTCAAACAAGGTCAAAACCATACAATGCAATCATGATTGTGGTATGGTACCGACCTTTCCATACATTCTCGAGATAGAGGGAAGTTTTATTTACAAATCTAGCTTCTATAAATTATATCAAAGGTTTACAAAACTTTTACACAATTACATATACAAATGACATAATCCATAGCATGTTACAAGGGGCATTAGAACTTCATTCCTTCCTCACAACATTATTTTAGATCCGGATGCAATATGGGTTTAAGTTTATGAACCTCCTTCTCCCTTGAAAAATTCAAGATTCTACATAATCAATTTAGGCACAATATCATCTAATGGGGGCATGACATAGTCCACTCCTTCTGAGGTCTATTTTTTCAAATTGGAGAAAGCTGGGCCTAGATATATTTACAATAACGTAATTTTTGGGTTTAGTGGAAATCATCAAAACAATACGACAAGCTTTATACTCTCATCTTTCCTCTTCTCTCACCAAATTCCTAAATAAGGAAAGGGAAGAAGAAAAATCATGAACTTCGTAGATTGATCTTTCCTTTTCTCTCTTCACATTCTCCAAATGGGGAAGGCATCAAAGCACATGGGTTCTTCATAGTTTAATCCTTCCTCCTCTCTACTATATCATATGGCACAACATTGGAGACTAATCACCCCCAATCCTCCAACATCTCCAAGGAAAATTCAAAACTATCCAAGGCACGATAGCGCAGAAACTCATTCCTTTGCAAAACAAACATGTGTATTCTTTCCATATTTTACATCTCCTTTGTGTACTTTTTGTAATGTTCAAAGTTACAAGCATTATCTATATTTTGAGATAAAGTATAATTTCTATCATAAACATTGACTAAACTTAGTGTTGTAGGTTTCATCATTGATCGAGCCAACACCAACACATCACAAACTATCTTAATCACATATGATAGGCACCCTAGTCCCTCTCCAGGCACTCCAATCCAACTATATACTCCAAATCCATCCTTTTCAGAGCTTCTACATGACTGTTCATGTTTCCAGATTCTCCAATCAGCTCTACAACATAGTCCTACAAGCATCTTCTATTCAGTTGAGTTATTTCCTCTTCTCTCTTGCACATTATGGTTAACATTTAATTTTACATAGTTGTTTGGTCACTTATACACTTCTTTACTGCATTTATTTACTTTATTTATAGTTGTTCATAACTTAGATTAACTATCCCCACATACTACATATTAGTTAATTTTAGTTAATCAATATCATAGACTACACATCATATCTCTCTCATAGATATTTCTATCTAGTGGAACCATTTCGAATCATCCACACTCTTAGTAGTGTCTTGTAAGATGTATGACTAGGTTTACCAGGGTTAATGCACTAATAGTTCTTAAGAAGAGAAAAATAATTAATACTAAAAATAATGTGTATATAGTGAATAAATCTATTGAAATTCTCTAAGTATCTCCCAACTTGATCTCAATTGTTCAAAACTTATTGTCTAGGGTTCATTCTCACTCTAGGATAAGTTTACTAAGGATAGGTGAGGGTATAGGGACAAATATCTGAAATCAAACCCTAGTGGAAAGATAAAGATGTTAATGCCATTGATAAGATGGGAATTTGTCTCCTCACTTTTGGTTGTACACAACCACACGTAATGAGATAAATATGATGACATTAATGATATAGATGGGGTTTCATCTCCTCATTTTGGTGTACCCAACCAAGGGGAATCCTTAACAATTATACAAGATAATACTCAAATCGTCGAATACAACTTCATAAATCAAAACAATGAATGCAACTTCCATGGCTATATATCTTATTTATTTTTCACTATTATTGTAGACATACATTCCTTTGTCACATTGATCTTCCCATTCTATTTTCAACCACTTATCGACACATTTTTTTAAAAATAATACAAATCTAAGTGTTTATGAATGATGCACTTCTTGATCACTAAAAATAGAACATGTTGGGAATATTAGTTGGCTACATTGTCTCATGTTAAAGATAGAAAATAATTCATAAAAAATACGTGTAGTGTATGTAAGCAATATCACACCATATACCCACCTTAATTTTGAATGGGTGGAGAGATGAAAATACATAGATGAGTAGAACCTATAAATCCTATTCTTAATTTTGAATGGCTTCTAGTTGGTTAGACTGTCTTTTTCAAAAATAGTTATTCTAGTTTATGTGAAAAATACGTGTCTAAAGAACTTAAAATGTCTTGAAATCATAGTGAATCCAATATCCTAACATAAGATAAAAATGCTTAAAAATCACAATATATGTTCATGCAAAAATCAACCCAACCCATAATTGTTTATATTTTTAGCACAAATGTTGATGTCATCAAAAATTGTATATTGGCTGATTCAAACTTTGACACATGAAAAGTTTTATGCATAGGAGATATACCTTTTAGAAACATTTTTAGGTCAAATGGAGTACTTAAAATTTTGTAAAAATTCTATGGTGGCCAATAGTACTATTTGGATATTGATTCAATATTGAACATAAGAAAGTTTGTTGTATAGGATGATATATAACTTCCGATAAAATTTAAACTCAATGAAAGAATTTTTATTCTTTATAATCCTCAAAGTGATCCAATGCTTCTTGAGCTGCATGGTGTATGAGGTGAAGCTTTGATTGCTTTGATACAAAGCAATAAATGTAGAGTAGTTCCAAGATCATTTTTCTAACCTTGAGAAAAACAACCGCATACATATATAAACATGTGAAACATTAAAGAAATATTAAAAATATATATGTCAATGTAGAATTACTACCAATATATTATGCTAAGATGTGAGGGAGGGTTAATTACCCTCCTCATAGGAGTATTACAATGAAAATCACTTCCATAATTAATTTTTTTAACACTAGCTTGCTTTATTTTTATAAAAAGAAGTAGAGGCTATTATTAGGGCTAGAGAGTAGATTAATTGCATAACAAGTTTTCTTTAATCTAATAATAGTTTCTTTATTTTATTAATGTCAGAAATAAATCAAGTCAATAACTTGATTACTATTCTTATCCATAATTAATTAAGAATTATATTACAATGAAATAATAAGACTGTATTTTAATCACATATGATAGTGTATGGTTAATTAAATACAATAACACCTATGACATGATCATAATGTCATCTTGATTGTTCTAATTTTTGGCTAGAACTCCATTTTTGTTTGAGAGAGTGGGTTTGATTAAATGATAATACATTTTACAAGTTTTCATGAATTTGTTCCCTATAAAAAGATTGTTTTTTCTCAAAATATATTAAGTGGGAAGGTTTATGGTGTTTCCAACCTTTAAACAAGATAAATGCATGTGTTTAAAGAATTATTTGTTATTTTCTAGGAATTCATATAATTTAATTTGAACAACTAATTCACAAGTTTTTAGGTGTACCTACATTTGTCTTTATCTTCATTATAATATTTTAGAAACAGAATATGATTTACATTATGGACAAATTTTGTAGTTGAAGCATTTCTCGATCGTTTTATTCAAATTAGTTTTATTATTTTGATCATTAAACATGTCACTATAACAATTTGTTTGATATGATAAGTTAAACTAATATAAAACTCGAAAGTTATAGGCATAGAAAAAAAAATCATTTTTAAGAGACAAGAAAGATGGCAAAGAAATATAATATATGACATAAAATCTACAAAGTTACTATAAATACAACGTATGACGGTAAAATATTTTAACATATCTCAAAAAGGATGGGTTAGTTTAATTTTTCTAAGTATGCTTGACACATTTTAATGGTCATGATTCATAAAACAACATCAACTAGATCATAACCTTTATTTTTGGCATGAAAACCTTTTCTTCTAACTAGAGATAATATGCCACTTTTAGAAGAAACAATTTAGAAAAAATAAGGAATGTCATTATATATTTCTTTGAATATTATGTGTAATTCTTTGGTTAATTATAAGTTTTTTTAAAGATTCAATCCAATAACCAATCAATTTACTTATTCATAGATTTTTTCCAAAAATAACTAATGGAATCATGGTTTTCATCTAGGATTTACTAGGATATTATAAAATTTTATAAGGGTCCATTCTAAAAATTGTCCTTGACTAGGATATTCAAATATATCACGAAAGATTCAAGAGCTAATCCTCGTGAGCGGATTAAAGGTTAGGAACAACCTAGGCAATAATTGGAGTGGACACCCTTTCTACAATTTTAGTTAATGTTTTTTCCCATCAAGTAAGCAAATAAAAATCACATGTATTCTCGTATTTTAAAATTTGCATCAGGATCATAATAACTCACAAATATAAAAATGTTATATACAAATAGAATACAAATATCAAAGAATAAGAAATATTCCATGGATGGAGAGAATCAATTGCAGGAGGTGCTCAAAATGCAACAAATACAATTTTTATACAAGGTTTCTTGCATGTTTGATTTTTTAATTTCAAGTAGGTGATGAGACTCAAACCTAAACAAAGCACCGATATTTGTCAAAGCAATAAAAATTATTATGTATCTCCCATGGTTTTGTGAAGAGTGGTATTTGGACCATGCCTATCAATTCCTCCATAAAAAATATAGACATTTCCCACAAAAAAATAGGAATAGAGAATTAAATACTTCTTTCCTTCAAGCTAGGGTATGTATTACGTTTGTTACATAACACTAATATTGTAATTAATATTTTTATGATGATTAATGAAAGGGTGAGGGACCCACTAACCCTCCTTTTTATTGATACCAAAAATACTTATTTCCTTTAATTACACTTGCCTCTATTAACTCTACACTAGTGACATTATTTAAAATACACAAACCTTTTCGTAGAAAAATTTCTCACATAATCTAGAGCTACATCAAAGAATGGGTAACAATACAAAATAAATCATATGAGATTATAAATGTGCCATACTTATTTTTATTTACAAACAATATTATAGTATCTTTTTATATGTATGAGTAAAGTTTATGTTACTATAAAATAATATCAATAAATGGGTCGATTAATATCGAATATTTTGGTAAATTATATTAATGTCAAGTTTTAAAAATAGCCAACAATGAGGAAAATCATTAGATTTAGGCAGCCCCTCATTGTTGGCACCTAGGCAATTGCCTAGTTTTCCTCGGGCTTAATCTCCCTTGTTAAACTTTAGAATGATACTTCACCATTTAGTGTAGATTGTGAAATTTTCACCAAAATGTAGTTATGAAAAGTGGGGTTTCCCAAATAATGTACTAAACTAATCACATATATTTGTAATTATGCCTATTTAGTATATAGCTCATAAAATCAGTTCTAATTGTAGAAATGAGATCATCTTAGAAATACATGACAATTTAAAAGATTGAAAAGTATTTGAGAATTGAGATTTTAGATTGAAAAGTTTTGGAAACATGATTCATTAAAAACAATAAAACTAAAACATGTCCATATATTGAGGCTAAACAAACCTAGAAAAATAGGTGAAATAGATCCCCTTGAATCTTTTAGTGGCATAACAAAAATGTAGCACTATCATTTTAATAACTATTTAAAATTGTGAATTTGATTTGGAACCATGATCCTCATTTTTAAGATTTGAATAACTCATTCTCTTTTTTAGAATTCATTGCGAGTTACTAAGAAACAACTCTTCTTCAAAAACTTAGTAAGCCCACAACACCTTGCAAACCCATAAACATGGAGAAAGTTAATGGTGGCATTTGTCATCCCTCCATTACTATCGAGGCCTCTAGGAATTTGAACAATTTGACAATCAACACACTAAGAATAATGCAATTCAACATACATTCCAATGCAATGTAAGGGTCCTAAATCTTATTCTTTTAATAATGCAAAAAGTTGTAAATGCTAGATGATCTTCTCGAATAGCACCGAATTATGCTTTTGGTACAAAGATGCTCTTGAAACAAATAGATTCCTTATAATTGCAAGTTTGATCTAATAGATTACTTATAATTGCAAGTTTGATTTGTGTGAATGATTCTATATGATTATGTCTTAAATGCATTAATGCAATTATATATTTATAGACTTCTTGAATTGAATTAAGATCCTATGAGCACATATGCATACACACATCATATGAGTAATGATGATGAAATAGGACAATAAACCATGGGGACCTCAAATAAAGGTTAAAAGGGCCCTCAAAAAGGCCCACCAAGAAGGTGATTATAACCATAATAGTACAATTCTAATAGATTTCAATTATAATGTTCCACTTTTGGAAACATAATCCTGAACATTTGAAAAATATGGAGTGGTGAGAAAAAACTAAGAAAACAAGAGAAAGGAGAAACAAACACGATTAAATAGAGAAAACGAAAAAAAGAAAAAAATATAATTATAAATGTTGAAAGTAAACAAACCTAAAAACACATTAAGAATCGAACAACCACAAAAAATTTATGTCAAAAAAATCTTAATATAAACCAGTGATCAATAAACATAAATACTTATTAACAATTAAATAATCCCCTACCACAATTAGATGTTTACACTTGAGCAAAAAAGTAATACAATTGGCAATTAACTAGTAAAAACTCAAACAAGAAACACGATTAAAAGAGAAAGCAACCCCTACATAAGGGGAGATCCGCACACGTCACAAGTTTCTTCCGTATGGACGACCGACCTCTCAAAAAAATAATCAAACGAAGAATGTTGAAATTTCTAAAAATCAAACGTCATGAAAGTCGAAATTTCTAACCACGTGGAGAAGAAAAGAGTAAGAGGAGTGAATGAAGCAGATTTCTTTGACAACTAGTCAACATTATGACCCACAAACTCACTATTTTAAAAACACCTCATATAGCTGCTACACCTATTTCTTTGAAAATTTGTTTTTAAGTTGCTAAATGCATTCTTAATTTCCCAAAGCACCGACATTTTTTCCTTGTTTATCTTGATCAAGAATGCCTTAAATATCCAACGGAAGTCTATTTTCTCACATCTTCATCTTCGTCCTATACTTAATTTTCATGGTCTATCCTTATTTTTGTCACTTGAATTTTAATGGCCTATTCTTGATGCTCCTTGTCACTTTCTCCCTTTGTTAGTCATGTTCGTCAATGTTTTTTTATTTTTTTACTATAATTTTAATGATCTCGGTTTCTTATTTTTCCTTTAGTTTTATCTCTTCTCCACTTTTGGACTTATTTTGGGATTTGACCACCTTTGTAAGATATAGACCATTTTTGATCATATGATAATAATTATCTTGTTTTTCAGGCTCTTTTTATTCTTTAACTTAGTTTTATTGAGTTTTGTGTTTCTGTTGGTCGGTCTTTTTGTCAATTGTATGTTGTCTTGCACACTAATATGGTTTTTTTGAATTTTATGTTTTGTCTTGCACATTAATATGGTTTGTCAAATTCCATGTTTTCATTATGTTTTGTCGCAAAAATAAGTTATATTGTATAAAATAATTTACGAATGCAAGAGGATTAGTATTGTTACGTAGTCTCGTTTTTAACTATACATACGTACATATATCCCGAAAGGATATATATACTTATGCGTAGTTGCATGCCCGACATCGTAACCACACTCGTCATCATGCATTCATGGATTACTTAATATTTATAACTTATTTTTGTTGTACTTGTTTGTATGATTCTACTTTACCTTGCTTGTTGTAGGTAATGATTTGGTAATGTTGACAAATTTGTTACATGGTTGTACTTTGTATTATTTCAAGCTAAGAAATAATTATTACTATATTAATATATGACTAACGTTCTTGTGTTGTTATGCCGGTCATAGACCGCATAACTATCTTCATTGTTGTATTGGTAATTTTCTTGATCATCAAGGTAAATGTTACTTGTTGTTTAACTTGATTGGCAATGTTAATAAACATGAAAGTAATATTGTTGTTGAGTTGACTTAATCTTGATGCGGAAAAATAATGATCTTAAACTGTAATGTTGAGTTAACTATCAATAACAAGAAGGGTAAGTTGAACGTCTGTTTACTATGATTATTGTGTAGGTTGATCATTGACCTTATACACAATGGATAAAGTTGACTGTAATAGTTACTTGATGCCGGCATTTTGTACTATGTAAATCTGTAAGGTCATGGATCGTGGCAAATTGGTCGAGTCTAATTTTTAGTATTAGTGGCTATAGCTAAACAACAATGCAAGGTATGTTTGTTAAATGTGGGTGTAAGACCACCCAACAATAATAATGTTTTATGATTTTTGAACAAAATTTAATGTTTGTTTGGTTGGTATAATATGGTATTAAAACCATATGCGGGTGGCATTGGAATGAGTTGGAAATAATAAGGATTATGCCCCCGACCATATACACATGCTTTTTGATTGTTGAATATTAAAATTGACTATTTCCCACCATGTAAACTTTGGTTATCCTTTGGTTTTAATTAATTTCTTTGACCACTCATTGAAATCCATGTAAGTTGGGAGGGAAAGGGACATGGCGAGTTTCAGTAGGCCACTACGTGACATTGCAAAAATTTAATGCATTAATGTTGAATCATGGATTTCTGGGAAACCTCGAAGCTTCCTTGAGAAGACACTACATGCAATACACTCAAACCATTTTTTCTCTTCTTTTTTTGTTCAAGCTCTTTCTTTGGGCAAACTATGCATGGAGGTTGAAGGAAGCTATTGTGTTGAGGATTTTGTGGTTTATCTCTACTAAAAATAAAATGCATTTAATTTGAGCATCAAGGACTTTTAAAATATTTATAATAGTGAGAAGATTTGAGGTTTTATTGTGCGAAAAATTGGAATTTTGTTGGGTTGATTCATTGATGATTTAACAAGAAAAATATAGGAAAAGTTGTAGGATAACATGCATGGATTATGAATCCCTTTCTTATTGTTTTACTTAGAATTTGATGAATATTAATTGGGTTATCTTGTTTCTTCATCTTTGTGAATATTCTTTAGAAAGTTGATTAAAAAAATATAGATAAACAATGAGAACTTGTTTTCTCAAATGAGTGCTTATAAATTTTTTAAAAGGAAATCTTTTAAGCATATGAATATCTAGGTTTGTATTATTGCTAATACGATTGTGTGATCTTGATAAAAACCTTATTTGTTAAGTATTTGAAAGGACCTTTGAAATATTACAATGAGAACTGTTTTTCTTTGTTGGGTATTGGAAACACATTTTAGGATTTTTTAACGATTTTTGGAATGTGTGAATTGAATATTTCATGGATATGTTATCTTGTTTGAACATGTTAAAAAAGAGGAAGTCAACCTGGTGTATATGAATCCTTATGTCGTCGTGAAACCAATTTTGTTTTTAAAAAATTAGAGAATGTGTCTAAGGCCCGAATGTTAAATGTTATTAGATTGTGAGAGCACTAGTTTGTTGCTTGAGTTATTCTAAATGATTATAGGTATTAGGGTCTATGCTAATGCTTAACTTAGAAGTTATGCTGTTATTATTCCTCAATGGAATCACATGTTAACATTTTCATTCTCATGAGATGGTATTAGATGCCTGCATGTGTTCGTAGTTGTTAAAATGGTTTTCAATGGTCAAACAATTAAATTAAATAAATTAAAGTGGGGAAATGAATTCTTTAGGCCCACACTTGGTAACCATAACTATTCCAAGGTTTATCCTTTATTGATTATGGATCTAACTTGCTTGATTATCCTGAGTCGATTTGGGAAATTTAGTCTTGGATTGATATGGACGGTTTCACTTTGTTAGATTGTAATATACATGTATATCGTGTTTGTTTCCTTGTTAAAATAGAAAAGGAAAAATTATAGCTCCTCAAGCTCGAAAAAAGGGAAGAATGTTGTTTTTGAAATATCACAAAGAGAAAGACTATGTTGATGGATTGTTGCTTGTTGAATAACTGTTTGAATTTATGGCTTTGATTATTCATGAGATAAAGAATTTAATATGCGGAAACTAAAAATTCGAACTCCTTTTTACCAAATAAATAATTATGAGGAAATCACTTTAGTATTAATTTTGTTTAAGGGTTGCAAAAATTGGTTGAAAATAATATATATGATGCTTGTTTAGTTTGGCATGTGTATGGAATGAATTTCAATGGAAAAATCAAGTAAGGATTATCAGTGAATATTATTATTATAACTTGATTTCATTCATGATGAATTGAGAAATATTGTATGATAATTGATTTCTAGATTACTAGATGGTCAACCATATGTATAATAATGTTTACTAAGAAAAAAATTTGTATTGTCTTCTTCACTTAATCTCTTGGATAAAGTGATAGGATATTATAAAACAATGAATGCATAAAAGTTAGGATGGTAGTGTCTTTATAAATAAGATTCAATAATGGTTATTTTTGTGAAGATACACTTAAAGAAGTTATTGATAACAAAGTCTTAAAAATATTACTTGTTGATTGAATTTATGTTTCGTTGGAAACATATTATACATCATTAGGTTCATTGCATTTTTATGTTAGATTATTTTAACTTAATAATGTGCAAGGAATACATGAATTGTATCATAAGTTAACCTTTTTATATTCAATTAGTTCGTAATATAACAACATGATTCCGAGGTGTTATTTCATGCCATTTCGATGAAATGACCATGTATACATTTTCTCTTTCCTTTAGATGTAGGATGGAGTAGATAAGTGACGTGATTGTTGGATATTATACATGTATACACCTAATTTCTATTTTCATACATGTTACTAAAAATTTATCTTTTTCAAGTTAGAGGTCGCTAATGCATCTATTTATGGGAATGGGTGCCTTAAGGGGATCATTCTAGGATAGGGGTATGGTTATTCACATAACCATTGGGTTAGGGATGATACATGGAGAGAGAGTAGATTTTGGTCTTATTCATGTTCTTCCTTTTTGTTCTTATTTTCCTTCACATTCCTCACACATCTTATTTATTCATGACCACAATAATTTTTCCTTGCATTTTATTTGCCTCTCATCACACATTGCACACACCTTTTTCATTTCCCCCTCTCGATGTCATCACCCGTGAGTGATTACATTAGCGTTATTTCAAATCCTGGTGGACACCTTCGCATGCGGGTGATGGCATCGAGTATAAATACCCCATATTACATTTTCACATAGAACATCGTCACAAAATTACAAAGAAACTCACCATTAGCTATGTTCTTTTGCACCAACTTAGATCCGCTTGCTCACCTCTTGGATTTCTTGCATCTTGACTCTTGTCTTAGAGATTCTTCTTGATTGGATTGATATGCTTACACTTTTGGGTCACATATAGTGAGCAATGACTGGATTGTTTCCCCTTCACTTCCCGAAATCTACTCTCTCTTGGTGTATGGTCCTTTGGGAGATATATGTATCATGTACGCCCCCAATAGGTAATTTATCTAACCCGTCTTGTCATTTTGTATAGAGTATTCTCCTATCTTTGTTTACCACTCTATGTTATCTTAATATTTTATGAACCTACTAGGTTAACATATTGTATTTTATTTCCTTACTTTATGTTACATGTTTTACTTCGGTTAACATAGACTTTGCATGTTTATCTTATCTTTTATCACCCCATAATGATGATATCCCAATAGGGTTCTTTCCTCTTTCTCGATCTTGGGCCTTAGAAACCTTAGGTTGTCCTAGTGTAAGGGTTACTTCCCTTTGGATATGTGATCTTAGAAATCCCTTTACCCCTTTAATATTATCCATTGTGTGTCAAGTATTAGTGTGTCACTTACTCGTTTCATCAATACCCTAGTTAAACAGATGATAAGAGTGCACGGTCTCTAGACACATTTTATCCCACCATACTTCCTTGGTGAACCCCACATGAATCTTATTTTGTACCTTCTAATCAAGAAGAACTTGTTAAAAGCACCATTTTTTCATTTTTGTCTTGTTTCACCACCTTAAATTTAAAAAATCCCTAAAAATCAATCTTTCAGACGTCATCGACCCCGTGTCAATTTCAATTTTATGCAGGGCGATCCTATATGTTCTATCGAAATCTCATCGCGTATGCCTTCGCCCCCGTGAAACCCTTTTTTTAGGGTTGATTGTTTCGGTAGCTTATTTTTTTAAGATTCTTCTAGGTTGGATCATCACTCCATCATGGATTATCTTGGCATGGGGATCTCAACTCGATGAATAATCATGTCTAGAAACAAATCATCCAGAATCCAATTTTCCTTTCTATTCAGATTGTTGTGTGATAGGATCTAATAGGAAAAAGTATAACACCCGTAATAGTAATATCTTAAGTGATGACGAAGAAAAGATTTAGGTTGAGGACACCTCTAATCTTCCACATAGAATTTAGAAATTTCTTGATAGGTTTCCTCAATATAAGGGGGAACCTAAGTCAATAGTCCATAAAATTCTTCTTGACTTTATGTCTAAGAAACTTGACAATAGGGTGGATAGTGGGAAGGCTACTATGGAAAGCTCATATGAAAATGATTCTAGCTCTAAACCCACTAATCTTATTGTAGTCAATTTTTATACCATTAGATCAATAGTCTAATCCCATGTACATCGGCCTATCACCCGGTGGGCGCCGAGTGCTCACCTGAGGCACGCGTGGGTGCCGAGTCTCTCCTTTATGTGACTCTTGTGAGAATTCCTAATCTTATGACAGATATGCAAGTGCAAGTAAATAGAAAAGAACCATGCGTCATTATGAGAACCTAGGACAAGTTTTCATTTCAATGCATCCAAAAAGGGAAATAACAAACAACATATGAAAATGGTTCATACATAAAGGAAATGCACAACGATTATACTCATGAACACTTATAGGATTCAATGAGCCTTATATTCATATGTTTAATAACCACACAATCCTTTAAAGTCATAATGACCCTCATGTAATAATGTAGAGCGAAGTCATGCATCATAGATACACTATGTTCATCATATTACAAAGAAGAATGTAGACCCATCCCTTTAAGTGTGTCATCACTCCCAAAATTTCGTAATCCCAACCCATACGATCATCCATGAGATCCTTGCAGAGATTCACCTCTTTTTTAGTGCACTACTTTCTCATGATGACTCTATGTATATGCCTCTATCTACTATTCACACTCTCTTCTATATATATCCTTTTCTTGCTACCCACGCACCTCAACATATAGTTTTCCTACCTTCACCACCATGCCTTATGAGATAATAGATTGGATGCCAAGTGTCTAAGTGGTCCTCCAATAGAGCATGCCTCCTTTGATCCGAGCTCTCCACTCTGTGTAATGATGTTCTTCTGGAACCTTCCATCGCATGCATGGAATATTCCCTTTTTGATCCTATAGTCGCCATGCTGGAACCTTATCCACAAGGGTCACACTTTTCTTATGTGCTTCATGTGACGTCGAATATGGATAATTCCAAAACCTGTCTTGCCTTGGGCGCGCACCATGTGTTCTGCAAAACCTTGTTAGAACCCTTCACTGCATGCCTTCAACCCCACGCGCCCTTATTTAACTAGGTCCCACATGCCCACATGCCTTCTCATCATTAGCCAATATTCTAGGGCCCAACATCACCCCACACTAACACTCTTCAAAGAATAAAGAATGACAGGATCTTACAATGGTTGGAAAGAAAGAATAAGGGAATGAAGAATCGGGAGAAATAATGAAAGAATGGGGAACTTGTTTATTGCTGGAGGAGGAGAGGGAAATCCTTTCCTAATTTTGTCTCTACCTTCCCCCAAGCATCGACCTCATTATGAGCTTGTCAAAAGAGATCACCCACCGGGGCACTTACCTCCTCAAAACTCATCTCTTCTCCTTTGGCACTCATGGTATCGAAAATAACCTCCAATTGCTTCCTCAAGTCTTCAAGGGCATCCATCTTGTGGGTGCTCTAGGGGTATAGTTCCTTCAACTAGGACAATTTTGATCGAGCCTTGCAGGGTATTGATTGATTCTGATTTCTTTTCCACCTCGGCTAGGATCTTGTCTCTCTCTACTCTATTCCCCTTATTTTTCTCTTAGAACTCCTTGATTTCCATTTCATGGGTGGCAACCAAGATACTTGCCACTTTATCTCTATCCGTGCAATTATCATAGGCAAGCTTCAATGACTTACGTGGTGGCCTTCACTTCTGCCAGAATTTTAGTGTATTGAGCCACAATCTCGACAACCTTCATCTTATTTTCTTTCTCCTGGTGTGCCTGCGCCTCTTCTCGTAGATTCCAAAGCAAGTGGTTGCCTCTCCATTGTGAGAATGCAAGTCAGATCCTCTAAACATTGCAAGGATGACTCATACTTTTGATCGGGTGGCGTTAAATCGGGGTGCTTCAGGAAAATTGCATCTATAATCATCTCCACCTTCTTGGAGACCTCACGCACCTTAGATTTTTCTTCCTTCAGCTCATGCCTCAACTGAGCACTGATCAACTCCTCTTGCTTTAGGTCTTTGCTCTTCTCCACGAGCTCCTTATTTTTCTTCTCCAATTCCTCCTCCAAGAATTTCACTTTATCATTTCTCCCAAATAGTCTGGCCTCAATTTTGACTGAAACCTTGTTAAGCTTATGTTACTGCACTGTTCATCCAATACCGCTAAGCGTTCACCAACGGATTTATCCCTTTGGCCTCTAGCACCTTCATTAGCTTTCTCTGACCTTCAAATTCTGGTTCATCCACGTGGGACTCAAATGCCTAAGATAACATCTTTCTTGTCCGTGGGTACGTGCCTTCTTCATCAAATGATGACATTTCTAGGATTTTCTCTATAGGTACGGTGCTCTGGAAGCGCACATGCGTAGCACCTTGCTAGGATCATCAATGTATCACATTACCTTCCCTTGTGCCACTAATATGCCTTTCCCACATGTTTGCGCAGATTTTAGGAAGCTCACTGCCAATTTGGGATCTCCACCCATGCTACCATACTCCTTCCCAATGCTCTCTTCTTCTATCTCTTTTATAATCTCATCTGCGCTTATTTCCAACTCCTATTTCACTAGTTTCTTCATGATGCCAACCACTTCTCTCTCCGTGGATTTCTCTACTTCCTCCTTGGTGAGGCTTGGGGTTATTTGGTTCTTGGTGCTTACTTCTTCGCTCACCCCCTTGCCTTGAGCCTCAGCTTCTTCCTCATCATTCTTCTCCTCATATTCCTTGTTATACTCCTCTTCATCTCTCTTTCTTCCTCAGAATCATGCACATCATATACTGGATGGTCTTCACCTCCTTTAGGATCGTCATCATCATCCTTGTTGCCGATGTAGGCATCTAGACTCTTTGTCTCTTCTGAGTCTACCTCATTTGTCACCTTCTACTTCTTCCTTACTGGGGATTCCAGTACAAGAGATTCTTCTTTTTCTTTCTCCTTGACAAGTGATCTCTTCATTGGTGATTCCTCATGGGTGAGGTGATCTTCATGCTCTGGTGCCTCTTCTTCTGGGGTCTTCACCTTGATAGGATACTTATTTCTCTATGCATAAGTGCTAGGCTTTGCATGACTACTTCAGGCGCACCCACCGATTGTGTGGTCTACACACTTGGTGCTTTCTTCTCCTACCCCTCTTCTCTTTCTCTCTTCTTCAATGTAGCCTTACTTTCTTCCTGTGGGGTCTTCTAGAATGGAGACATCATTCTCTAGATAGGTGCCTTTTTCAAACTTTGGCCTTATTCGAAGGTATATCCTTGTTGAAGCTCTTCCAACGATTGACAACGTTATTGGTTTCATCATTTGAACCTTGTGGGAGACATAATTCTCCACATACGCATGATTTTTAGGGTACATAATATTTTAGTGCAACTCGTAGTGGTCTTGGTCCACCTCACTAAGTTTGAACCTTAGTCTCTTGGATTCTTTAAACCTGTTGACCCCTTCCTGGAAGTATTGCGTGGTGAAGGAGAAGGGAAGCTTGCACTATGCACCCTTAGTCCCATTTGTTAAAATAAATTTGCCAATGTAGAAGTGTTGGTATACTATAAATTCTACTTCTCCATTCACGAGTGCGGGAAACTACTCGAGATCCTCCACTGCCATGAATGTGTCATGCATATGTTTATACCATTTCTCTAGGCATGCCTTGTGAGCGGTTGTCATGGTTTCATAAGTGTATTTTTCAAATCTCTTTACAGGTGAGGGATCCTCTTCTGGATAATTCCAAACAAAATTTTCTAGCCCATATCGATACTCCAATTCTGAAAAGATGATGGTGAGGAGGAGACCACCGAATAATATCTTTTTCCCTCCTGTGCGCTACTTATGATCTCATCCACGATGAAAGCAAATAAGTTATAGATGGTTCCCTCTGATATCTTCCGACATACATTTAGCCATGCCTTGTTCACTTACATCCATCATTCTTGATCATTGAGCTTGGTCACCAAGCACACGACCATCCTCATAATAGGGTCTAGAATCTCTGCGATGTCAAAGTATTGTGAACCCTTTTTAGTCATACACTACTACTGTCTCCTTGATAGCCTCCTTGTCACTCAGATCATCATCTATGCTATCTCCTTCACAAAATGAGGCCCGTGAACTTGGATATCAGTTGTGGTGTTATGTGCATCTTGCGCCTCAAAAATAAAAGTGATCCTCATGCACGTGCGACATCAACCATTGATAAAGGCACTCAGGCTTTCCAAAGTAAGGCAACTCATACAGTTGTAATAATCCTTCCTTCTCCAATTTAACCTTCACCTCGTCGTTGTAAATAGGAATCCCATCTGGCATCCTCTTGTTAGCTAGACAGACCAACTCTAATGCCATTTCCTTCTCATTTGTGCTCATGAAATGGTTATTATCTCTCACCGTCATTTTCCTCAGATGCGACACCCATTCCTTTCCTAGTAATACTCCATCTGGGTATTGCATTTCTACGTACCATTCTTCATTGGAGCTCACGATGGCAACGGTTTTCTTTCCTTTTCCCTTGCCCTTTGTTTTCTTTAGTGAAATCGTTGCTTTCTTGGGTGCCATGATTTCTGTCAGATAAACTACAGACTCCTTACTCTTCTCTGCTACTCTGCTACACTCAAAACTCAACTCCAAAGCTCAACTCCTAGAATAAACCCTTCTATCTCTCGTGCCCTAGCTGCCAAACCCTAACTAGGAAAACCTTCCACAAGATAATTCCCTTCACACAACATTTCCTCACGCCCATATACTCCTTCCTTCTGGTTTGTAGATCTACTCTAGTCACATGCTTAAATTCTCAGATTCTTCTTCCTTCGCACAAATTTCTCTCTGGATGCCCTAGTTCGTAAGAGTGCTTCAACTTCGTAATAGCAAGATAAAATAATGACTTGCTCGACCTTGTATTTATAGTTTTTCTTCCCTTTAAAAATAAATGCTATGCCACCTACCAACATAATTTAACATTAAATGCGGCTATTTCCACTAAGACTAATTTAAACACCCTTACCCACGCACCACATTTTGTGATAAATCCTTTACAACCTTTTGGCGTGCAAAAATCTAACATGACCTAAATCTCTTAAGTGCATGTCTTCAAAGCACCGAAGGCACTTCTTCCGTCATTTTCCCTATGTTTTCCCTCGCCTACCTCATGTTGTTCCTGCGCTCTTCATCCTTTGTATGTGGTATTTGTTACAGCCTTCTTGACACCATAATTCATCATCCATTGTTTCCTCACATGCTTTTGTAACCTTACACGTTTCCTTCTACTAGGACACTCAACTTGTATTGTAGGCCTATACTTTGATTTTCATTACTCCACCCACACTAAAATAGATGCATGGTCCTCTGCGCATACACATCCTTGGGAAAATAATGTGGTTACCGACACGTAAGGTGTAAAATTAAAGAAAAGAAAGGAACAAGAAATGAGAAAGGGAAACACAAGAAAAGAAAAGCATAAAAGGAAATTTGAAACTAATTGGAAACACTACCTTATTACAAACACCATGAAGACTTATTTATAATAGGGCTTCATCCTACTCCCATTGAAATGACCTGGTAGTCTCATCCCATCCAACGCTTGTAACTAGAAAGTGCTTGAATCAAGAATGTACGAGATGATGTAAGGTCCCAACCAATGGACTTTCAACTTCCCAGGATGGCGCAGATACTTGGAATCATACAACAACACCATCTACCCAACCTCAAACTACTTGTTCTTAATATGATGATCATGCCATACTTTTCCTTGATTTTTCTATCTTCTAACTCCATATAGAAAGTGATCGCATTTCATCTAATCGTATCAAATTATCAATCCTTTCCTCTAATGCTTTCTCATCAGCCTAACCCTCCGTGCGTGCTATATACATAGTGATGGTAATATGAATTTAATTGGAAAAAAACCTCCGCACCAAACACCAATTGAAATGGTGTGGCATTTTCTCAACCTCTTATAGTATGTCCTCTATGCCCATAGAATGACTGATACTTTGTCATCTCAATCTTGTCTTCTAACATCATAGATCTTAGTTAATGTGTGACTTAGTATTTTTTAAATGCCTCAGCAGTTCCATTTTCTTGAGGGTGATAAGGGGTAGTCTTGTGATGGGCCACCATAAATTCTGCTAATAGAATCCTGACCATTTCATTGAGAAAGTGTGTACCTCTATCACTTGTTAAAATTAAAGGACAACCATACCTACTGATTATGTTCTCCCATAAAATATAGTAGTTATTGCTACGGTGAAATCCTTTGTAGGCGCTACCTCTGCCCAGCATGTCAAATAGTTAGTGCAAGTAATGATATACTGTGAACCAGTCCTTTGTGTAGTTAAAAAAAATTGGCCCTACAAAGTCGATTGCCAATTTTTCAAATGGTTTAGAGCTGGCTATTGGTTGCAAAGGCATTTCATCCCTTTTTCCAGGTTTTCCAAGGTGCTGAAAATGGTCACAGGCCTTACAAAACTTAATACATTCCTGGTAGATGGTTTCCCACTAAAGCCTTGCCAGTAAAATCTTCCACGTGGTAGCATTTCCTATATAGTGTCCTCCTGTAATCCCACCATGTGCTTCCTCCATAATTTCCACGCACTCATGCTCCAATACGCATCGAGCACAGAACCTCATCACAACCTAACTTATATAGGTCTCCACTAATCAACATGTAGGGTGCGATGCATATTGCTAATTTCTTTCTCTCTAGATCATTCATTCCTTCCGACACCACACATGTTTTTAAGAACAACGTAATATATTCCAAGTCTGAGGGCACACGCCACAACCTAAATAGTTGTGCATCCGGCATGGTATCCTTAATGCTTTGTGCATCCTCCCTTGAGTTAATCCTTGATAAGTCAGGTCATGAATTAATTTTTCCTGGTTTTACAACCACTATGAACTCAAATTCTTGAAATAACAGGACCCAACGACATATGCGCCCTTGTAATGAAATTTTTGACTAAGTAATTCAATTCTATGTGGTCCGTGTAGAATATAAATGGTGTTGCCAACAAATACTACCTGAACTTGTGCAACATGTAGATCATAGACAATGCTTTGTGCTTAGTAGTTGTGTAATTCTTTTTCATTGGTGTCAAATTTCTACTTGCAAAACACAAGGGATGATCAAAAATTCCCTCACCAGGTTTTGCTAGTACTACTCCCATAGTTGTCCCGAGGCATCAACATGCACATGGAAAGGCTTATCCTAAGAAGGAAAACATAGTATGGGTGCCATGACAAGCCTATCCTTCAAAGTGTCAAATGCCTTTTTGCTGCGCCTCTCCCAATGAAAGGCACTCTTGTGTTTTAGTAATTCCTCCAAGGGTGCAGTGATCTTGGCATACCCCTTGATGAATTTCCTATAATAACCCATTTACCAAAGGAATCCACACACCGCACTTTGAATATTAGACCCCCTAATCCCACAATAATTGTAACTTTGGTGGGATCTACTAGTAAGCCTTCTTTGTATATAATGTGTCCTAAAATGGTTCCAAATAGGCTAGCAAAGACACATTTCTTAATGTTGAGGGATATCCTTAATTTCTGACATCTCTCAAACATCAGCCTTAAATTTTCAAAATGGTATTTCAAAATCCATAAATAGTCCAGTCATCTAGGTAAAATTGAAGAAACTTATGGACGAATTCTTGAAATACTTATACCATGATGTGAGAACACAACAGGCACATTCTTAAATCCAAAACACATAACCATGTAGGCAAAAAATTCCTATTTAGTGGTGAAAGTTGTCTTTCTCTGGTCTTCCTTTGCAATCCTGACTTGGTGATACCCGAGAACCCATCCATGAAAGAGTAGACTTCACGCCCGGCTACTCCCTCCAAAATTTCTTCAGTAAAGGGGGTTGGAAAAGGATCGATTAAACATACAAAATTTAGATCCTTTTAGTCAACACAAATTCCTCTCCTGCATCCTTCTTGATAATAATAACCATTGGGATAATTCATTCCGATTCTTCCACCGCCTCAATGATACCATATGCTATCATCTTTTTATTTCTTCCTTGTCCCATACACACAAATTTGGATTCATCTAGTAAGGCCTCTTCAAAAGGCACACACATTACTTCAACTTTATCTTCATCTCCCTAAGGAATGGTGAATGCCTTTGAGTTCATGATACCTGCGAGGGAACAAATCTTGGAACTCACGCAAGATAAATGACCTTTGAAACTTTTTTTTGACCAATAGGCCCCATTGATAGCTTATTTAGGTTATGTCTCTATCTCAATGTTAATCTTCTTTATTTTCAAGGGCTCATGGTAGGCACATGTTTGCTCATCAAATCATGTCTTCATGAATTTGTGTATACCTTTAGAATGACTAACATATAAAGTTTCCATTTCTTCCCGTCTACCGTATAGACCATCTTTCCTTTTTCTTTTTCCATGCATGTGTGCTCAAGTTGTACTTCCTTCGATTCTTCTTCATTGAGGCACGTCTCTAGATAAGGCTCACCAAAGAACTCTAGTAGCATATCCTCGCAATAACACTATCTCCCATCATAAGGCACTTGATTACTTACAACGCCTTATCTACTGATGGCTTGGTACTCCTATACTCAAAATCTTGAATGAGATCACCACCAAATCCGCCAATTATCTCGTTCAAGACACATCTCGAATGAATATACCACTTGCATGTAGAACCTTGTAAGGTGGAATACAACTTATGCACTAATAACGAAGGTGGTAATGCTTCTGCGCTTCCCATCCAAGCCTTCTCACATGCTTGGATATGAAATGAGGCGGTCTCTTTACCATGGTAGTCTTGTATGACAGTGGGTGCGTTGCTTTTGGAGAACCTTACAGAGAATGTGATTCTCACCTCGCACCACTCAAAGAGGATCTCCCGATGCATATCCCACCAGTGTGATGTGGTTCGAGTAGGTTATAATTGAGCATTCCCCTTCTCTCATCCTCATTTTTCCACTAAGCCTCCATTTCTTGTAAGAAAATTTCAGGTATGCTCCTCCAGAGTAACTTGGCAACTTCTTTCCTCTTAGGTGCTTAAATGAGCATGCCTTTGTCACCCTTGTTACAGATCCTCTCAACTTTCACCCAATCAACTCATAAGTCCCATGTGCCCAATTGTCACATGCCATGCTAGTAGTAACACTTAAGGACTGAGCATAGTCAAACCGAATGACTCCCTTTGTGAGATGAATTATCTCGTGATCTCTCGATGGAGCACACATAGATTATATTAAGGACTTCTTCTCCTAAGGGATTAGTATAGGGCCTTTGAATTCCCATCTATCAAAGGGAAGATCACCCTTTCTTGTTCTCAAAGCTGATATAGCCTTTGTTAAACCACAGTCGACATTGTTCTTGTGAATAACACCATGGGCACCCAAGCAATGCTGGAAATTTGTATGCCTTGGAAAGTGTGAAGAATTTGAAGTATCCAGTGAACTTGGCCCCTTAAATGGTGATAACTACATCCTTCAGACTCCAATGGGCATTTCCTTAGTCTTGTTTTCCATATACAACACATTCGAAGATGGCTGTAATGCAGGCCTTCCCATTTGATGTTATGCATCTAAGGTAAGAACATTGACCTCTACTCTCATGTCGATGAGGATATTACTCAAAATCCATCAATCAACAACCACATTTAAAGTAATTTCCTTGTCATAGTCAAGGTTGTGAGGAGGAAGGTTTGCATGCAAAACCTTCCTTTCACACTCTGCTCCAGCATGTGGTACCTTCTCTCTCAGCCATTCTCCTAGCAATGGAATAATATTCTCTTGCCTTAACATCCTACATACTTCCTTGACTTCATCCAAGTCACCCTTTGGAGCCTCAACATTCTTCCTTTGCTCCAAATTATTTGATTGTTCCTTTAGGCATTAGATATCCCCTTACAAACTCTCGAATCAAATCCATAGTATCTCGATACACCTCCTTCGATGAAAAGGGTTTGGATACTTTCCTGTACCACTTCCTCTCTTAAAAATACTATCCTTTGTCTTGACATCTCCCTAGTGCATGCGGCCTCTGCTCGCGTCGTCGTCACCAACACAGTTCTAGCCTTGATTCATTCGCCACTCTAGGCATCCATTGTGAATTGGCATTATTGATGCTCACCATCACAATGCCTTTGTTCTTTTGGTGTTGCTGGTTCATATACTCTTAAAACTCTGGACACTCTTCGACTTGTGTTTCTTTCCACACCATGAGAATTGTAACAAATCAAGACACTCATGTTTGTAATGCTCTATAGATCCACAGTTATAATAGGTTCCTCATGGGAACTCACTTTGTCGTCAACCGCGGTTACTACGAACATGAAATCCTCTGCGTAAACCTCTTCTACGCGCTCCTCCATCTACGCGCCCTTCATAATGATGGTCATCATCCTTGGAACTTCTTGTAAGGCTAGTGTGACATACACCTAGATCAATAACATCATGGATCTGATCAATAAGTCTGTAATCCTTGGTATCATGGGTCATAAAGGTATATATCTTACAATAACAAGAAACATTCTTATGGATGTGTGTTGTAGTAAAGGGCATTTACTTGCATCATGATCCCCATGGAAAATTTCACAATCTACCACATATAGCGTACCAATTTATGAGGGAAACTATCCTTTGTATTCCCCTCCACTTCACAGTTTGTACACTAAAGCTCACTACAAATCTCATGCACCGATTTTGCAGTAAAACTTCTCTAACTACTTTTCCATTGCAATAATTTGAGCCTTGTAAAAGGACTAACACTAGTATCCATGCTCCCAATGGATTCAAAGCATGCAGGTAGCTTCCAATGGCTCGCGCTGATCTCGTGAAAGTCTTGTGACATAGCCCTTCGAAATGGTGTTTTCAATCCTCCAACAAACCATTGAGCATGTTGAGAATGATGAATGTCATGGTATAGTTTAGACAAGAGAGTCTTGAAATGTGTGTCATACTCCCGCAAACTCTCTCGCCATTCCCTATTGATCTCCTTCGAGAGATGATGCTTTTCTACTCAAACTCGAGATATGGAATTCTACTAGGAAAACATTCTTCAATGCAAGTGTAGTCTAACACTATCCGATGGGGGTCATACTTCTTATACCAACTATGTGTGTACCCTTGCAATGTTGTTGCAAATTAACTTTCCTTCCTCTTTGGTGTAGTGATACCTTTGCGTGCCATAGTAATTCACACTTGTGAACATGTTCTACAACATCTCCAATACCGCTATAGTCCGGTAAAGACATCTCAAAGAATACTTGTGGGGGTTGGTTTAGGCCCTTGTCCTCATGATCCGAGCCTTGGTTCCCTCTAGTGTTTCCTTATCCACCGGATCCATTGGATCCACTAGATCCTCTTGATCTCGCTCGATCCACCAGTTCTCCAACCCTTACACCACCAAATCCACCTCCTACACCCAAAAATGGCCTAAAGTGGTTACACCAAGTGTTCCCAATGTCCCACTGAACTACGCACTGATGGTTTGTGATATTATCCCATTACCGATTGCGTGCCCGTGCCACTCCTGCACGTGATACCCAAACCTTATATATTCACACCTTGTCTGAAAATTCCTCCAAATATAGGAATGGCTTACGAAGCCATGGATGTTCCAAACGATAAATTATATCTCTTGGGCGCATATCGATTACTCCCATTGATACCAAATGGGTTAACGATACTTCTCCCTTGATCTAGAAAACCAAGCGCTAGGGTTTGGTCATTAGGTGGGTTCAGATGCATGCCGATTGATCTCCTTTCTTTATGTGATGAAATATCATCAGAAGCTTAAGGGGATTCTCTCTTGCACTTTCCAAGATGGGGTAACACAGACTGCTCAAGTTCAACCTCCTCTGTGTGAACCTCAACTCCTTCCCACAATGTCTGCCTCCATAGATCCATCACACTTGTAACCTCACATTGTCTAGTCATCTCCCTTTCATGAGCTTCACTATACTTGAGTCATCTTTCCTCCCTTTCCTTTTTAGCTGCAATGTCCACCATCTTCGTCCACCCTAGCTTCCTTTCCCAGTGCTTACAGAAGTTTAGCCACCATGGGAAATGCCTCCAAACTCAAGGTAATGACCAAGATATTCATAGCCAAAGGAATAACACGCAAAAATGATCCTCTAGGCTCCCTTAGAAACTCAAACTCAAAGAACTTCTGGGAAAGAATACGTAGAAATGGCATATTCTAAAGTATAATTGGTTAGCACTCTCTTCCATTAGTGATCAACATCACACATCCAAGTAAAATCTACATCTTATAGCCTCTGATAGTCATCTTGGGTCCATACACGCGATCTATAGTACTAACTTGATCTGGATGCATATGCTGAAAGCCATTCATATAGTTCTACTAGAAAATAGTAGAATAATGTCTCATATAACTCATGGTATAGGTTCTCTTCTACCCATGTACGCAAGCATCGAACTCAGATCCATTATCAATCTTTGAGAAAACTCGTCCTCGTGCTATTGAACCATGTTTCAACACTTTCCAAGGTTAGATGCTTTGTCATCACACATCATAGGAAAACAATGCATGCCATTTCTCACAACAACTTGAAAAGAGGTTCCAAAAATGGAACCAAGATGTGGTCATTTTTATACCCATAAAACCAATAGTCTAATCCCATCCGCATCGTCCTATCACCTAACGGGAAATGGTGCTCACCGAGGCATGCACGGGGCCGAGTCTCTCCTTTATCGAGTATTGTGAGAATGCATAATCTTATGAAAAATATTCAAGTGCAAGTAAGTAGAAAAGAACCATGCATCATTCCGAGAACCTAGGACAAGTTGTCATTTCAATGCATCCGTAGAAGGGAAATAGCAAACAACATATGAAAATGGTTCATACATACAAGAAATGCACAAGGATTATAGTCATGAATACTTATAGGGTTCGTAATGAGCCTTATATTCATATGTTTAATAACCACATTACAATCCTTTGAATTCATAATAGACCCTCATATAATAATGTAGAGCCAAGTCATGCATCAGAACTACACTATGTTCATCATATTACAAAGAAGAATGCAGACCCATCCCTCTAAGTGTGCCATCACTCCTAAATTTTCCTAATCCCAACCCATAGAATCATCCATGAGATCTCTGCAGAGCTTCGCCTCTTTCCATTGCACTACTCTCTCAGGATGACTCCATGTATATGCCTCTATCTATTATTCACACTCTCTTATACATATATCCTTTTCTTGCTACCCGCGCACCTCAACATATAGTTTTATTTCCTTCACCACTATGCCTTTTTAGGTAACAGATCAGCTACTAAGTGTCCAAGTGGTCCTCCAATGGAGCATGCCTCCTTTGATCCGAGCTCTCCACTTTGTGCAATGATGTTCTTTTGGAACCTTCCATCACATGCATGGAATATTCCATTTTTGATCCTACAATCGCTAGGCTGGAACCTTATCCACAACGTTCATAATTTTCTCATGTGCTACCTGGGACGCCGAATATGGCTAAATCCACAACATGTCTTACCTTACACGCGTGCGCCATGTGTTTTGCAAAACCCTGCTAGAACCCTTCCTTGTGTGCCTTCAACCCCACGTGCCCTTATTTAACTAGGTCCCGTGTGCCAACGCGCCTTCTCATCCTTAGCCAATATTCTCGGGGCCTAACACTTATCCTCCATCTTATAGAAAAAATGAGTCAATAACAAACTACCACTACGGTCCAACTCCTTCAAATGCAAGCCAACATGGTTCAAATAATTAACTTTCCTAATCTAGGCTCTAGGGCTGCAATTTCCCTCGCTTACCTAATGGGGCACTTATTTCCCAACCTTCCATTCACAAAAAAAGACTCGTGGCGAGTCCAACAAGAGCCTCTAGCATCCTATATTAATAGCATGGATATTGGAGGCATTACACCTTATATTTCCTTTGATGGATCAACTAATCCTACTCCACACATTAAATAATTTGGCAATATTTATAAATAATGGATCAAAGTTAACTCTTAGGCTTCCACTAAAAATTTAGCTAAGACTCTTCTTGGAGATGCCTTGAACTAGTATTGCACTTTACCCCCTAACTCCGTAGTGGAGCTAGAATCTCTAGTAATAATCCTAGTTAATGAGTTTAAATATCATGATTTACCTAGAAAATAACATCAATTCTTATCAGCAGGCACGCGGATGTTCGTGGGAAGAGCAACGGCTCTCATTTTCAACATTGTGCGGATTACAACAGTAAAAAGTATACTGGCTTCAACACTCTCAAGGATTTCAGAATTTGTTGCAAACAGTTAAGCACAGTGAAGATGGGGGGTCCCCCTTGCCAAATTGAGCCTAGTGCGGACCCAGATTGGAAGGATAATGTAGAGCTATGGAATATACTCAGCAAGGGTGGCATCACCAACTTCATGGAGAAGGTTCAGGGACATGATCAAAGCATCTCAGTGTTTTGCGAAGGATTGGAAGGAGCGAACTGTGGAATATGGGGGGTAGAAGATCTTGGTCAACGAGGAGCTTATTGCTGAAGTGACCAACCTTGGCATGGAGGGCTACCATTTTTTTAACAAAAGGGTTGATAGAGATGCTGAAGAAAGGAGATTTGTGGAGGGATCTGAGAAGCTGATCCATGTTACCGCGGGCCTGCTTGTTAGCTCTATCCGTCCGCATTATGATGAGGTTACTCACATGATGATACAGTTCATTTCTTTGGAAGGGAGGTTTGTCTCCGTATCGGCTAAGCACATTATCTTTCTCAACCACTTCCGTAGGAATTGCATGGTTTGTTTCCCCCATTATCTACTGAACTCTCTTGAGCGCTCCATTTTGGAGTTTCAAAAGCATACCCGGGAAGTTCCATTACACTAGGGGCTTATTTTGCGTTGTTGCATAAATTTTGTCTTCTTCGGTATCCTGGTCTCCCTTCCTCCCCAAGCTCAGTTCCCCCTCTACAGGTTCTATCGCTACTAGCCCCATTTCTCCACTCTCTCGCCCCGCCACCACCGCTGTCACCCCCCTGCCGGCCATCCAGGCTTCATCTCCCATTCCCCCTACTGCTGCTCCCACCCCCACTTCGCTTCCACCTCGGCCAGACCGGTCACCAGGTCATCTAGAAGGCTTAACCTCGATACTCTTGCTGTGGGGAAGGGTCCTCATGAAATTGAAATTGCACATGACCTCCTGAATATTAGCAGTGCTAGTCCCTGGGATGTGCATATGGAGAGCTCTACAAAAAGGCTGGAAGCCTTAGAAGCTAATAGGAAGTGGCCAAGGATGAGGTTAAGAACTTGGAAAACAGTAATGGAAAGAGGAAGAAGGAGGAGGAGGTTGGTATTGATAATAACCAGATTGAAGATATCTACAAGAAGCTGAACTCCTTAGACTCCCGTTTAGGGAAGGCCAAAACTCGTCATGATTACAATATGGCCATTTTTAGTGCGATTGAGGAGTTCATTGAGCAACATGTCAGAAGTGTTTCCAATCTCAGTGGAGTTCCGACAACACTTTGGGGCAATGATAAGGAAAGCAAAAGGACCACTGATCAGCTGGATAAGACTGACCCTGCCCACATGACAACTTTGGGAATGTTCAAATCCTGGAAGAACATCAAAACCAACATCGAAAAAGCTTCCAAGAAGTAGTTGTAGGTGCTTTAGTTGCTCTTGAATGTTTTTTTTGCTGTTTTTTGCGGTCTCTTTACTAATTTTTACAGAGTTTTTATTGTTTTGTCTTGGTTGGGTAGCTATTTTTTGGCTACTTTGGGCTTCATTGTCACAATTGGATTCTGATCCTTTTTTTTTGGTTTTCATTCCTATTCTGGATCCTAGGCCCTCTATTGTACACAAGGGTATAGTCCCTTTCAAAAAACTATTTGCCAATAATAAAAAACATCAATTCTTTTATTAACTATCAACAACATGAGAATGAATCGAGATAAATCATTCATTAAGCATTGGAAAATCCTACTACTAAAGAAGAACACAATATGCCAAACGACAACTTATTCTAACTCTTCTTCAAGCTTTAGAACCCCACCTTAAATATAAGGTTAGGTATTTTTCTCCTACTTCCCTCGATGAATATTTTGAACATGATAAAAGATAAGACTACCTCATGAGGGAATTTGAGAAATCTCCTCCTAAAACTCAAGCAACTAAAAAAATAAAAATCCTCCAAAAATTAAAGAACAAGAATGCCATGGATGACGGGGTCTTAGATACTCTTCCTCTTATGGCTTCTTCAAATAGGAATGTATTTAATATTGATAAAAATATAATAATAGTAAAACCAACCTACTTATTATCAACCATTGACCAAAGATGAGTTGAGATGATGCATGCCTAAACCATTTAGTCATATCCTTGATCCTTCTCGACTTATCCCTCAATGGCATGATGAGAACAAGTTTTTTTGGTGGCACACTAACTGGGGCCATTCTCATGAAAATTTTTATGCCCTTCACATGAATGCCATCACATTCTTCTTAGGCCCTCAATTTGACCATGATTCTATCACTAGAGAGAATTTGATCAAGCAGATCAAGGATCATGATGCTCAAAATAAAAAGGATTGTCACAATTCCATCAATCAAGCTAAAGAAGAACTTAAAGTTTTCTCTCATTCTATGCCTAATAACAATTCAGGTGAAATCTCTAAGAAACTAGAAAATTCCACAGCAAATGTGGTTGATCATGATTATCCTCCTATGAACAAAGTTTCCGTAAATGATGTGAGGCATATCATAACATATGTAGAACCTGAATACTCTCCATCATTTTAGCATCAAAATCACAGATTTATTTACCCTTATGTTACTCAAAATCAGATTCTCAAAGATAAAATTCCATCTCCTACAAATGCCATCGGCCCCGTGTGACAAAACCGCTAGATGTCGAAAGGTGTACGAAACTACTTCTCTAATCACAAATGCCTTCATTTGGGATGATGGGGTCAAGCATTAAAAATCAATTTTTGAAGTATCTTTAATTACTCCTCCTTCTGAGCCTATTTATGAGGATCCTCAACACTCTCAACCTACTTCTCAGTCCATCCATGATGAGTGGGATCCTTTAGAAGCATTGTCTCAAATTACTAGTCTAATTCCCTTCTTAGAACTCATGCACATGTCACCTCACCATCGTGAGCATCTTATGACTGTGTTGTTTGACATGAACATCTAGTTCCCTCTTAATTTGGGGAAATCTCCTACATTGCATGGTTTAGAAGAAATAATCCACCATCAATGTGAGGAACTTTGCATTTATATAGATCGTACCACCGACAATCAAACCCGAATTTGTTTCCCCTGTCTACCACGATTCGATGAGATTTTGCTTCACGGTAGACGATCCTCCACTTTTATCCTTGTTCAAATTCATTAAAACATAGTCAAGCACATCCTCATTGATGAAGGTGATGACACTTGCATGGCCTCTTTAAACTTCATCAAATCCCTTAGTTACTCAATATAAAACCACTAAATCACACGTACTACTACTTGTCAAGGATATGATTACCTCCCATGGGTTGGATTTGGCTACCTATCACTATTCCTCCTAGGACCATATGTATGAATTTCATGGTATTCAATTTCCCCATCTTATAATATCCTCTTAGGTCAACCTTGGACCCATCGTATGCATGCGATCAACTCTTATGCATACCAATTTGTCAAGTTTGAACACAGAGGTGAAATATATTGAATTTAAGGTGATTCAGATCCTTGAAATTATGAAACTCTACAACAAAAAGGGACATATAAATTCCTAACCCTTTAAGAACTATATCCTATTCTATTATGTGAATATCAACACTTTAACTATCCTGTTGAGTCTCTTCGTGGCAATGTGGGTCATATAGAATTGGTCGTAAACGCCTCCCAATCTCTTGGATTATGATAATGATGATCCCGATGAGATTACTATTAGGATTAATATTTATGATATACATGATCTTGTCATATCCCAACTACCTCCTAAATTGCAACCTCAAGAAAGGCGCCATCTATCCCCATCACCATTTCATGTACACCTCAACCTCTACCAAAAAAAAGGTTAAACAAGAAGCCATAGTTGATTCTTTTACAATAGACACCACTTCTCCTGAATATGATGATAGTTACACCTTGGACGATCCCCATTTTTCCATCTATGCCCAAATTTAGGATAGATAAGTCGACGTTACGAAAGCACCCTCCAAAGAAAAATCTCTCATGATGTGAATTTCATTCTTGTATAATAAGATTCTTTACATTCGGTTGATCCCCATCTAAGCCTCGAGATAACTCCATTATCATTTCCCTCTCACCACGATCCCACTTCTATACCACATGATATACCTCCTCATATAGATGAAGAGGAGCATATATCTAGATTTTACTATGAAGCTGATGATCTTATGGATGAAAAAGTACCAGATGTACTGACATCATCCATGTTGACCCATATCAATCACTCACATTATCCCTTACCTCTCGCCCTCATGGCCCCATGACCTTCTCGTGGTAGAGCAACATTGTACATGGCATGAGGCTTCGAGGCATGATGTATATGACTGTAGAGATCATAGACGACACATGAAAAATATTGAGGCTGAGATTAGGAGAGACCAATCTTGAAAGGCTACACAACCTTCCACCTCGGCCTCATTGTATTGTTTGCACCATGCATACTGCTTGCACACCGACACGTACTATCGAGTCATGCATAACAGTGCCCAATTCCTAAGTCATCTTCATATGGAAACAAGCATAGAGAAAACTCCTCTTGGAGCTTCCCACCTTCCCTTAGACCATCTAGACCACAACCTACCTATGGGCCTTCACCTCACCCTGAGACCCACCATACCCTTAATGAAATTTTGTGTGGCATCCTCACTCAGTTGGAGGAACAAGTATATGACACTTTATATGCCACACGACATGAGGTCCATCAATAGGTTTCTATTATGTAACATGATATTGAGGACCTCATGACTCATGCTCGAAGACATATCTTGAACCAAGTAGATGATATAATCACTGATATTATACAATCATTCACCCCTTTTGGCTAAGCATCTCCTTTAGGATTACCTTGCTTTCATCTCTAGCCTAAGCTCTTTCCTTCACTTGGGATCTTGGCCCCCTTGGGTTTTAAACACATCTTCAAAATATTTTATCCTTGCTTAGGATATTCACCCCACTTGGTTTATCATCTCTTCTCCCTTTCCTAGACATGCCCTACCATTGGAATGTCACAATCTTGATTCCACCTATTTTGGCTTTGATTCCCCCTGACCTTTCCTAGTGAATTGTTGTGGTCTTTTGCATCCTCGCTTAGGTCTTTGAAGTCACTTGGATTTATATTCGTTATTACCAAATTTTGTGCCTAACTATCATTATCGTTCTTCTTAAATATCATGAGTATTACCACATACATACATGACTTATGTGAGAAAAGAAAGGAAAACGATAAGTAAAACATCATTCATCAACACCAACAAAACCATTATCATAAAAATAATCATGACAAAAACACACAAACACACACACACACACACCAAATCAGTTTTATACATTGAAAAAAATCAAATCATGATCCATCATAGTACACTACGATCGTATCTAGGTGGCTCAAGCTTCTTCACCCCCTTAAGGGGTCCTCTAGATGATTTGTGTTGAAGGTTCCATGATGGAATATTGGGTTGTGCAAAGCTAGAGATTCCACCCTAGAACGGGCTCCAGAGACCTCTCCATGTGCTCTCTTGCTAGGTGTGCCTTTAGCCTCGTCATCATCTTTACAAAACTCCTAACATTCAAAAGGTGTGCCAACTTCTCTTGAACAAAGGCACCATGTTCCCGCAATAAGATTTGAAACATCACATATATGTCTGCCAAAGTGTATTTAATGCCCACATGTCTCTCCATATTTGCGGTGTCTTGGAAGCCTCTTCAACAAAACCAAAACTTTCCCGGTGACTCGCCATCCAATGGTGTGGGGTCTACCATGACTAAGGTATCCAAAATATTCAAAAGCGGGTCTAGGATCTCATGGTGCACACTCTCTATCATTGAGTTTCACACCTATGTTGTCCACTTTGAAAAAAAAAAAAATTCACTAATCAGTGTCAATATTATAACAAATTTTATCAAATATAACCTTCTACATTCCTAAATAAAATCATCATTATACATAGCGGCTACCTAGTTTGCTCCACGATGGTCTCATCATCTCTGTGGCCACATAATACTACCTTGACCTCTTCATATCTAAGAGATCTCCACTGGAAATAATGTTCCCATCTATCTCAGGGTACCAAAATCACATCTCCTTTACAATCAGGTCCTAAGCCTATCCCGTAGTTGTAGGGCCATCTCCATCCCAAGTGGCATCATGTAACCACCTCGTGGTCTTCACATCATATGCTCTCTTAGCCATGGTCATGGATGTCTCTCCTCTCTCCCTCTAGTGCTAGGACCAACTATACCTATATTATCTACTTATGGGTTTGGGCTAGTGGGTCCTCCATCGGATCCCTCATCTAATCTCTCCACTGCAATAATCTCGGTGGGCCCCGAGATTCACCACCTCTATATCTCTACCTTTGGCCCTATATTCCTATAACCCTTACTCTTTGGTGCCGTAATGCTATCACTCTATCCACTGCACTCACAACCTCCCTCACATGTCATTGTCCATAGGTCGGGTAGTGGTGTTACCACAGAGGCTTTGGTCACCCAAACTATCTGGATACCCGTCCATCCAATGGGTCTCTACCCAATGCAAATAATGACATGTCACCTCCTCAACCGATTCTAATTCCTATGATCTAGGCCAATTGGACCACCGATTGACTTTCCCTACATAGGGCTCCCATACGACCTCATCTAGATGTACATGTCGTAGTGGCCGATACCCCAAAAGTGCTTTCACTATCAGCCCATGTGCCTACCGAAGTATTTGTAGGGAATCTACTACTATGACTAATGACATCTATGTGGGAATATTCATAGGAAATATATCATAAATACATACCATCAACAATATCACAAGACCCATGGTCATCTATGCTCTCCTTTGGACCCTGTATAAATCATGCACCAGTTGCACCCATATAGTGGTCCCCAAATTGAATAAAACATCTTTCTTAATCACATCTCTGCATACAATCACCAAATACAATGGAATGGTCATGTCTACCTTGTAGGACAATATGCGTGACATAGTAATGCTCATAACCACCTTCTAGATAGATGGAATATCTGCACTATATACAATCTTTGGGTCGAATGCGGAACTTCCCCTCATCATATGAATTACTACATGTGGCCCATACTGAGCATAAGGCCCTCCTATCTACAATATCCATGGTAAGATATCAATATATGAAATATACCTCAATTGGAAATCCCAATATCCCATGTACATCTTGAAGTGTCATGATCATCTCCATTTCTCACTTGCCCACCACCAAAAGGTGTTGGCCCAAGGCTCCCATTAAGTCAAAAACATTTGCAGTAAATATAGGCTCAACGGTATCCTCGGGATTTTAGAAGCATAATGGAATAAGGGGGCTGGATAATCCCTACAATATTTTTACTTCATTTACCATTTTTTATAACATCCATCAAACATCCATTATACCATATACATTCCAAATTAGCTTATTAGGTGTGCATCATACATTCAAATGAATATGAAACATGAGAGAGAAAAAATAGACACAAAATGTAAGTGGAAAACCATCAAGAGGAAGAAAAACCACTATTTTTTTCTGATATTACGCATAAAAATACTCAACTAAATATTACACATAACAAGAGATTTATTTAGTGAGTCATTAACCCCACAAGGAACAGCAACCCCTAGACCCTTGTTGATATTACTCACAAAAAGAGACACCTATGAATATGAATCATCATAATATATTTTTTTATAAGTATGAACATTTAAAATATGCTGATACCATAGGTGATAGTGATCACAAAATTCAGCTCCAAATTCCTTCAAACCATATCTCAAGCACACTTTCTTTAAATCTCTCTCTCTAGGTCTTTCTCAAATTGTCTTGGCTATAAAAACTTACAAACATGCTCTCTAATATTCCTCAACCTGAAAAAAAACTCTATCATCCTTCAATAAATTCCTTCAAAACTGAAAAAAAAACTTCTACATGGGTCACACTATCCCCTCCAAGAGCACTAGTTCAAAAATGAACCCAAAACCTTGCTTTTATAAGCTTCTCTTCCTTCAAACTCACCATAGGTCAGTACTTAACCTTTTTCAAGACCATTAAAAATTAATTTCATTCCATTTGAATCAATAAAATGGTCACATATGACCCATATAGGTCGGCCATGCAAAAACCACTCAACATCCACCAAAAAGCCTTAAAACCCCATCACTAAAATGAAAAAAATACAATAATAACAAAAACATGCTTATTAAAACTACTATATTCACCAAACATGGCATATTACCACCCAATAACAACTCAAATATGGCATATTACCACTCCATGGAATTCCCAAAACCTTTACAACACTTAAATGCATGCTAGAACTCATGAAACACTCACCGGTTCAAACCATCACTATTGTTTTCACTAAAATAGGCTGCCCAAAAACAATTTTTGTAAACTCAGCTAGTTTGCACAATTTCTAACACTTTCAAGACATAAAAAATGCCTTAAATAGGATAAAATGTCACCCCTATTCACTTCCCTGTGTGATAAAAATCATTAAATCATCCATCTCATGCCTCAACCAACTCAATCTTCCAACAAAAACAAACTTGTTATGAAATATCAACTACCTTCTTCTTCAAAACTAACCCGAATAGCCAACCAAAACACCTCATCATGAAAAATACCATACATCAATGGAAATATATCTGAATAAAATTTCCATAACATATTATAAATCCTTCCAAATCCCAGTGGAAGGCCTTCAACCAATCCAATCTCTAAAAACTACTTTTTATGCCTTCTTGGACTCAAGAACTAAAAATGAGCTCAACATACTCCATCATACCAAAAATCAATTCCAAGCTTAACCAAAAAATGGAAAACAATTAGAAACTATGCCCAAGCACTCAAAGACCTTCAAAATCTGAAGAACTCATCATCATCACTTTACCTTCTCAAACCACTTGGCACCTTGCTAAAACAAGCATCCTTCAAACTTAACCCTCAAATATCAGCTCATAACTTTTGCATACATTATAAAATCATCAATTTGTATATATAAATGGAAAGAAATATGAAAAAAATTCACAAAAAAACTTTAATGGAGTCCTAAATCCTCATATAGCTCCTACAATGTCAATTTTACTAAAAACTCGCTCAAACCGCCTCAACAACCAATCTTCATAAATAGGGCACACTTCACATTTTTTCCACACAACCATGATCAAAAACCTTGAAGAATATCTAGAAAACAAAATATCTAAAACAATGTCAATTTAATCATCAACATCTTTGGAAAAATTCTCCTTAAACTTAAACTCTTCAGAAATAAACAAATTTAGGTGGGGCCCACATATCACCACATGCTCTAATATACCTTTCTATAAATATGGAAGATTCCTCTACAACATAAAATCATCACTTTTTCATAACCAATCAAAAAGGCTCATAATACTCGAGTTTTCTACAAGATGCTCCTAGCTAGGGTTTCAAACCACTTTACCTTCTTAATAATTGTTCATAAAAATGTGATGATAAAACCACCTCATTATTTTTTTGAAACCTTCATAAATAAACTAATAATATATTCCAAATATATCAGGTACCCATGTAAAGCATACAATTCACAACGAGCATTAAAAGGTCCACTTTTGCTTGAAAATCACACTCTAACTTACCCGGTTTCACCAAAACTTGCATATCTTCAAATTCCTTCATCATATTGACCTAAAACTTGTCATGAAGCATCATGAAAACATCCTATAAATTCCCAAACCAAATATATATCTCAAATGCATTTTAATATATCCATCCACAATGACTTATTTATGCTTACCCGCATGTTTCTTACATTTACTTCCTAAGGACCTCATAGAAGCACAAAACCTCTACAAAATAGCCTTAAAATCACCATAAACCTTATGTACATAGAAAAAATGATTTTACCATGCTTATATAAGAATTATTAGGTTTAAATATCACACCTCCATCTCATTCTCGCATGCATCAGTGGCTAGAAACAAGCCTGAAATGACCTGACTCAATGCTGAAACCACATGACCTGACCATGTAGACATCATGAATACCCATAGACACCTGAAAAATACCTCATGGACCATGAATTACCTTATGAAAACATCTAACCAACTCAAGAGAGATCATACTATGACTCTACCTAGAAACCAAGCTTCGGGACGTCGTGACAACTCACCAAACTTTGACACTACCAATTAACCTTCATGTTTGACCATTAACTAACACCACATGGAGACTCACATAACACCATGAAACCCTTTACCATTAATGGAGTTGACATCAATGATAACACAAACACACAATGGCCAACAATCTCCCCCTTTATCATTGATGGAAACCATCTTTAGAAACATTGATGGCAACCAACATGACCAACACCTACATGATCTCTTTTTCATTTTTGATGTTTCTATCCCCATTCAAAATCTATGAAAAAGGATATAATGACACTACTACATGGAAAATAACAACACACAATGAAAAAATCCACCAAACTCACTTACTTGAGTCAATAGCTCTCTCTAGGACTATAATGGCTTCTCTTTGACTCCTTCAACAACATATAATGATCCTATGAACATGTAATCATTCTACAAAAGACCCCTGAACTAACATCCTCTTGTTTTGACTTCTTCTTTATCATACATTACTTTCTAGATCTTACCCAAGCTCTAAAACATAGTTTTTCCTCCATACCTAGCATAAGCACCTTTTAGGACTGATTTCCCTTAACCTCTCAATAAATATATTATTGAAAAACTTTATAAGCTTCTACGAATCCATACAAGATACATGAGACTCTTCTCATCACTCTTTATGGGTTCATATTACCTATTTCTAGTGGAAAATCACAAAAATACATTTACCTTACATACTTACCTTGAGAGATGATTTTTTTACATAGTCCTAAAGCAACATGTTAGTCTTCTTAGTCTTATTTATGAGCTAAGGAATTCATATTGATTACTTGACTTACTCACTTTGCTACTTTTCCTTCAATCATCAACAATTATGCCTTTTAGGTCACTTTTCTTATTTTCTTGGAAGTAAAGACCAACTCCATTTGCTCCCTAAAGTCTCTATAAACATATGGAATGTAACTTGGTATACTATTACCATGTACCCACATTAATCAAGGGAACACACAAATATATAAACCCAATAATTGCCTTTCTCCCCGATAGACTAGTCTTCTAAGAATCTTTTATGCATGTTTTAGATCAAGAGAAATCTTCACCTATCTAGGATAGAAAACTCAGACCATTTTCTCAAACTTTTATTCTACTCGAGTGTCCTATAGCTTCATAAATATTCACCATGAACATATGACATAGAATCACAAAACTTCCAGACTAAGAAAAAACTATAGCCTTCAAATTGTAAAATGAAATGTACCTAACCTTCTTGATCTCATATCATAATAATAAGCATTAGATCTCCTTTAAAAATCTTGGCTCTGAATTACATAATGAATCAAGACTAGACACATCTTGAAAAACTCATAATATTCACTTTGAGTAGACATACCACATTTTCTAGGCATAAGAATCTTCTCCTCTACCTCTAATAACACCTACAGATTAAGGATGAGACAATCTTTAATGACTTCACATTCTCTTTACTAGATCTATGATCACCTATAGAGCTTCATTTGATATTGATCAAAACAATAGACATTTGACATCTTAACATAGATATTTTTGACCAATCATTATGTCATGAATGTAACCGACCACACATGATTCCTCCTTATTTCAGTTTGAGACCTAAAATCACCACCGTAGGTACTTTAACACACCTTCATAGATATATCAGGTCTAAGACATAGATTTGTGAACTTGAATAGATAGATACACAACGCATTTTTTACCCCATACCCTTATAGGATCATGATACATAGAGAACTCTTCTTTATTATTTGTGAATGAATTACACAAACCCAAACCATTTTATTTGAAGCACTACATACCTTTGAGACTCGCTTATTAATACCTTTGATAGTCCTTCAAGATGACAAACCACCTTACAATATATACTGAAGCCAAACTCAAAACCATGAGTAAAGTTATTAATCCTTTTGTAAACCCTCATTTAGGTGTCGAGACCATAGATGATATAAGATAACTCACAATCTTTTCTCGATCCCATAGAGCACATACTCAAAGTGAATACATCGCCCCTTCTTGTAAAGATAAAAATTATAGATCTATAGCTAGATCTCTCTGCCATATAGTAACTCATAGCTCATAAAGCACAAATACTTCAAACATGAATATAGTACTTTCAAGGAAAATAGAACTCATACATGTCTAACATGGACAAGAATACAATGAGAAAAGCTTTAATACATAGTTTTGATTCTTTGGATGACTAGTATAGACAATTTGAGGTCAAAAACACCTTTTAGGCCATAGAACCTTGAAACTCTTGATGTAATACATGACTCTATGCTTGGCTATGAAAATTTCGAGGTAATTTATGACTATAAACACACACCCCGTAGTTTAATATGATCAAACCTTGAAACTAACACCGTATCATGCTTGAGAAACATTGTCAAGTTTTCTTCCTTTCATGATAGACCCGTAAATACAAAATACATATTCAACCTACTATGCACATAATTTTAGTAATATAATTTAGTTTTCTCATATCCTTGTAGGCCTTCTAGATTATATATGCACCGAGATACCTCCAAACAAGCCACAATAAATCTTTGCAACCTTCAAACCTTTCTCCTACACTTCTCATTAGTTCTTTGTCATAGAAACCCCTTGCAAGTATGTATGTTATGATTTAGGTTCCTTCAAGATGTAGGACTCACTCCTCAATATAAGACACAAATAATCTCACATACTAATTAAGAACACAATATTCACTAAATGAGCCATTTAAAAATTCACTTGGAGCTCTAAACTAGATGTGATAGAATCTCAAAAATACATTTTCATCTCAAGAAATACACCCCTTTTGAAATTCATATTCTTATAGGATTTTGACATATAAAGTGCTAAGATCTTAGACCAAAACTTGTACTGACCCATGACATGAAACAATGACAATGCAATTCATCTTCTTGAATCCTAGATAGACAAGGACACATTTCATGTGCATTCTTAGACATGACAAAATTCCCTTATGAAACATGACATAGAATGGAGCACCAAGTAATTACAGACCGTAAGAGCCAAAATCAAACTTTAGAGACATCAACCAAAAATATTATTCACATTATATCAAACATAGATAAACTATGCTCTCTAGAAATGAATCCTTCATAGGCTTGATATAAAGCACATACTCATATTTAAAGGTCATAGTTTTTAATATAGACTTTTGATAGATGAGGAGAAACCAATACTCTTTATTAATCCTTTTGGACTAGGGGATAGTTCATTACTCAAGGACATGAGAACTTTCACAATGTGATATACCGAGACTCATATTCACGTTTCTTATGAAAAAATCACCTTTATCAAGACTATACCAACACGGTGATGAAACATTTCACTCCCTTTTAGACCATCACATTACTACTTCTTATTCCTATATGCACACTCATACCCATTACTTGATCCTCATGAAAATTTACTCAAACATAATTGTGATGAACTCGAGACCCTTCTAAAGAAAACATGACTAATAACAAATCATAAAAAGATCTCAAATACCTTGACAATGACCATACTACTTGATAAACCAAGAAGTAATAACAAGACAAACTTGCATACTGTAACAACATACCTTAAAATGTTGACACACTTGAACATGATGGTACACTCATACGAATTTTCATTAGGGCATCAGACCCAGACAAAACTAGACTAAAGCGAATGACATACTACTAACATACAAGCACTTTGAAAATTCTTAAGAGATCAAATCACTCACCTTAAAACTTTAGAAGTATCCCATACTCCTAAAATTTCCAGCTTCTTATGAATAGGTGTGAGAATTTTATTTAGGCACATGTGGTCCTCTTCAACTCTTGATTCTTCCACCAAAACAAACATGCTTCTTACACCAAACTTGGGCTTCAGCAACTTGTTTTCTAGATTGTTAGCACTAGAATCCTTCTTAACAAGCTTCATGCTTTGCATAATGGATTGAGAATCAATATTCTTGACCTTGTTTACTTGATAAACAATCCTTTTATCTATTGGCTCTGAAATAACAAACTTGGACTCATTCATAAGACTTATTTTATCTCCAAATACTTTCCTATTTTGACTTTGAAACATGTTGTTGCCCATGAAGATACACCTTGATGAAAATAAATTATAATATGTCCATGTTTGTGACATTTGAAACATACAATCACATTGCTCTTCCTTTGGCTCATGCACACTTAATTTCCATCTACAATCCTTAACTCTATAGCCAAAATCAGAACATGAATGACATTCACCATTAAAGAATCTCACATCATTCCTAGGAGACCTCCTTTTGCAATCTCTAGCTCTATGATCAAAATCATGAAAATAAATAAATATCCATTGAATGAAGAACCATAACTGATAACATTAGTTTTTATAAATGAGTTAGAACTTCTCAAATCAGTCTTCTTGGTCACCATCACTAAAAGAGTTAGAGAGAATTGTATAGAAAATTGTGCACCACGACAAAGTTACACTTTAAAGGAAACATAATAGCTCCAAAGATAATCACAAGGAGTAATTGATCAATCAATGGAAGATATTACATAATAGAACAAAGCTTACACATAGAGAAAAGACAACGGAGTGTCTTGGCATACTCATAAATGTCAAATGAAGGGATACATATAGGGTGCTGAGTAACCCTAGTGCATGACACATAAAAAACCCTAAACCTAAC